>JAXCLR010000063.1:8422940-8433217 GCA_035584095.1 Annona squamosa | reverse complement strand
CATATTTCTTCGATTTTTTGAATTTTTTTATAAACATGTTAACCAAGTTATATTTAATATATAAACCAAATCTTACTATTTTTAAATATGCGTATATATTTATTTTAGATTTTTAAATACAGGGGTATCCTATATTTAGAAATTAAAATAAATATATACTCGTATTTAAAAATAGTAAATTTTAGTTTATAAATTAAATATAACTTGATTAACATGTTTATAAAAAAAAGTTTCAGAAAAATCAAAAAAAAAATATGTGTTTGGACTACTTCGAAATTGTTTTACGGTACCATGACAAAGTGGTCTAATTTGGTAACAAATTTCGGTTGTACATTCTTTGGCTACAGGGCAATGCCCTACGCTCATCCACAATAAAATCACAACATTTCGTTGCGGATGTCATTTCGTTATGGATGACATAAATTACAACCCAAAACATGTGCAACTAAGTCCTGCACTACAAGAAAAATTCTTATATGCAAACCATATATTTGCACTAAGATGTAAATTCAGTATCAGATAACGGTAAATACAGTCATCTTAGAACATTTGCAGCCAATCGTTAATAATAAATGTATCCAAAACAAAAACTGCACATAATGTTACGTGCATTCAAATTTTGGCTGCATATAATATCTATGCAGTCATTAGGTTCAAGTAATGAAAATTTTAGGTTAGCAAAAGTAAGTCCAACCCAACTCAATACGTCATTAGATTGGTTTTAATGCCCCGACAATCCAACACATTTGTACTGGCTAAATTATACAATTCAAACATTAGCGTTCACTCGCTGATCTTTCCGAGTGTTAATGTGTGTGTATATATGCATCGCCTCTCTTGTTTTCTTCCATTTTATTATAATTATCGAATCTACGCAATTAGCTATTCATCATGCCATTGTACATTTTCTTTAGGCTATGTTTTACAATTATAAAAACTTGTCAATTTATTTTGAGTGGTTTGGGAAGCAATAAAACTTGAAGAAAAGTTTTTGGTTTCAAAGGTTTTGAAATGAGATAATATGAAATAAGTAATAATGAGTAAAGAGAATAAAGTTAAAATAGGTAGGTTTATTGCATGGAAAGTCATGTAGAAATAATTAAAAAGTATGACATTTATACAGTAAATTTTGAAAAAAATGACTAAAAAATAATATAATTGTAGAAAGTAAAAAGTTTTAGAGTATGTTGGAAAATATAAATTTTTTGAATGAAAAATTTTTTGGTATAAAAATTTTTGAATTTGGAGAAATATAAAACCCTAAAAGTATATTTATTTATAAAGACTTCTATCAGATGGACTGTTTTGAAAACCTTTACAACAGAGGGACGATTTTGAAAATTCAAAAAAAATTATCACAACCCAAAATGCATGAACGATCAGAACATTAGGTTTTGGGTTGTGATATTTAGTATGGTTTGAAGTTTGGAAAATTCGAGCAAAAGGTAGATGGATGACTTCGAGGCATGTTATTTTAATTTTTTATTGTGACATGAATCTTACACTTTAAGTTTAATTGTTACATACATATATTATATTATTTAATTTATTTGTTCTTTATTAAGAGTTAAGAAAGTTTGGTGTTATATAAATCTCAATATGTGACATTATTTACAAGAGTCGATGAGGGGTTTATGTTTGATTAGAATTATTATTATATATTATTATGACATATGTGGTTTATTTGGTATTTCGTTCATTTGAACGTTAATACGATGATGAATCATTTTGATGGAAGATTTAATATTTTTAGTATGGTATAGTAATTTTACATATGGATGGAATATTCAGGAGTTTTGTTGCAATGGGTATTATATGTAATTACATGTATCGATGAGCTTAGGTGGTTGTTCTTGTGTAAAACATTTCATATTTACATTATTAATATGTAAAGTTGGTAAATGGTTCACTTTGATTAGTTGTGTATTGATTTTTTATGGAAATTGATAAATAAAAGTTAATGGAACTTATTTATTCGTACAGTGATGATTTATGAAAAATAGGAATTAGAGTGAATTTTGTGGATTGATTTTTATTGCAAAATTTACTAGAAAAGTAAGTGTTTATAATTACTGTAAAAAGAAATTAGAGTTTTATTATTTAGTAGTAAATTTTGCAGTAAATTTTGCAGTTGTTGAAAAATAAAGTGAATTCCGTTATAATTTATTGGAAGAATTTAATAAAGAGATTTTTTTTAATTGCGTATGCTAATATATAGAAGCATGAGAAAGGAACACTTCTATATAAAAATTATAGTGAGAAGTCATGACTTGTAGAAGAATTATTGATGAAGTCTATTTCAATGTGAAGGATAGGAAGATTAAGTTTTGATATTGGAATTCAAGAATGATAGGTTTGGATTGTAGGTATGATATAAGCAGGAGTTTTAATGTAAGTTTTTATGATTTTCTGTGCTTTCTTATGTATGCGACGGGCCGTGTTGAATCATTTTGATGTGAATTTGATAAATTTTAGTTTTAATGTATTTTATGTGATTTATTTAGTATTTATCAAGTTTGAATTATTTGTGTAGAAAATTTCAGTTTTTAGCTTTGATTTGTATTTAAGAAAGCATGATTTAGCATGCCATAAGCATGATGTATGAATGCAGGAGCATGACATGAGAAAGATGACAAAAATTAAAGTTATAGTTAAGTGCTAACACGGATGTGATGAGACTGATTCTGGTCCGTAAGCCATTGAGTTAAAGAGGAAGCAAAATAAATGGTTATGTGCATGAACATGAGTAGTTGTTTTGTAGTATAAGTATGAGCATTGACATGTTAACTGCTTATGAAAGTTTTAATATTTCAATTGGTTGTTTTTGAATTTTCACAGTTTTCATTCGCTTTCCTACTTACTAAGTTTGCTGGGAATCATCTCAATTTTCTATTTTTTTAGGCGATAGGAAAAGTAGATGATGTAGCATATAATAGGTCTTAATAGAATAATGAAATTTTAGTTAAATATTTATTTGAATTCAATTATTTCATTGATAGTTTATATTAATATTTGATATGAATAGTTTTATGTATCTATCTATGTTTTAAAATGGGTACATATTGTTATGAAATGAGCAACATTTTATTAAGAGTTTAATATATAAATAAAATCAAAGTAGTGAGAGAAGCTAAATTTGAGATATTTTGTGTAAATATTTTTATTGATTTTCAAATTTTAATTCGACTTCCATTGGGATATAGATTGACCATTACCATTGATTATGTTGTAATATTACTATTGTTGTTATTGAGTAAGCCCAATTCCGCCAAGTTACTATCAAAAACAATTTTATGTTCCTTTAGCTTAACTGGTCCTGACAAGTTTTAGATGACAACAGCTAGTTGTAGGAGGTGTTAATTGGCAGGGAATTAAAATAATGTGATATTATAAGTGTAATAATGATGAATGAAAAGAATAAAACTAAAATAGATAAGTTAGTATTACGAGTAGTTGTGAATAAATAATTGAAAAGTAAAATAATTACACAGGAAGATTTGAAGAAATAATTAAAAAAAAAGATCGTTGTAAAAAATGAAAAGTTTTATATTAAAAAGTTTTTGGGGTATTCAAACATGCTTTGAAATTGATTTGTTGTAGGTGTAGTCAAACTCACCCTTAATAAAAAAAAACTTTTCAATTTAAAACTTTTTATTCTCTACATCTATGTTATTTTTACTAACTTTTAATTTTATCTTATTTACTCATCGTTATTATTTTTATCATATTACATCACTTCTCCCGTTTCAAAAAAATTATGCTAAAAACTTTTCTTTCAAAAATTTTATCAAATGTAAAATGCACCTTTAATACATTTTCTGTTATACTAAACACCCATGTATCCACTCTTTAGCATCTATCTAAGCTGTGGTTCAATCAAGGCAATATTTCATGCCACGCGCAGATCGACTTATCTGTGCAAAAGGAAGAAGTACTTGTGGTAGAAAATTGACCAAAGTTACTTCGCCATATGTAAGATGCTTAACATCTCACGCACTTGGTAATTGATTTTCCCGCAACTGTGGCAAATTCCACTATCCACCAAACAGGCAAACTTGGCCGTGGAAGGATTCCATATTCAACAATCCTCACTTTTTATTTGCTTTCCATGACGAATGCAAAACATCCAATTAATCACAAGAACGGTAAGTTATTGGACTGGAAGCCAAGTATTTGAATATAAGTATAGATACTACTTTCGTAAAAAAAATAAAATAATAAAAAAATAAAAAAAAAAAAAAGAAGAGAAAAGTATAGATACTACTTCTAGAAACACATGACCGAACCTCGTCAGCTAACTGCATTTCTGCTAGAAAATTTCTTGTTTGTAATTTTAATTTTACTACATGTGGTAAAAATAAAAATAAGCCTTATATTAAATGTGGCCAAAATTTTACTACTGGTTTAAATTTTAATAGCTGTATTAGACATTTCTTTTGGCTGCATTTGATATAAAATGATTACATTTAATTAAATATTATTTCTTTAAAGCAATCGAATACTTGTAACTAAATAAACAATTGTAGCTAAAATAAATTTAATGCAATCAATGTGTGCGTCCAGAAAATTAACTACGTTCAATAAAATTTGTTGTGGTATGTTTGAAAAAATTTAGAATAACTAAAGGGAAATTTTGATTGTTCTCTACCCTTAACTTGGTTGCATAAAATTACACTTCGGTTGCAAATTTGATGAGGTATAAGCTATAGCAATAGAACAACTTATAAGAAGATTTCTAACATACCACTATGTTTTCAAAAAGAACATAAATTTAGCTGTGTATAGTATTAATGCAGCCAATTGAATATCATTTCTAGCAAAATTTAAAAATAATTGCACTTAGGAAAATGGAACTGCCCTTAAGTAGACAAGTGGTATTTTTTTTGCGAATTCAGATATTATTTGCAGGCATTTGTCTAGAAACTTTTTATTTACTATTATTCCAGGCACATGTAGTGTTTTGGCAACCAAAATTTATTTGATTAAAAAAGTTTTATTGCCAAAAGTAAATATCCATTACCAACAGGCAACCACATAGGTGGTTACTATTTTGTTCATGATGGTTGTTTTAAAAATTATTTGCATATTCATTTTTGACGAAAAAAAGTTTTGTAATGAATATACACTTCCACTTGAGTGAGTTCTGAGCAAAGGCATCGCCTTTGGGCATTAAGGGAACCTTAATTTAAGCTTACAAATAACAACATTTTGGTGGCTTTTAATAAATTAAGGGTGCGTATGTGTTTAGTAACGAAGGAAAAAGAATGGAACCACATAGGTTCCGTGCTTGCTGTTTTGTTCATAATGGTTGTTTAAAAAAATTTCATACAATGGAATCTTAGAAAACATTAATCTGATTGAAAGAGCATATATGTAAGACGCTAATCCTATGAAATTTTATTCTATATTTACATCCATCTCAAAAATCTATTACAATAAAGCTCTTAAGGCATTCTTATAAATTGAAGGAAATAGTCAACTCCTATATAGAAATATGAAGACACAGCTCTACTAAAGAATAGAGGAAACACAACGCCCAAGTAGACTTAGTGTGAACGCCTATCTTCTAATTTGGGGACAATTGGTGCTACCAATTGAGCAAAGGCCAATTAGCACTAATCTTATGAATTTATTTGCATTTTCATTTCTGGAAAACAAGTTTTGTAATAAATTTACACTCCCACCTAAGTAAGTTCCAAAGCACTACCCCCAGTCTCATGAAGTTGCATAAATAAAATGTTAAACATGTTGAAATAAAGACAATAAATTAGTTGTATAAAAATGTAAAAGAATAATTAAAATTATAGATAATAATAACAAAGGTAGAATAATTGTTTATTTAAGATGTCATATTATATCAAATCGTATCAAAGTATTGTGCACAAACATTAAAAATTTTGGAATTTTTTCTATTGCCAAATGGGGCCTGGAATAACTTGAAAACCCTACTTCCAACCCATTAGGATAGGGAAAACATAACCATACAATCAAGATTGATGAGTTAGATCACATGAAAAATCTAAGGGATTATTTGGAAGCGTCGAATGGAATTAGATTTAGATGAGGAGATTGAATAAGGAGAAGTGGTTATGCATTGAGAAATGATAAATTGCATAAGAAATGAGAAAAGTAATAATGGAAAAATAAAGGTTGTCATGCATTAGAAAATGAGAGATTAAATGGAAAATGAGAGAGTAATAGTAGGAATGAAAAAAGTAATCTAATTCTCATCCTTTCCAATAAAATGGGAAGCTTTCAAATAGCACTACGGTGGGCCCCCATATGTCATACAACTAGATGGCTAGTTGCCCAAGCTACTTTGATCCCTTTACATGGGCCATTCCACCCCCTCTATTCAAAGATAACAATTGACATCTATACTTGAGCACTTTCTCATTAATCTTTTAGAAGTACGCTCTTGTCTTGCTTTTGAAGTAAGAGAGATTTTTCCCTTAAGTTTTTTATGCAAATTAGTATACAAATTTTGGAAAAAGGTGATTTATATTGTTCTTTTTTTCAAAAGCCACCATCATTATCATCTCATTGAACTGTTGTCCTATTAGATTGTCAAATCTTTTGAAAATTCATTATGTTACAAGAAAATTAGTATTTTGCAACTTACTTTTAGTAATATTTAGTGCATCTTGTGACAAAAATATTATTTCAAATATTGCTTCTTGTCGCAAAAACACTATTTCATGCATAAATAATTATTATTGTTAAAAGTAGCTTTTAGCTAAAAATATAGCGGGTTAATTCCAAATGGGCATGCTTCTATGCAATCGGGTCACATAGAAGTGATTTTGTTTAACCCCTTTCATTTTTGAAATTTTGATATTTCATGAAAATTTTAATTTGTTTATTGCATTTAACATCACTTATTTGGTAGGAGAACAAGTTTCATCCAAATTCAATATGCGCATGGGCCACATTTGCTTAAAAATAGGTGCATCCACATGTAAATTATGAAAAATGCTTACATCCATTTACATATATATTAGAATATAGCAATAATTTATAGAATCATTTATTCACATATTTATGATGCTTTAGATGGTTTAGATATTAAAAATACTACTATAAATTAATATTTTAACATTAAACTATTTTATTATATTGATTTAATACATTTGTAGATGGAACCCATATACAATAAAATTAAACAAATAAGAGGATTTTCATGATAACATAAATGATAGTAAATATAATGAATGGAGTGAATTTTTTTATCAATTATCCAAATTTTAAAAATGAAGAGGGTTACATAGAGAGGGAATTTCATAGAAGCACTATGGAATTCCAAATATATATACCGCATTTGACCCTAGTTTCACATATACTCATAAAGTTTCAAAAGTTCTGTTTTGCTCGCTAAAATGTACTGTGTTTGAACCTTTCATTTATCTTTGAAATTTTTGCCTAAATAGATTTAATAAACCAAGGAACATCTCAATTCATTTAAAAATGTAGTTGTCAAAGAATCTTGTGTAAAACCTCAACTAAATAAAACTTTTCAAAATAAAAAGGTGTGAAAATAATGTAAAATGTATGTGATATATGCAATTATCAACTCTCAATCCCACATATACTAAATCCATCAAGAAAGTTGTTTGTTGTCCCTAGAAATGACCAAAATAGTGTAAGACTCAGGGCTCCATGGTTGCATGAGTATGAATCTTCATGCATTGTCAGAGTAGCACATCAAAAGCTCATCTTCTCCAAAACAGAGCTCTTGGCTATTGCCCTTGATCTCAGCATTGGCCACTAACAAGTACACAATGACTATCATGCTCAACATCGATGAGCTCCTCAACACTCTTAGATCATTATTATCCTCATGTTGTTGGGTGCTCATAGGCTTCTCAATCTCAAAAGCTAGCCTAAGATGTAAGGCTTTCCCTCACACATTAACTACACACCCAGCCTCTTTTTGTAATCGATATGGGATAACTTAATAATCTCCCCCTTCATACATTAGGCCTCCGGTTAGATTTTCCTGTCAAATTTTTTTCCCATCTCTTGGGCAAAGTTGTTGCATCCTAGTCTTTGATATCAGTTTGTTGGGTGCTCATAGGCCTTCTCAATCCCAAAGCTAGCCTAAGAAGTGAGGCCTTCCCTCACACTTTTACTGCACACCCAACCTCTTCCACAACTGATGTGGGATAACCTAACACATGCTCCTTCAATCCAACCATTGGCTAATGCCCAATCTCATTTTCTCTATTCCGACCACGCGGCCAATCTAACATTTGATCAACAATGCACCTTACAAGTGTTTCAATTATTCGTGTTTATATTATGTCTAGTTAGAGTTGTAAATTTGGTCAAATTGCACTAAGTACATGCTAATTCGACCTTATCCTATTTTGTAAAAGTCTAATATAACCTTAGCCCTAACTCAATTTTTAGAACTTTATCTCAACTCTAACTTTATAAAATTTAGGTCAAACTTAAGTTTAATGGCATAAATCATTTTAAATTAATAAATATTAAACATTAAGAAAAGTTCTCGCTTATATTCATGTTTTTGGAACCAAGGCGTATTTTGGTAATAACAAAATATAAAAAAGAATGCATTCTATTCTTACATTTCTTTTGGTGTGATGTGACATAATAACTACTTAATTAATCACTCTCACCTTCACTTTTAGATTGTCTTCAATATCAGGTGGTAAAGGACTAGCCTTGGTGATATATTTGTTACATTTATGTATGAATAATGATCCATCGTGTGGGTATTTATATTTTTTGAATTTTATTGCGCATGAAAGCCTTATTTTTTCTGTTTTTAAAAATTCGAAAAATCATATCAAATTAAATTCAATTTTTTCTGAATTTTTGATATAATATATTTTTGATGGGCCTACTGATTTATAAAAAATTTCAAAAAAGATTAAAAAATTTAAGCGATAACCGATTTGTTTCTAGATGCAATTGATCATGGCCCTTTATATATTCAACTATTTCCTTATTAAAAACAAAAAAATATTTTACAAAAGCTCTTTTTCTTTGTACTGTGCCCACATGCCACCATCCTTAAAAGCCTAGCGTCTGTAGCCTAATTGAAATACACGTAGCCAAATCTATTTTCTGTATAGTAAAAAATATGGCTATTTTTTATTAACATGTGTAGTGTTTATTATGGAAATGCTTGTAACTGTATCCATAATGTAATCTACTTAAGGATTAAAAACATTTTAATTTGTAATTGAGCCCATTTAAGGGCACTATAGTCGCAATCTTCATGCAGGCTAATCCTTCATTGCTTTTGGGCTAGCTATCCTCCCATCATCGCTGTACACCCCATCTCATCGAACACACATTTCCATAATCCAACCGGTATACCCTTGCCCATTTATAGATAGGCACAAAACTTGGACCAGGTAGTTGATCTTATCATGATGTATGCCTTGAATATCTGCACCTAAAATAAGGATCTAAAAAATATCTGCAACTAAAATCCGAAAAAAAAAAAAAAAAAAAAAGAAAAGAAAAGGATCTGCACCTGGTACAGGTTTTCCAGAGGCAAGGATCATAGGCCGGCAACTCATCGCTATGTCCAGCCGACTGCACTGCACGTGACTGGTTGTAAGTACAGTACTTTCTGTTTAGCAAGTTACATTACTGGGTGGTGTTGTCCCTAAACAGATAATGATTACAGCAAGGAATAAGCAGGACCTGGGCTTTCTAAAGGCGTAATTAATCCATCTACTGCCGTGCAGATGCAAATTATATAGATAGATGAAAAGAAAGTAAGAAAAGGCAGCCGTACCAGCAGGCCTGCCGGGATGCGAAACGAAAAGACTATCAAGGGGAGGAATCTATGAATGTATGTGCATCAGTGCATGGATGCGGGACGAAAGAGCAGAGCTAAACGTGGCAAACGTACGCTCGCGTGCGACGGTGATGGGACGGAGACAGAAGCTAGCGGGGAAATCCCAGCCACCTTTTACCCGCGATTTTTTCGCGCTCGCTGAAGGATTATGAAACGAATTTACGTGTTCCAAGCAATGTTATTAAAACCGGACCGGACGGTTCGACCGGGAACCGGTCACATGTCCGGATCGATTCAACACGGTTCGGTTCAATAACCTAAAACCGCCAGAACCGGTGAACCGGCGGTCGAACCGTACGTACCGGTTCAACCGGGTTCGACCGGTCGGCAATAAACTAATAATAAACATCGAAAAACCGGATTACCGGAACGCCCGACGCCCTCTTCTTCTTCCCCCTTTGGCAACCCTAGCCGCTGCCTCGCGCCCGCCGGCCCCAGCCCC
>JAXCLR010000063.1:8397588-8408736 GCA_035584095.1 Annona squamosa | reverse complement strand
TTATTTTTAAAAATTAGTAAAATTACCTAAAATGCCTTTAATTATCAAAAATAAAAAATAAATATCTAAAATACTCGAAAAATGATAAAAATTTATAAATATATTAAATATATATAAATTAAAAATATTGTAACAAAATTTTTTTAAAAAAATTTAAAAATAGATATATGCGCCGGCGCTGCGTACTGCCATCGGGGGATCCGAAAATGATAATACAGAAATAACGACAAAGAAAATAAAGGAACGTGATTTCGTGGGTCCAAGTGACTTTGGAGCGGAAGGAAATTGAGCTGTTAGATCCGAGAAGAAGGAAGTTTAGCAAAATACTCCGTGATAGCAACAGGGCTATTAGTCTGGATAGGTAAAAAAATTGAAATCTCCCTGCTGCCACCTCATCTCTCTCGCGTTTGCCTGCCTTCTCGTGCAATCACCAGTCGTTCGCGTTACCGCCAATCGCTAGAAAAGATAAAGAAGCAGAGAAGTTGACGCCTCTATGGATCTTCGAATTTCTACAAACCCTAACTGGGTTTACTTGGATTTGCATTTCGGGAGTAGGGTTGGCTTTTGTTTCCATGGCCACCCCTGCGGAAAAGCTGCTGAAGAAGATCGAAGGGCTGGAAGCAAGGAACGCGCAACTCAAGTGGAAGTTGTCGACGCTGATGTTAGATGACAAAGAGTCTATTGGTTGGATGTACATTTTAGTGAATATATAGTAGCATATGCTCTATTTCATTTTAGCATATTTGTGAGTTAGTTGACGGCGGTAACGCAATGCTTCAAATTTGACGGTTTGGTGATATTCAATCTTCTTTAATTTAGCCTGATTTTTACTTGTGACCCTTCCCAATTTCATGTTAGTTATGGAAACTTCATCCTCATCAATAAATGCATGCATACCACGAATGAATTGAAGAAGCAAATTTCTAGCCCAAAGCCCATGGACATGCGCGCTACTCTTCAAAAGATGTAACTACAAAACCCGATTCTGCTTTTATACTTTTTTGTGTGAAGACAACAAAATCCACATCTAAAATGTCCGAAAATGGCACCATGGGCCATGACAATCGGGGTATGTGAACTAGTAATGACAAAAACTCGAAAAAAATTGACATCATTCCAACGATTTACACAATTCAAGCAAAATCAAAAATAGAAGAAGTAAAATGCCAAAAACAGAAGGAGGGAGAGAAAGAGAGAGAGTGGGCTATAGCGACGGAATGTTGTTGCTGGGAAGAAATTAAGGTGGCAGCAGTGATTGGTGAGGTGTAGCGACTTCAGTTTCTTGATCCTGGTCCTGAGCTCTGTTGGAGGAGCGCCCATGCCAAAAAAGTATATAAAAACAAAAATTCTAAAAAAAACTCATACGTGTTTTTGAAGCTATGGAGATTGCAGAGCAGAGAAGGGAAATGAAGATTGATTTATGACTCCACTTCTCTATCTTCTCCAGTGGCTAGTGTGACCAGCAAACGACGGCCACACAAACAATCGACGATGCTGTGAGAGGGCGGGCATGCTTGAGAGAGATGATGATGGAGGAGGGAGGCTTCCACTTTTTTCCCATTTAGTCTAAGTTGTCCTGTCACTATCGGGGAAGTATTTTGCAAAACTTTCCCCTTTTTGATCGAAAGGCTCCTTTTTCTTTTATTCCATCCAATGCACGCTAGGCAGCGATGTTGGAACGGCCGAAGTCCAGACTTCGACCTAGACACTGGAAATTGTTGGGATTGTGTCTTGTATTTCGTATATTGTTGTGCTTATAGATTCACATGACATGTGAGCCTAGGATTGCTTTTGGGTTTGCATATGTATTTGAAAACTATAAATAGGCATGTGATTTATGAGGTTAGTATCACCAAGAATAGAGAGTAAGAATTCTGATGTGAGATTTTGAGAAAAAAGTAGTATGTTATCTACGAAAGAAAATTTATAATTATTTATTGATTAGCGAACTACTCTTTTATTTAGTGGATTAGGCATCTAATCGAATTACATAAATTCTCCATATTCTGTAAACTTACATTGTGTTCTCAACCCCAATAAGTGGTATCAAAGTGAGGTTCAAGAAGGGGTTCCTAGGTTGTGGAATTCCGAGGGCATTGCGATCAAATTGCAAGCAACAATGCAAATTTGCTATTGTATCAAACAAAAAGTGGAGATCATACAATTGAGATCTGGAGTAATGTGGTGCATGCGCAGTGTTGTGTTGATGGCCTCGAGCAAGTGACTAGTCAATGGGAAACAGAGTAAATCAATAGTAGCGTTTTTATAAATTGATGGGTTCTTTACTCACTAGAATGAAAGAAGAACCAGGAGACAATAGTGACTAGTCTCGGCATAGGAACAACATATGAGTGACAACAAGCTATGGATCGTTAATAGTGAAGAAGAATAAACTAAAGGTGGTGATAGTATTTTTGTGAGGATTTTTGGCAATTAGAGATGAGATCCAGTGTAATGTGAGACTAGTTAGCATTGGATTTCGATGAGGAGCTCATTTGTTGGTGCTAATCAAACATAGGAGTTCAACCGGTGGTGCATAAAAAGAAGGCATGTAGTGGTTAGGGCTACCATTGTTGAAGTTATAGAGGGTGATTACCACCGACCAAGTCAATAGTTGTTACTAATATATTGCAGGCTTGATGATGATTGGAAAAACACACAAATGCAATAACATAAAACACGATGTAATATCAAATGTATCATAGGTTATTATAAACCAAATGCCTCAACGAATCTAAATTTAGCTGTATCCAAATACTTGAATCCATAAAATATATATATACACATCATATTCTCCCTATATCACTCTTAAAACTCAAAATAAATAATTCTAAATTTGGATTCATCATGTCCTACCGATATGGTGTACCTACCTCAAGTTGGTCTCCAGCCTCATTCTTGCTATCTAAAAATATGACAAAATACAGTGTGTAGGAAAACTCAGTAAGTAGAACTAAAACATAAATTAAATAAAATTAGCATTAAACAATATGCATATTTTTCAATAAATCAATTCAAATTAGTATCATATGCATGCTCATGATTAAGCATTTCAATAGTGTATCATACACATGATCTTCCCATCGTATAGGTTAAATTCAATAGGGAAGTTCAATATTTTACTCTATCTTACATCATTGTTAAACACGAGACAATCAAACGTGAGAAATACCTAACCAAGCCAAATGACAAGGAAATGTATCTGATATCCTATATGATTTCCACATGTTCATGGCTCCACCACAAACTTATGCCCATAGCTTAGCTCAAACACTCCTATCCAAGCATTAGTCTCCAAATATGGTCTCACAACAAATACCATCAACAAATAGCGGGACATATCCATGGCTTCAAATACAATATCATAGCAAACAACTGGATATATTCATGACTCCAAATACAATATCACAACAAATAGTAGGACACATCTATAGTCTAAATATCATATCTTAATAAATAGTCGGACATATTCACAGCTTCAATTACAATATAACAACATCATAATAGACAGATAGTTTGTTGTGACCAACAACCATCAATGGTTAAATATACCTCAGTCCCTAGTCAGCGGTATGTCATTGATGATCATAAACAACAGTTTTTAATCAACATCTTTAGCCCTAACTCATGATAATGCTAGCATCCATGCACATATGTATATGTTAAAATATAATACTTGCATGCTCAATTCATAAATCAAGTTCCAAATTCAGCATCATAATAAAACATGCTTTCAATCAAATTTAATCATTTTAATAAAAATAAAAATCATCGATATCCAAAACATACATGCTTGTGAAATACACAAAATAATTAAATCAATTTAAAGCAAAGTTCTACTTACCTCATATTTCATTCAAATCCACTTAGATCTGATATATCTTTACTTTACTCATTCATTGAAATAATAATATTCTTTCAAAATTAATAATCTATTCTAATATTTATATTTACCATTCAGTATAATTTTTTTTATAATTATAAATTTCATAATCAAATTATTTAAAATTTACAAAATTCAACAACATTTCACTTTATTCAAATTTCATAAAATAATTATATAAATTCTTCAAGTGGATTTCAATATTATAATCACAATCATATTATTATCATCTCATAAACCAACACTAACCATTTTAATCTAAATATTTACCATTAAACGATACCATTATTCAACAATGGTATAGATTATACTATCTTTCATTTCACCACGCTTATCTTATTAAATCATGTATTAGTACGATGATTAGCAGCTAAGATAGTCCCTTGAATTTAGAAAAATTTTACTTACATCAATTTTGAAAGTTGATCTCAATCGAACAAGTGTTAAATACTAAGCTTAATACTTAGAAATTTCTAATATCATCTTAATGGATCATAATCAAGTGAAATCTCTGCTGCCATTAAAAATGTGCCCATCAATAACTTCTAATAAAAATTTTCATAGATAATCCAACCCATCCAATAAATTCTGAATATTCGAAAACATAAAAATCGACAGTTGGATCATCAAATTGACCATCGGTATCAAAATCTATGTAAAAAACACTTTTAACAGCTCATGAGCCACTATATGTTGCTAATGTAGGCTATCACTTACATTCTCCAGTGTTAAGCTGAGAGTTCTTATATCATATTTTTTTTCAGGGACCACTATGTGAATTTCTAACCAATATAAGATACTTTCGCAAAATATCTTATTCTTAGTGGGCTTTTTGCAATTTTTTGAAACTTTTCTAATGAAATTTCTCAACAAGACAAAAGGAGATGGAAAGGTATTCTGTAATACAATTTTTAGAAATATCTCCTGTAAATTTTTTAGCAAAATTTGGTTTGTCCAAAATTTCTTTAAAATAAGTACTTTTTTGCAGAATCATAAATTCATTGGTTTTCTGTAAAATTTCCTATAAAATTCAAAATTGAAATTGTATTCTTCTTCCTCCCCTTTGTGATTGCTCTTTCTTCCTTTCTGTAAATTTTGGTAGTCGTGAAAATTACCCAAACAAACTCTAATTTTTCCTCTGGGCATATATTCAGATTTCTTATTTAATGTAAATCCTCCCAATAATTTCAATTTTATGAATATAAAAATTTTGGAAAAGCGAATGAATTTTCAAAAACTTAAAATTCCTATCAAACTTCAACAACAAATAATAAAAATCTTGATTTACCTAATCGATGTATCCATAAAGGGATTTACTAAGATAAATATAAGAGTCTCACAAGTTTTCTTTTAAATTGTGAGTGTTTTATGCTTTGTAAAGCTAAATTAATTAAAATATGATTTAAAGTATCTGAAACACTCAAATTCTTCTCAATTAATAATCAAAATTCATAATATAAATGTGACTCAACACTAGGTATGTAATGATTATCAGGTTTTATATTGCCCAAATGTCTTAAATACATACGACATACTACTAGATTTTGGTTAAGAAAATAGAACTAACGTAGGTTTTAAAGAAAAGAAAAAGCAAAAAAAGTCCGGCTAATTTGCTAGTACATTAGAAAAGCTTCCGCTCATATAAACATGAAACTTTAGGTTTTATTTATAAACTTCACCACTTAAAAAGATTTGTGGAGTGAGGTACCATGCGATGGTGCATTCGCACAGTGGTTGAGGTCGCTAATCACCTTTTTATCTACTTCAAGAGAACACATGAGATAAGGAATACTCTAGTCAATGACAAACTACTGTAGATCCCAAGGTATGCTCTCAGATGTATTGTCAGGTAATTAGCTAAGAGGAAAGGGGAGGAATAGATGTGTATGTTTGTGCTATTTTGTTAGAGAATGCGGTACCTTAGAAACAAAGCTCAAATGGGGGATACGAGGCCACATTTTGAGGGATTGCTGGAATGGTGCAGAACTTTCTGGGATGACTTCAAGGATGCGGGTATTGTGGGGGGCCTCAGCATGATGCAACATGTTCTAAATCTGAGGTGGTGTAGGCCAATGAAAAATTACATAAAGATTGATGTTGATGGGGCTAGATTCTACAAGGGTAAATGCTTGGGAATTTGGTGTTGTTTTGAGGGACTCATATGGGAGTTTTGTGGCAGCTAGGTGCTAGAGATTTGAGGGGCTAACTAATGCAACTACAATGAAAGGATTGGCGATTCTATGTGGCACTCATTGGGGCTTAGAATTGGGAATCCAACAAATAGAAATTGAAAGTGACTCGTTAATCCTAATACAATCTTTGATTGACAATCACCCCATGTTGTCTACGACCGATGTTTATCTTCACAAGACTCAAATTTCTGCTTCATATTTCAAGTTTATTAAGTTTCTTCATGTCCTTTGATCAGGGAATGTAACTGCCCTCCTTCTTATAGCAAAGGTAGCTAGGATGATTGTTGATGTCTAGTTGGGGGGGGGGGCATTCCCGGTTGATATTGTAAACTAGTAGTACATTAACCTTTTTAGTTCTTTTTAATGCTCGTTATATTTTCTTATAAAAAAGAAAGTATCAATGCTTGGAAAGATACAAAAATTAAGAAATCAATATAATTCAAATATATCTTGCAGACAATAGTCTTTGAGAGGGGAGAATTTGATAGACTGAAAGGAAATTTGGATAAAGCTTAAGAGCAAGTATAAATCTAAATCTTTGATAAATAGATCATATCTTAAAAAATTTATTTGGTCTAAGATTTGTAGAGCCTGGTGATCTTCGAAAATACTTAAATGAATTCAATATAATCATAATATAGTTAACTTCTTTGGAAGAGAAAATCGAAGAGGACACAATGTTACTTTTGTTGATTTTATTACCTGAGTCATTTAACCATATTATGATGACATTATTATTCGAGAAAGATACTTTGAAGTGCGATGATATTACTCTTTGTTAATGAATAAGTCCCATGAAAAGAGCAACAACGATAGATCATCAAATAGTGAACGTTTTGCATATAATAAGTGGTTGGCAGTATAGAAGAAGATCATCTAATAGTCCGAATAGTTCTAAAGTTCATCCAAGCAAGGTAGAGATATTATTTGTTAGGAATATGTCAAAAGAAGATCATGTAAGGAGAGTTTATTACAAGTGGAAAGAGAATAAAAAAAGAGAAGGCAAGTGAATTTGAATCATCTGATTATTCGTCAATTGCTAGATCATGACAATGATATAATGCTTATGATAGAAGCACGTGCAAGTAAAGTTGATTGAATTCTAGATTCCGGATGTTCTTTTCATATTTGTGCAGCTATGGAATAAGAACAACGTGTTATGTATAACGAGAATGATAATAGTAATGTAAGGATGACAAACAACGTAGTGAGTAAAGTTACTGGTGTTGATACAGTACAAATTTGCATTATTTTATTGAGTTGTTTGGACGTTGACTAATGTAAGCATGTTCCTGATTTATAGATGAATATGATTTTAATAGAAATGCTAGACTCTAGAGGGTTCAGAATTTCAAGGGAGTTATGGTTATAGTGAAAGATTAGAAGACTTGAAGTTTGTATAGACTAGTAGAAAGTGTGAAGATAAGTGGAGTTGCTGTAAGATCCTAAGTTGTAAGTATAAGTAGAGCATAAAGTCTAATTCTATAGTCAGCGGAAAACTGTCGAATTGAGATTGTAATGAAGTAGTGAGAGGGGTGAAGCTACTAAAAGTCATATGGTGGAGCTGAGCTGTATGTGACACATAGAAGTAGTGTGATGAACCATGCAGATTTCGTGCATGGTAAATAAATGTTGAAGCACGTAGAGTGGCTAAAAACACAGATTTCTCTACAAGCTGGTTAGTTTGTTGTATGTAGAATTCAAGCCAATGTGGAGATTGTTGGGATTGTGTTTTGTATTCTATGTATTGATTGTGTGTATATGTTTGCTTGGGTTAAAGTTTGGGATTGCATATGGGATTGTGCATGTATGTAAAAACTATGGGAACGTTTGGTAATTCAAAATTTGTAAGAATTATGGGATGGGGTAGGAATCAGGAAATGGAATACTTGAAAATTATGTGATTGATATGAAATGATAGGGGTAACATTTGAATAAATAGATTTGTTGGAGGGGAGTGTATAAGAAAAATGATTGGAACATAGAGATAAAAAGTGAAAAATATGATTATTAATTGAAAATTTTATTAGCTTGGGAAACCATGTCCCCATGGGGTGAATTACGAAATGTGGCTTATAAATAGGCATGTGGTTTATGAGATTATAGAGTGTGAATCCTTGTGTGAGATTTTGATAGAGAGGCTGTTTATTGCCTGTGAAAGGAAAGTTACGATTATTTATTAATTAGAGAATTCCTCTTTTCTCTAATGAAGTAGGTGTCTAATTAAACCATGTAAATTCTCTATGTTTTTATGTGCTTGATTATGTTCTCAACCCCAACAAATTAAAGTATAGGGATAATATTAAAAAAATTATTTAGATAAGATAATAAATCATATAACATTGGGTTTTAGTATTGTACTATAATTTGAGTGAAATTGTAGGCATGTCACTAATTTTCAAAAAGTTGAGTTTGTACTTACATAGTTTGCCTTCAATTAAATGCATATACTTTTATTAAAAAATATTTAAAATGACAAAAATGTCCTTATAAACAATTAAAATTATAAAATGCAAGAAAACAACTTTAAAATACAAATAGTTTTAAAAATCTTAAAATGTTCCTCACATTTAGTAAATCTATTTAATATGATAATTTTTAAAAATATGTTTTTATATTTTTAAAAAATTTTCTTACACGTGTAATTTCAATTATTTACAAAGATATTTTTGTCTTTTAAAATTTTTAACGAATAATTTTAGGAAAATTATATAGGTATGATGCAATTTTTTAGAAATTAATGATATCTTTGAATTTCACCCACGATATCTAGTTATACATGCAAAAATTAATGTATGTGTTGCCACCATAGGAGGGGTAAAGTTTATTCAATAAAAGGGCAAAAAGACTTTAAATAACTATAACTTTTACTTTTAATTGAGTTACAAAAGCTACAACCTATTGATGAAAAGCTCTTTTCGAGCCTGACCTCATGACAACCCTTATAAATTTTAATATTTATTAAAAATTTATTTTCTCATTTTTAGTAAAATCTATTTTTTTCTATTTTAGTAAATTTTGATTTTTCTATTTTAGGTCATGTTTGGAAATTTATAAATTTTTGAAGCATGAGAAAATAATATAATATTACGGGAATAATGATGATGAATAAAGAAAATAAAGTAAAATAGATAAGTTAGTTGTATGAGTAGTTGTATAAAAATAATTAAAAAGTAGAGTAGTTTTATAGGAAGATGTGAAGAAATAATTAAAAAAAGGTTAGTTATAAAAAGTAAAAAGTTTTAGATATAAAGAAACACACCCTTAATAAAATGTATTTGTTGTTTTCATAATTCTATTTGCATAGGGCTTTCTAAAGATTAGATCTTTGCTTGCACACTATTATAAGTATTTATGCTCTTAGTTATTTTGAAGACTTAAGACTTTGAATAAGATATTTAATTTTCTCTAAAAATTTGAGTTCAAGTTTTTATTTATAAAACTTGTTTATAAAATTCAAAGGTAGTATTATACTAGCTTTTGTTACAATGCTTACTTGTTATGTCAAAAAATCTCATAAAAAGAAGTAAGAATTTTTTTTATTACATGTTACCAAATGAATCATAGCATAAAAAGTTAGAAAAGAGAGGAAACCAATAAAATATTTGAAAATTGGAGTTAAGACAAAAAGAAAGATCTAAAAATAAATTAGAGATATAGTTAAAAATAAATTTAATAAAGAGATGTACTTTTTTTATAATAACAATAATACGAAGAAATCACTTGAAATATAATTAAAAATGAGAAACATAAAATTGTAAGATAATTTAAAGTTACTCGAATTAAAAAGTAAGAACAATAGTCTAATAATCAAAACTCATAGGTAAAAAATTTACAACGTATTAACATATATTGTTATTATTTTATAGAGCTATTTGCATTTCTATATTAGATACGACCACCCTTAAATCCATGGTATATGAGAAAGTCAGAAATACATTATTATTTTTAATAATGACAAATTTATAAAGTATCCCTTAAAGTTAACTTGAGTTTCACTTTTATACAATGAGGTTAGACAAAAGTGGTTCCATTTAACCCCTATATTTTTAATATTTTGATAATTGATCAAAAATTCATTTCATCTATCATAGTTAGTATAATTTGTTTAGCTAAAACACCTAATTTCATTAAAATAAAAAAATATATTTAGTCACATTTTCTTAAAATCTCTAAATTATGAAAAATACTTACATTCATCACATATAATTAGAATATAAAAATACTTCATAAAGTCATTCATATAACAAGAAATATATTTTAAATGGTTAAATATTGAAAATTCAACTTTAAAATTATTGTTGGAAACATGTGGAAAATAAGCCAAGTCTATGTTTTGATGATTAACAAATCAATTTAAGTAAGTTTTAGTTACTAACATATTTGTGAAGATGATTAAAGGATATAAAAATGAAGAAAACGAAGCATGACAGGTTAAGTCGATTTCCAAGTCGACTCAGGCATCGACTTAGGCCAAGTCGATCCCCAAGTCGACTCCAGCAACGACTTCAAAACATCATTTTCATCCAGCGTTGAAATCAGGGGTAAAGCTACCGAAGTCGCAAACGAAGTCAACTACGCATGCGACTTGGGTGAAGTTGCAGACCAAGTTGACTCCAGCATCGACTTCAAATGAGATTTTTTGTCCAGAGTTAAAATTGGAGACGAGAGCTGCCGAAGTTGCAGACCAAGTCGACTCCACATGCGACTTGGGTGAAGTCGCAGGCCAAGTCGACTCCAGCTTCGACTTCATACTAACAGCACGCGTTTTGAAGAGCTAAGTCGCAAACTAAGTCGACTCAATGCTCGACTTAAGTAAAATTGAAGACCAAGTAGACTCAAATATTCGACTTAGGCCAAATGAAGATCAAATCAAATCCAAAGCAAGCATAGTTGCATATATTCACCATGGAAAATCAAAATCAGACAATTCGATTTCTTTTATGCAAAAAAAGACTCAAGGATTCAAGATTCAAGGCATGGAGTGTAAAGAAAAAATGAATATATTGAGTTTCAAATGATATAAATCAAGGGAAGGACAATTAAGCAAGCAACATCATTTCAAAGAAATTC
>JAXCLR010000063.1:8359851-8397488 GCA_035584095.1 Annona squamosa | reverse complement strand
TATGAATTTAATCCATGCTCCAAAAGAAAAGATGATTTAAGTGATGCAGATGATGTCACAAGTAACCTTGAAAAATTGCATGTGGAAAAGCAAGAAGAATCCACGGAGGAAAGGGTAAGTGAAGGTAATAATTTTCATAAACATCCAACTGATTTAAAGTTCAAAAATGCTCATCCCATTGAGCAAGTTATAGGTAATATTTATGAAGGTGCTAAGACTAGAAGGTCAAAATAAAATATTTGTAGACAATATGCCTTTGTATCCAAAATTGAACCAACCACTATTGACTAAACTCTTGATGATGAAAACTGGATCATAGCAATGTAAGAGGAATTAAATCAATTTGAAAGAAACCAAGTTTGGCATCTTATTTCAAGACCAAAGAACTGTACTGTCATTGGCACAAAATAGGTCTTTAGAAACAAATTAGATAAAAGTGGACTTGTGGTGAGAAACAAAGCTAGACTAGTGGCAAAATAATACTCACAAGAAGAATGAATAGATTTCGAAGAATCCTATCCTCCAGTTGCTAGATTAGAGTCATTCGCATTTTACTAGCCTTTGCATCTCACATGAACTTTAAGTTGTTTCAAATGGATGTCAAAAGTGCATTTTTGAATGGGTATATAAATGAAGAGGTGTATGTTGAACAACCACCTGGATTTGAGGAGAAAGATCAATCTAAATTTGTATACAAATTAACCAAAGCACTATATGGATTAAAACAATCTCCAAGGGCTTGGTATGAAAGATTAAGCAAATTTTTAATTGATCATGACTTCCAAAAAGGAAAGGTAGATACCACATTGTTCATTAAGTATAAAGAAAGAGATATTTTGATTATTCAAATTTATGTAGATGATATTATTTTTGGTGCTACTAATAAGATTCTTTGTCAAGAATTTTCTAAGCTTATGTAGAAGGAATTTGATATGAGTATAATGTGGGAGCTAAATTTCTTCCTTGGACTACAAATTAAGCAACTATTTGAAGGAATTTTCATAAACCAGTCCAAATATATTAAAGAAGTGTTAAAGAAGTTCGTCATGCAAAATAGCAAAGGGACAAACACACCTATGAGTTCAACCATTAAAATTGACAAAGAAGAGAAAGTAAACTTGTTGATTTAAAGTTATATAGAAGCATTATAAGCTCTTTATTATACTTAATTGCTTCCAGATCCGATATACTGTTTAGTGTTTTCATGTGCTCTAGATTTTATTCATGTCCAAAAGAATCATATTTGATAATTGTAAAAAGAGTTTTCAGATATCTAGTAGATACTACTAACATAGGACTTTGGTATCTAAATGGCTCTAATTTTGATCTAATCAGCTACTCGGATGCGGATTTTGCCGGATACAAAGTAGATAGAAAAATTACTAGTGAAACATGTCAGTTCCTTGAAAACATGTTGGTTTCATGATATTTAAGGAAATAAACTCGTGTTGCTCTATCTACGGCTGAAGCCGAATACATTGTCGCTAAGAGCTGTTGTGCTCAATTGCTTTGGATGAAACGACAACTTAGAGACTATGACATGGATTTTAAAGATATACCTATTAGATGTGATAATACTAGTGTAATATGTTTGACTAAAAATCCAGTCTTGCATTCTAAGACCAAGCATATAGACCTAAGACATCATTTTATCGGAGAAAATGTAGAAAATCATGATATATGTTTGGAATATGTGAAAACAGAAGATCAAATTGCATATATTTTTACCAAACCTCTAGCAAAAGAACCATTTTATAAAATTAGAAATGATATGGAGATGATTGAATTAAATTAGGAACAATAAGATCGGAGAAATGATCTTAGAAAAGTACAAGCTGAAGGGGAGCACAGGTTCTCTAAGGATTAACCTACTCCATCTTTATTTTAATCAATTGACAAAAAAGGAGGAGAATAAATTAGGATTTGAGTTGGGTAGATTATACATAAGTTTGCATATGAAAAGTTTGTGAAATATGTAAATGATGAAAATGAAATATGTATGTTAAACTTCAAAATGTAAAAGACCAATGATTATTCTAAAGATATTAAAATAAGATAAAATAGTATGTTTTAAAGACATTGAAAGGTATACACTCAAATCAGTTTTGTCAATCATTAAAAAAGGAAAGATTGTTGGAAACACGTGGAAAATAAGTCAAGCCTATGTTTTGAGGATTAACAAATCAATTTCAATAAGTTTTGGTTACTAACATGTTTGTGAAGATAATTAAAGGATATAAAAATAAAGAAAATGAAGCATGACAGATCAAGTCGATTTCCAAGTTGACTCAGGCGACTTAGGCCAAATCAATCCCCAAGTCGACTCCAACAGTGACTTCAAAATGTCATTTTCGACTAGCGTTGAAATCGAGTAAAGTTGCTGAAGTAGCAAATGAAGTCGACTCTACATCGCAGACCAAGTCCACTCCAGCATTGACTTCAAACATGATTTTCTGTCCAAAGTTGAAATTGGGAACGAGAGCTGCCGAAGTCGCAGACCAAGTCGACTCTACATGCGACTTGGGTGAAGTCGCAGGCCAAGTCAACTCCAGCTTCGACTTCAGACTGACAGCACGCGTTTTGAAGAGCTAAGTTGCAAACCAAGTCGACTCAATGCTCGACTTGAGTAAAAATGAAGACCAAGTAGACTCAAATATTCAACTTAGGCCAAATGAAGATCAAATCAAATCCAAAGCAAGCATAGTTGCATATATTCACCATGGAAAATCAAAATCACACAATTCGATTTCTTTTATGCAAACAAAGACTCAAGGATTCAAGATTCAAGGCATGGAGTGTAAAGCAAGAATGAATATATTGAGTTTCAAATGATATAAATCAAGGGAAGGACAATTAAGCAAGCAACATCATTTCAAAGAAATTCAAGTTCATTAAGCAAGCACAGGAAGTGAAGTCTCACCCGAAGTCGACTTCACCTGCGACTTGAGTCAAGTCCAGGACCAAGCAACTCGATGAAGAACTTCAACAGCTTGAGCACAGCCGAAGTCGCACCCGAAGTCGACTCCAGCTGCGACTTGGGCGAAGTTGCACCTGAAGTCGACTTCACTTGCGACTTGGGTCACAATGGTCGAAAATTTTTTGAACGTTGGCATATTAAATGCGCGCCACCTACTTCCAAATGTTCGGATTCTCTCGCCATTTATATAAGGCATTCAATATGAACATGGAGGGTAGCTGAAACATCATTGATTGAGCACAACTCTCATCTCTAAGAGCATTAAGTGATCAAGCCAACATCTAGAAGAAAAACCTTGTTTTCAAACTGCCAAGAGCTGCTCGTTGAATCTTTCAAACTGCTTTACAAGTTCTTCTCTACGCCAAGTCTACCTCTACACACCAGTAACATGTAGAAACTTTCTTTTATACTTTCTTGTTGTACTAAACTTGATTTAGTTTGGGTAAGTAAGATCAAGTGTAAGCAAAATAGTGTGTGACTGGAGTGGAACTCGTCACCTACTTGTGCTGTGAATTGTTGATGCCTCTTAGAACTGGAATCTAGAAGAAAGCAGTGACTCTAGTTGTGTTTGTGAAATATATAGTGGAACCCAAGTCACAAGAAGTGTGAGCTTTGAAGAGTGAAGTAGGGAAGGTTGCCCGAACAACTATAAATTTTGTCCATTGATTTATTTCAGCTATCATTATTTTATTGCTTTCTTTTTGTTTCATCAAAGGGGATTGAACCAAACTGGGATAAAGTTTCTGTTTAAGTTGAAAAATTTTAATTACCCAATTCACCCCTCCCCTCTTGGGTATTTGCCATTAACTCAGGACCAATAATATTTTCTTAAAATCTCTAAATTATGAAAAATACTTACATTCATCACATATAATTAGAATATAAAAATACTTTATAAAGTCATTCATATAATAAGAAATATATTTTAGATGGTTAAATATTGAAAATTCAACTTTAAAATTAATAGTTAACTTCAAATTATTTTATTATGTTAATTTTACAGATTTGTAAATGAGGCTCTTATACGATGATAATAGACAAATAAAAATATTTTTATGATAATATAAATGATGCTAAATATAATACAGTGAATTTTTATCAACCATCAAGAGTGTTAATATGAAAGGGGTTACACAAAAGAGAGCTTTCATAGAAGCACAACTGAATTAACTTTTATAAATGGATGTGATTAGTATTTGAGGGAATAGTAGCTATTTAGAAGTTTTTAGAATAGATTTATATTTGAAACAATTTTATGCATATATCCCATACGACCACTCATAAATCTAGTATTTGAACTTGCTTGTTACTTAAGCTTGAGTTTAATATGGAGTAGAATGTGATGAGGTGGATAAGCATTGAAATTTTGGATAAAAATTCATTTTTGGTAACATAGGAGAAACATCTAATTTTTATGGACAAAAAGGTAGGCTAATAAGTCAAAATAATCTCACTGAACTCTCTTAGAAGCTCAAGGACAAGGCTAAAATAGAAGTTTTAAAGAGAACAACTCCTAACGATAATTTGGAGATTGAAAATGTGGTCTTGAAGGAGTTACTGCTAAAGTTTTGAAAATTTAATCTAAGAGTTCTTATGCAAGTGTTGCTACTTTTGTAGATGCACTAATTTGGTTTGTCTTTTCCTTTTAAGTTTATTTTGTACTACTTAATGTTGATAGTGATCAAACCAAGATAAATTGAATTATGGGCGTTGATTATTTCACTGGCCAGCTAGAGCTAAGTTTTAAATCAAAAAATAATTGCTTAAATTGTACCTTTATAACTTTTATAATTTGAGTTGACTAATGGAACACAAGCCTTGTGTGCTTAGATAGTAGAGTAGGTCAAGGAGACTGAACTATTATAATTGCATTGTCTTTGTAATCCGATTTTTATTATGGTTGTGTTTGTGATTGATTCATTATTGTTTGTTTAAGTTCTCTTTACTAGTTATTATGCAAGATGGACAATTAGCATTAGAACTAGTTTTTTGAACTTCTGAAAGAGATTTGATGGCTAATGAAAGAGCACAAGAAGACTTTTCTAAAAGAATTTGATTATATGTTCACCATACTTTGAAACTTAGAATAAAATTTTTTCTTATAAAACATTATATGAGACTACGGAAAGTTATTGAATCTGGTTGGAACTTATCTGTAGATGGTATTGCTATTATTTTGAATCAAAAACAAATTGAATAAATGCGACTAAATACTAGAACATTGAATGCCTTGTACTGTTGTTTTCTCCATTTGAAGAATTTCATCTTGTATTTCAGTACCGAATACTTTTATTATAATAAGGGCAAGAAGTCACTTAGTTTAAAATCCGATATTGATATTTCATCCAATGATTTTGGTGATGAAGATGATGAAATTACAATATTCACTAAGAAGTTTAGAAAATTCATCACCAAAAAGGTCAAATAGGAACAAAGTTACAGTAGCAAGGTGAATTTAAAGGTGAAAAATGATAGCA
Source organism: Annona squamosa (assembly GCA_035584095.1). NCBI lineage: Eukaryota > Viridiplantae > Streptophyta > Magnoliopsida > Magnoliales > Annonaceae > Annona > Annona squamosa. The sequence goes on along the minus strand of JAXCLR010000063.1, from coordinate 8,392,034 downwards.
ATCCAATAAAGATAAGATATTTTAAGTGCAAAAGATATGAATATATTACGAATTAATTCTTTTCTCCATAAATCAAAAACTCAAACTTCATATTTAAGAAGAATGAAATTTATGAATCTTGAAGTGATAGTGAAACATTTCATTCTATTAGTTCTAAGTCTAACTATGAGACAACTCAAATTGCAAACCACATAAATATTGATTTTATTGCAAACCATTCTAATGATGATCGTGGTGTAGAGGTAAATTTGATTGATACTAATAAACTTCAAAAAGCAAATAAAGAACTATTTCATCAATACAATGTTCTTTATGATAAGTATATCAGACTAAAGAAAGAAACTGAAGGTATAAGATTAAATTGATTGAAACTTTATGAAAGTATTTTAATAGTTAACAAATGAAAGAAAATCCTTGAAAATAAACTTCAAAAATAAAATAAAGAACTATATCATGAATGCAATGTTCTATATGATAAGCATATCAAACTGAAGAAAGAAATTGAAGATAGGAGATTAAAACGATTGAAACTTTATGAAAACATTTTAAGAGTTAACAAATGAAAGAAAATCCTTCAAATAAAATTTTCAAAAAAACATCAATATGAAAAATATTCACATAAGAAAAAATTTTCTCATAATGGAATTTGTCATTTCCGTTGTTTTCATTCATAGTTTTTATTTGTTCCCATTAAAAAGAATGTAAGCATGACATTTGTCATTTTTATTGCTTTCATTAACAATTTTTATTTGTTCTCTTATTGAAGAGAATGTAGACACAAGGTGTTAAACTAATTTACAAAAAAAATGTCAGCATATATTGATAATAACAAAGGCGGATTCATATGATGGGTACCAAAAATATAATTTTTATTTTGCAGGAAATTAGAATAAATTGATATATGAGTGATAACTTCTTTTATTATATGATCAACAATATTAAAAATTTTAAATAAAGGAGAAAGGGAGGGTTACCTTTTGAAGATACAATAAAGATAAAATCAAAAGCACATATATGAAAATAAATAGAGATATAACATTATGAGATAAGATCTCATTCAAAGTCATAAGCGATGTTATAATGTATGTTTAAAATTTATTCCTATAAGAGATCAATTGGAGACATTTTTGCTAAGCCACATTTCTCTGAAAGATGTATATAAAGTAAAAGGAAAGTAAGTTTTATTGGTCTATTTGCATCATAATTTGATCTAATGAATTAAATTAAGCATAAATATTTTATGATTTTTATTTTTTGAAATTGACATAAAAATGTCAACAATTTTTGTAAAAAAGATTAACGATTTTGTTTGAGTAGAGAAAAATAAAAAAATTCAAAAGATGTATGCTTTCATTTCAAAACCCTTTCTTTAGAATTTGGACAACGTGGTAACCTAAATCAATAAGACAAACTTCTTTCCTCTAGATTAATTTCTTCCATTGAGATTATTTTGTTTATGATTGTCATTCACCATTCTCTTCCACTCCATTTTTATTCCCCATCTTTGTTGCTTTCAAAAATGGAAAATTCACTTTCGAATTCAATTCTTTATTGCTTCTTTTGGTTATTTTGATTGTGAAATTTATACATTTAGTGTCTATCGACTATGTATCCTCCATTACAGCCGAAATACATTATACTCCCTAACTAAAATTCTGACTAAACTACTTGGTCTCTCTTAACCAAAATTCTATTCTCACTTAGCCAATAGTCTAACCATCGTTCTTAATCAAAACCCAGGCCAAAACTAGCTAGCTAAAATCTTGATCAAACCAAAGCCAAATGCATTTTGTCGAAACCCTATATTCCTTAAAAATCTCTCTTAAAACCTTGCCCTAAACCAAACTAAAAACATAGATGACTCTTACCAAATATGGTTCTAAAGCATCTTATGAAGAGAAATGAAAAAGAAAAGTAGATGATATATTTTCTAAGAAATCACCTCCAATGATTAGAAGGAATCTATGGATTGTCATTAAGTAAGGAAAAATTACAAAAATAAGAACACCCAAATATACATCTCCTTCATCCTATTCTTCATTGGTAAAAACAGTTTGTAGAAAAAAATTTAGCCTTACAAAAATTTCGAACTCAAACTATTCAAGAGTAAAAAGAATGAGAAAGAATACTAAATCAAGATTGCTTTAAAGAGTGTGGTAAAGGATATATATATATATATATTAATTTCATGTATTTTGAGTAAAATTTACTGATTGGTTAGGAGATGTTGATCTATATAAGTTTTTGTGTTCTAGATTATTTATATCTCAAGATATTATGAAGTTTTTCTAGATTCAACTTGAGAAACTAAATGATGATACAAGAACTCATATGTTAAGGAGTATTCATTTACTATGGAAGAACTTATTTTTATCATGAATCTATCTTATGAAATAGTTCTCACTTGGTTGTTCAAGCTCGTTTTGGATTTGAGATAAGAAATATTCATTGAACTCAACTCCTACAGTATAATTGAAAAATCTCACTTAAGAGAATGAGATAGAAAAAAGACTTCAAGTGATAGGAGATGTCATGGCAAAAAAGGAAAATTTTAAAGTTAAAATGTGGAAAATTTTGATAAGAAAGTTGAAGAACCATTTTCCCTAAACCTTGAAAGTATAATGAGAATCTTGAAATTCCTATTAAAAATCTAAACCTTCATACTCCAAACCATCAAAATCAAAATCGTATCTAAATATTCTATAACAAAATATGCAATGGACTTGACTCTTTTAAATTAATTACCAATTGACCAATTTTCTTTGTTTCACTATCATCTTGATTATTTTAAAGAAAATAAGTCATAGGTTGGAAATTCAATTAAAGATCTCATCCTCGAAATTGTTCTTCGATAGCAAACCTTAAACTCGCTTTACATCCCAAATCATCTACTCCAAACTTTTCACATTCTCATAAACTTTTATATCTAAAATCTCAAATTCATTACTTAGATGAATTGTAGGAAAAGTTTCTATTCAAAAGTTCATTTCAGATTACTCTTTAAAAAAATTATAGAAGTCACTTTCACCAAAAATAAAGTTCTCCTTCGATGAAGAAAGCTTAAAGTACCAATTGACATCAAATTTAACATAATGAATAAAAAAGAATAATTAAGATAGTTTATGTGAATGATGGATGCCAAGAAGATCCTTTTTAATTTTTTAAAGTTCTTATAAGACCATTTTAATTTCTTAAAATATTCCTTATGGTTTGTCAATGTCTATTTGATTTTGTTAAACAATTTGTACATTGGATACACTAACATTATGCTTTACGGTTTATTACTAATATCTAATTATTTATCTTCATGATTAATCATTTTTTTTATGACAAAAGAAGGGAAGAAATATAATCATTCAAAATGTAATTTTTTGTGCTCTCCACTCTTTGAAAGCATGATGATAGGGAGAGATTCCCTTAAATTATATCATCATGGTTCTCTTGAACTATATCGTCATGGTTGTAGTATTTTACCATCACTAGAAAAGGGAGTGTGAAATTATATGGTTTGTAATTTTGATGATGACAAAAGATGTGTTTGATCTTGATTTAAATTAATCCTATCTTATTTGTTAGATCATAAGTGAGGATAAAAGCAATATATTGTGATTAACTGTATCTTAGTATCCTAATTGGATGTAATCTTCTGATTGGTTATATCTTACTTGATTAGTTGTATTATTGATGAATTTGATGTGTTTGAGGAAACTTAGTATTTGTGGTTGTTTGGGACTTAAGCTTGAGTTTAATTAACTAGTTATGAAATAAGGGAAATGTCCAACATTTCTAGGTAAAAAGGTCAACCAATAATTCAAACGAACATCATTGACCTCTCCAATTATAAAAAGATCAACTATTTTCAAGTAAAATGTTAGATGTTTTTAAAAATAGTTGACTATTTTGAGGTAAAACCTAATATTTTTTTCCAGTTAGCAAAATATGTGAAAACCATGTAAACAAGTTTAGATAAGCTCTATTAGCTATTATTACTATCTTTAAGCTACATTTCAGGGAAGGACTTCTGTTTATAAATAGCAACTTAAGGCCAAGGCTAAAATGCATATTTTAGAGAGAGCAACCCTTAAAGATAATGTTGAAATTGAAGAGGCAGTGTTAAAGGAGTTACTGCTGAATTCTTGGAAATTAATCTTGAAGATCTTATGCAAGTGTTTTTGGTTGGTAGATGTGTTGCTTTAGTTTTTTGTCCTTGAAGTTTGTTTTATATTACCTTGGTGTTAATAGTGACCAAACTAAAAAGAAGTAAATCAAGGGTGTTAATGACTTTATTAGTCACTTGGAGCTAAGTTTTTAAATTTAAAAGATAGTTGTTTGAACTATGCCATTGTAACTTATGTAATTTGAGCTAACTAGTTGAATATGAGCCTTGCATGCTTAGGTAATGTAATAGGTCACGAGGACTAAACCACTATAATTGTATGACTTCAATGGTGTATAATTAACTAGTTAAGAAAATTCAATGAAGGTTAACATCAAGGGTCCATTTGGTCATAGAGAGAAAAGAAAAGAAAAAATTTTCATTATCTTTTCACTTCTTTTATTTGATTTAACATCTTAACTACTTAACAATTTGTGAACCTAAATGCATTTATTTATAAATCTTTTGAATGGAGGGACTAGGGACTAGTTTGAAAATTTTCAAAAAAACCCTTAATCCTTCTTCCTTAAAACACACGAACAATTCCAATAGCTTCTTCTAAAAAACAACACGAAGAAAAAAAAAAGGCAAAGAGAAGAGAAGAGAAGGAGAGGGAGAAGGAGAGGAAGAGAGGGTTAGTTACAGATTAGTGATGACTTTCTTCTAAAGATCAAATGGTTTGCAAATTATTAAATGATTTGAAAATTTTCATTCTAAATGGATTTGGATTCATATATTACTATAAATGTGAGCTTCAATTATTATTAATTTTTACTTCTGAACAAGAGATTAATTTATGAATTGAGTCATGAAATAAGTATGAGAATAATTTAGTGAAAAAATTAGGATTTTCCATGATAAATGATTTGAGGAGATTCTTAAGATATGATTCAAATATATGTCAATGAATGTGATGATGTTCAATTATTTAATAGAAACACATGAATGATTTATAATTTCTAAAAAAAAGAGCAAATAAGGATTTACGATTTTTAGTACTTTTTATTAGATCCAAGAAGTGGGCATAAATAAATATTTATTTTATTTCATTTAGCATGTGAATTAAAGAAAAAATAAATTTATTAGTATGAATTATGATTTAACACACTGGGAGGAGAATGAAATTAAAGTGTTATTATTTAATATTGAATTTTGTCTTTAATTTGGCAGAAGGTGATGTAAATACTCTAAATTTTCTTAAGTTGACCTGTCAAGGTCCACTGAGAATAGCTTACATGGCTATTTGCTGTTGATATAGTTAATTTTATAATCCTATAGAATTACATGAATATAAAATTGTATGCTTTAATTATGTTTGGAATTTTATATCAAATAATTGATTAGTTATATAAGTTTTTAATACACATATATATGCTGAAAAAACATGCACATATGTGGCTTATATATTTGTATAAATGTATATGTGGTGGTCATGTGACACGATAATTTTATTTGTATATAAATTAAACACGAATAGTGTTATGCATCGATAATACAAGAAGTTAATGTTGAACAAAACGCGTGATTTGAATGACTTTATGAAATGTGTTGTGAATGCTTCAATTTCTATTCCATGCCATTATTAGCAACTATTTATTTCGTCGCTTTTGGGAAGACTCATTTGCTGAATCTATCAAACCATCCGGGCATGTTCCGATCCTTAGTATATATATGTGTATATATATATATATATAGAGAGAGAGAGAGAGCTGTTTCGGTGCAGTGTCACTGCACCAGAACAGCGGTGCAGTTGCCCAAAAATGGGCCCCACATGATTATGAAATCATGATCTATTTCACTCATTATATTTAGAATAATGTATTCTATTACCATACCAATTTTTATCCCAATCAGATATGTATATGGGCCCCATCTGAAAATGATACAAATCCAACGTAATAAAATAGTTTGATGCAAATAACAACTTTGAAGTATCTGATTAGGATGAAAATTAGTATGGTAATAGAATACATTATTCTGGATACAATCGGTGGAGTAGATCATGATTTCATGATCATGTGGGGCCCATTTCAGCGATGCTGCATGGGAATTTCTGGTACAGCACTACTGCACCTGAATATTCCTCGTATATATATTGTTATTTAAAACTACTTTTTTTGATCAGGTTGAAGGATTAGATTGTTGCATTTTTTTATTTGTTTTTCATCTCTGACAACAAAGCATCCGGGTATGTTCCGATCCTTAGGATATATATATATATATATATATATATATATATATTATTTAAAACGACTTGTTTTGAACAGGTTGAATGATTAGATGGTTGCATAATTTTTTTTTATTTGTATTTCATCTCTGACATTCCTGATGTTTTAGATTTCCGCAAATAAGTCCATTTTGGAGAAATTTTGCTGGAAAGGATAAAATGGTATATTAATTATAGAAACTCTTGTTAATGATAAAATTTCACTTTGATCACTATACCTTTCTGTCAGGGCTCATGCTTGAGTCAAGCCCAACTTAAGCTTGGTACAGGAAGATGAGCTAAAAAGACCTAGTTATGACATGGTAAATTATTGGCCCTCTATTTTATTTTGTTGAGGATTGACCATTTCATCTTCCATTTGTATGATCAAAATAGTAAATATTTATATTTTTGATACTTTTAGACTCAATGAAAAGGTTTGATTTTACATTTGAGGCCTAATTTAAAGTTGTTAAATTAAAATATTATTTTTATCATTTAATTAAATTATAAATTGGATCATTTCCATTTTCAAAATAATTTTCTACTTGTTAATCATGTCAGGACTAACCTATTATTTTTGTAAGTGTATCAAATTAAATGGGACACTAGATATTATCTTGCTTGAAGATTTTTAAGAATAGTTATTTTATTTCTAAAATTATTTAAAGGTATGTATTGAAAATAGTAGACATGTATTTTATTTTATTATGCCTTGGATGCAAAATGGGAACATGACTAGTAGAATTGGATTTTAGTTTATGAACTATAATAATTAATTTTTCCATAAAAATGAGGTTGTTCTTAGGTGACCTTTCTTGGGCCATAAAAACACAACCCAAGATCACTTTTCTGGGTTGGTTTATTATACTAAATTTAAGTATATTTTTTTGAAGAATTTAAGAGAGTACTCCTCGTTATTACTCATATTATATCATACCACTTCCTCCAATTTAAAAACTTTTACACTAAAAAATTTTTATTCAAAAGTTTTAGTACTTCTCGAACACACCTTAAGTTCATTTGAAGTTAAATATTTATTTCTTAGTTGTTTTAATTTATGATATTTATGCAATGAGATTAGAAAAATATTTTGATGGACGTCAAATAAGTTGATGTAAATTTTCATAGTTACTAGAGATATAATTATTAAATACTATTACCTTCATTGTAATTTAAATTGGTCATTACTATTGATAATGCCGATCTTTAGTATTATAATTATTCAAGTGGGCCTAATACCTAAAGTTTTTAGTATAGATGGTTTCATGTTCCATTAACATGACTAGTCCTAGCAAGTTTTATGTAGCGATTGCTGGCCAGTGGAGGTGTTAGCCGGCAGGACACTATAGAATTCTACTTTTATCAATTATTACATAAATTTTCAATTATTATTTTCCATTCTTCATTCAACTAATATTTTTATTTTATGTTTGTTCCATTTTACTATTAATAATTACATACACCATATCACATCACATCACTCTTTATTATTTTCAAATGTTTCTCTAAAATTTTTGCTCATCATTAAACAAATTATAGGAGTATTTCAAAAAAATTTGAATTTTTGAAAAATTAATAACTATAAGCAAATATATAAAAATTAAAAATGACTAATAAAAGAATAAACATCTCACTCACGCACACAAGGAACAAATGAAAGCGCTATATCACAGTGTCCTTAAATTAAATAAGTATTAATTAACATCATTTTTTTCATTGGTGTACAATATTATATGGCATCTCATGTTATAATGAAGCTCAATAGTTCATATAAGAAACAACAATCGCCTAATTATTCATAAGGGAGATAACTCACTCCCATTTATCTACACTAAAGACTAAGCTCCACCGTAAATCTGACTCCCATGGAGGGGAGAGTCGAACCAAGGATAACTAGATACCTACCATCGCCCGGAACCAACTAGGATGCTGCCTAGTTGTTATTAATTAACATGACTTTGGTTGCAAAAACTTATATCCAGCCAAAAGCAATGGCTACCCACTTGGCCACTCGGGAACTATTGGATTTTCTTAACTCAACAGAGTCCTTTTAAAAAAAGTGATGCATTCGACACAGATGTAAGAACATTTGTTGTAAATAAGTAAATCTGGCTATGTGTAGGCTTTTGATTCTATGTAACCAATACTCATTAAAATATTAGTGAGAACTCCGTATATAAATCTGGCCCATCTTAATAAAAAGGTAAAATCTATATACCCATTACATTTTCAGCCCATTTAATAAAGGTATAAAACCAACATAATAAAATTGTTTGATTGATACATCAACTTCAACTTTGTCGACTCAGCATCTAACTGCCTAAATAAAACATTTTTCCTGCGTGGGTGAATGATTTTATTATGATGATAACATTCTGATATATATGTGATGAATAAAATATTTTTAATAATTGTATATAATTGTATATTAAACCAAGTATGGCCTTGACATTGATTCAAATGATTTATTTGGTATCATGTGATCAAGTAAATAATGTTAAACGTTAACCAGTTGGATTTGAACCTCATCAACATGGTGGCCGCATCTAAGAGGTTGCGCCACATCAGAACCCACATATACGGGCATTGCTTCAATAGTGTGACATCAGTTAAATATGGGTACGTATCATTTACGACCAGAACGGTCAAAATATCCCTTTACGTCTTTTTTTTTTCTAAAATTTGTTAATTTAGATATATTTAATCCACACAATAATTTTTATTTTTTATATCCATATATTTTTTTTAAATCTAAACATAGGGTATTGTGGTCAGTTTAAAATTCAGAAAATATATTTTTTCAAAAATGGTAAAACATAATTTATAAATTACATACATTTTGGATAGTAGATTTATATAAAAAAAAAACTAAGAACAATAAAAAAAAGGATATTTGGACCCATTTGTAACTAGGGCATTTCCGACCAGTTGTAAATGATTAGTGCCCCTTAAATATTTGTATGTTTTCACCTTATTTTAGCACTTTAATGATTAAATCGACTTCCAATCCATTCATTGTAAATTATTTATTAAGTTAGAAAAATTAAATTTCATGTAAACCAAGTATATGCATATCCCGCTAAAAACATATTTTTTTCATTTTTTTTCAAATTTTTAATAAAATTATTAATTTACATATTTTTTGAAAAAATTAATCTAGATATATTTAATTTATTAATCAATTTTTAATATTTTAGATTTATGTATATATTTATTTTATATTTTTATATATAAGAGAATTTTAGTTTTTTTAAATTGTTGAAACATGACTAAAATAGCTCTATGTTTAAAAATTCAAAATACATATACATACACATCTCCAAAAAGTAAAACTTGATTTATAAATTAAATATATCTAGATTAATAATTTTATAAAAAATATTTTTGGACTGAAAATGAGCCAATTTAAGACAATTTGAAATGATAATTTTTAAAATTTTATCATTTTTGAATATATATATATATATATTTTCTTTCAAAGTTCGGAGTATTTTACTAAAATGTCTCTAACTTTGAAACTAAAGAGAAACTTACACATCTCTAAAATGGTAATATAATCTTATAAAAAAATTTAAAACAAAAAATACTTTTAAGCTAGCCTAAAGTCATTTGCTTTTAGGATGATTTGAAATGATAAGCGCGCTTATATATAATGGAGAGTGCTCTTGTTAAGCCGACCTACACACACCTTTTTTTTTACTTTTCTATAAAGGGCTTATTTGTTTACATATAAAGCTTTTCAAACTAAAACTTTTTATCCTTAATAAGTACCATATTTTTAATATTTTTTATTTTTCTATACAATTGTCCTACTTTTTAATTAATTCTACACAACCACCAATACAACTAACTTATATATTTTAATTTTATTCTTTTTACTCTTCATTATTACTCCTATTATAACACATCATTTTCTTTCATTTAAAAAGATTATAAACCAAAAATTTTCATCTAAAAATTTTGTTACTTTCTAAACAAACCCAAAATTGCTTTCTAGAGTATATTTAACTTATATATCAATTATTTCAAAAAAACTTATGTATCAAAATTTATACTTTTTGGATATGTATAATTTTTTATTTAAAAAATCATATTTGGGTCATTTAAACGGCTCGAAATGATATTTTTAAAAAAATGCACATATATTCAAAATGGTAAATTTTAGGATATAAGTTATCTACACTTTAAACAATAGTTTCATGGAAAACAAAAAATAAATAAAGGGTGTATTACTCCATACTAAAATAAGCTTATTTTAGGCTAGCATAACCATATCGCCCTCCATATATAATATCATATAATATCGAATCATGTGGCTGTAAAGAAAAATGAATTTGGCTTAAGTTAATATTTCAAATATTACAATCAAGCATAGTAAAGATAATAAACTCCCATATTATGTTAGGAGACAATATGCTCATATTTATTTTTATATAGGAGACTAACCTTCCATAAATATCTTACTCTCACATAGTGAGATGATAAGTTTCACACTTCCCCACAATGGGGAGTCCAGCACGAACGGGCTGCTTGGTTACGAGCAGCATGATCGCATGCATAAAAGAACTTCTCCTTCATGGAAATAGTTGAAGTTTTATACTATGGGGATATCCATGTTCAATTATCTCTAATTACTTTCAAATTAAATAATGGCCAGTTTCCATTAAAAAAAAATGACCAGTGAGCGGGAGTGGGATGTAATTGCCGTATTGTCATAAGATGCCAGCAGACCATTCGAAAGGCTAGGCTCTCCCTTGACCAAAGTGGGGAAGAGAAGGGCTGGAGCCTTTGCCAGCCCATTGTCTGTATCGTTTCCAGAGTTGTCTTATCTGCATTGATCTTTCTAGCTATGTCTTCCTACGTACCGGGAGAGATCAGTAGTAGGTGAGGAGGCTTTATCGAATGGGATTTGTCTGAGCATGCACCTTGGGATCTGCTCACTGCACGCTACTGCAATTCCTAGCAAGTCGTAGTCTTAGGTAGCAGTTGCAAAATAGAGATCCATTTTTCATTTTCTGGCCGGCAGGTGAGTTAAAAGAGTGCCAACTCAGACTCTCTGTAGTGATGGGTGGAATTGGAACTGTACACAGAGAGAAAATTGCTCTCAGGGCGCTAATCGTATGATCCTTGATGCATATACTTTTTTTTTCAAAAAAATTTTGCAATTTTTTTTACAAGATTATTAATCTAAATGTATTTAAAAAATTTATTAATTTTTACTATTTTTGGAGTACACTGATTTTTAAAAATTCGAAATAAATATCTAAAAATCTCCGAAAATGATAAAAATTGATATATTTGTTAAATAAACTTAGATTAATAAGTTTATAATAAAATATTGAAAAAAATAAAAAATAGGTATATGCACCCAAGGTGCACCTAATCATAACTCTTGCTTTCAGGCCTCCATCTCAGACCTTTGGGATTCAAATGCATGAATACTTTACGATCTTATAGCTGCGATGGATGCACGCATGCATGATGCGTAGGTATAGTTATTATAATACGGAAATATTTTAATAGTAACCGTATCATTAAGATTGTAGTGTGACGTTTCCCTTTCACCTTATCACCTTGATGACTAAACCAGAACGGAATCCAGTTATTTTGTTTAATATTATTTGAATAACCATCATATAAAATCATTTCAATCAAAGCTGGATATATGACATATTTGCTTAAAATATATATACTCATGTGTAGATTTAGGGTATCTTTGTGAAACAATAAAATTTTTGGATAAAAAATTTTAGTGTAAAAATTTTTAAAATGAGAGAAAATTACATAATATGATATGAATAATAATGAAGAATAAAGAAAATAAAGTTAAAATTAATAGGTTGGTTATATGTGTAGTAATGTAAAAATAATTAAAAAGTAGGGTAATTCGTATAAAAAATATAAAAAAATAATTAAAAAATAAAATAGTTGTAGAAAAAGAAAAGTTTTAAATTAAAAATTTTAGTTGAAAAGTTTTGCTGTGAAAAAAAAAAACACACTTAAATCCAATTATTTAGCTAATGCATTTAATGCCTTTGACTTTCCTTCCAAGGTTTATAAATGCCAAACACTCCTTAAGTGCAAACATTAACATGGATAAAGATGAATAAAGTAAATACACTGGTCAAGGATTTATAAAAGTACCATCAACTCTCTTTTGTATTTAACTACTAGTAAACTTAATGTATTGTTTAGTGTGTGTATATATATAAATATATATATACACACACACATATATATACATGCATATTTTCAATCAAATCCAAAGAATCTCACTTAACTACTATTAAATGCATCACAATTTTAAACATCTTATGAAAACTCTAAGCTATTTTATAGGTATAATACTTGACTTGGTTATTTAGAGATTAAAATTTCATAATATAAAATGATTAGAAAAGTACTAATAAGACTTGTTAGCTCCTTTGTACTATGTTAATATAAAATGATAAGAAAAGTACTCTAAGAAATAGAGTTCCATCTCCTTGTCGACTGTTGAAGCTAAATGTATCATGATAGTTACTTATTGTGCATTGATCTTATGGATGAAACAATAATTAAGATTATATATGTAATTACATTTATAAATTTTTCATAGAATTTTCTCTCACCCACACATTCTTTTATAAATGATTTAACATTTTAATTATCTAACAATCACATTTTTCCAACTGTAATCTTATACTCAAATTATTTTTCTTACAACTATCTACTTATTTTAACTTTATTCCTGTCATATCATATTATTCACATAATTTTTAAAATATTCCTTTTCACACTTACCATGCTTTCTCAATTTCCCATCATATTTATATCTAGATTTTAAACATATTGAATTTAGCCATCACATTACTGTGGATCATATTCAATTAAAAAATATTTTAGTTCAATTGATCCCTATTGAAGAATTTCAAATGATAAATATATTTAAAAAGTCACTTCCTGTCGACAAATTTCTACACATAAGGAAGGAATTGATAGTACCAACCCATTTGCATCATGCATGTCATATTTATAGCCTTGGTGCATATAATTTTGTATACTATTTTTAAATTAATAAATATTTTATAAGATTTTTGATGATTTTGATTTTAGTATGTTTTGCAACCAAACTATAAATGTTTTCATAAAAAAGTAAAAGAATTTTATTATTTTCGAAATTAAGGTCAATGCTTATAAAAAAAAACGTCTTGCACATAAAACTTCGAACATCAACTCAAGCTTTGAAGACAATAACTATATTATGTAATCTCAATACTGATCCATAACTCAATAGAGGTACAATTCGGTAAGAGCATAATGCAACTCAATGCACTTAAAACTAGATTTGGTAAATTTTACTTAGCTTATATAAACTTTAGAAACTCTCTTTCTCAATATTTGGAATGGCTTCAAGCCTTTTTTCCTAAATTTTTATCATAATATATTAATTACTACACATTGTCTCATGAGAATTTGCTCAAAATTTTCATTTATAGCCAGAACTTTTCTCATAATTTTATTTGGTCAAAATCTAATTGTTCAAATTTATTTATAATTTGTAAATTACTTTTCCTATACATCTCACTCTTAATCCCCATTTTTCATGTAAAAGAACTATTCTGAGCTTATTTATACTTTAAAATTCATATGTTAATTTTGTTAAACTTTCCATTTTTTGGATTTTTTTGTCATGCTGATCGTTGACACTAGTGGCGCAGGCTGGTAGTCACTACTAGCTGGCAAGTTGACGGTGCTAGCTCGACAATGCTTGCTCTACATGGATGGATTGATTCCGAAGTGGGTTTCAATAATCAATCTAGCATTGCAAGATCTAGACATCACCAATCTTGTCTCGAGAAATCTCCTATCATGGTTGGAGGTGCGTATAAGACCATTTTCAATGTCCCGACATTTGGTCTTGATAGGAAAAGTACCATTTTCATTTTGTAGTGAAGGTGCATGGGTTGCCTTATGCATTAATAGGGATGAGAAATTTGGCGAGAAAGGAGTTGAATTCCAGATCACCCATGTTGATTTGCTCAAGGGAGAGCAAAGATCCATGAACAAGCATGGGTAAAACTTCTACTTTTGCTCAATTTGTAAGAGTAATTTAACACTACTGTTCTTTTATTGACTGAGAGATATATATGGTTCATGAAAATCTTCTACCATTGTTACTTGTAGCTCTCTCTTTTATGAATTATTTCTGTAATGTCCGAACCATTAGCACGCTACAATATAAACCTTACTCCACAGATCTTTCTAAATGATAAAACTTGTAATGAAGCTAAAGTTTCATTCTTATACAAACAGAAGTCTTTCTAATGTGTTCTAAAACCAGTCTCAATTTTTTTTCTTTTTCTTTAGAACTTATTTTGATTACGTTTCCTTAATCAAAATCCGGCAGCATGTCGTTTATATTTGCGTAAGACAAAACTTCATAATTAATATATAATTCAACATTTTCTACTAAATTCATTCGTATCTAGAGGTGGGAATTGGGCAGGTCGACCTCTGACCTGCACTGCCCCTATTTCATACTGGAGCGGGTCGGGATTATGTAACCAGCGGGGTGAGGGGCAGTTCGAAGTTTTAAGATTTTCTTAAAAATTCAGTTCGGGGCAGACCTGCTTTGGTAAGATCCGCTGACCCACACCTCATTTAGATTTCTAAACCCTATAGCGCTTGTTCGTTCTCAATTGTGAGCGACTGATTCTCGACTTGAGCACAGTGACAGAGAGAGTGAGACTACCCATCGCAGAGGCGCAGATCATCGTTCACCGCCCACTGCCCGCAGAGTCATAGTCGCAGATCTCGTTCACCGATCTGATCCCTTCGCCACCCACGCCCGTTCGCCGCCCACAGCCCGCAAAGGCGCAGCCACAGATCTCGTTCGCCACCTACACCTAATTCTTTGGTGATCCTCAACTCCACAACTTTTGTCCTCATGATTCTCTAGGTATTCACCACCCACTTCCTCAGGCCAGGACGAAGAAATTGCCGAGGGCGCAGGAGTCTTCGCCATCTAACACTTGAAATTCCCCAACTCTGCGCCTACGCCATGTACTTTCCCATCTCCAATTCCAGCATTATCTCGCAAGGCCACACGCCCACACCGATCTGGACTCTGACACCGGCAGCTTCGAGTATCCGGCAGATATCTTCCCCAATCCCGTCACCTGACCCATCCCTGGCAACTCCAACCCCTTCCCTGTTCAGTCACTGCAAGGTTCACACCCCGCCCCATGCCGTCTTCCCAAATCAGATCGTCATTGTCCCTGTTCCTGTCATCTCACACATCTGCAATTGTCGGCTATCTCCGTAGCTACTCCTCCTCCGGCAATAGTTGATATATTTTTTTTTCCTTTTCATTTTTTCCATTAAACTAACATGTTTAAGCTAGTAAAATGGCACACATATTATTGATTAACTGTTAAATTTCTCATGGATTAGATTTCTACAAAACTCTCATTTACTTGCATTCAAAGATTTTTTGCAAGTATTATCAATATTCTTTATACTTTTCGGGTAAAACTGCTCTCCTGCTATATATTCAAACAATTTTCATTTTAATTCTAAATGTGACATCATTATTATTTTTGTTGAAGGTAAACAACAAAAGGCATGGAATTAATTAAAACAATTAGTAGTTCAATATTCAAATTGTGAACAGAATTTTGAACAAGGTATGTTTCATTAACTTGTTCTTATATAAGTGAATAAATATTCATGTTTTATTTAAGTATTTATGTTTTACTCTAACTGATTAGCAATATATTGAAGCATATAGTAGTTAAATTTAATATAGCTTTGACTTTATACTTGATAGGTTTATAAATTCTTAAAAACTTCTTACCAACCCATCGTCTTGATACCAACTCGTTATCAAACTCAATTTTGTCCTGAGACCTAGTAAAAAAAATAAGGGTCAAACTGACCTTGTCCCGACCCGGATAAAAATAAGAGTCAAAAAAGATTTTTGAAAGGTAGGGTCAGGGTTGGGCACACCCTGACCCGTCCTGACCTACCCCGATTCCCACTCCTATTCATATCTATCTTAGTGCATCTAGTACATCTCTTCTACAATCATACCTTACGTGAAAATTTAACTTGAACATTATAACTCAATATAATAAATTTAAACTTAATACGTAAAATTTTAATAATTATATCACAAGGCTCAAAATACCTCAAAAGCATTACAAATCATATCTTCACTACTTTATTAGTAGTGGAAACTCTTTTATCAAGTCTGCATCATCTACATTCACTGGTAATTTAAAAACAGTAGTATAAAATACTCGATAAGCAAGCATTTAGAAATACAAGAATTTTCATAATCCGTTGCATTAATTGAAAACATAGAATTGTTAAATTCCCTTTATCCATGTATCATAATAGAATGAGTGCATACATGCATCGTGGCTTATTTCTCATTTGGCAAATAACACTTACCAAGTGATCATTTACCCATAATAACATTTTCTAATCTTATATGCTTAACAATGTAGTGTATGAATCATATACATCCTGCTTAACTCCAGAGGGTACTTAAAACACCTCTGGCACCACCCTTAAGATCCGAGGCCAAGTGACTGGGTTTAGTTTTCTCAGAAATATCACCTCCTATCTCATCCCACAAGGCACTTAATGTATACAAGTATACCATGAATATGTTCATTGCGAGGAATATGTATGACGTCATAAAATAAACTAGAAATTTTTATTGCAAAGTGCACAATTTAAACACATCAAAATCATTCATTAGCAAATATCATTTTATAAAATGAAAAGATGAAAATGAATTTTCTTGTCATAAAATTCTTTTGAAATAATATTTTGAAAAACTTGCTTACCTTTTTCCTTTAGCTTTTCTCTATCTTTTCTTTACACATTTCTATCATCTCCAACAAAGAACATCTAAGCACATCATGTATGCCAAACTATATAGATACTTATCTTTCCTATATGCCCATTTTTATTGGCCTTTAAATAAGAAATTCAAGCATTTCTTTGTTTGAGCATCTCATTTAAATATGATTCATCCAGTACTTGAATGAGCCTTTTATTCTCATTATGGACTTTCATATATGAATTCAACCTAATGACATTGTGAAAATAAGTTCATCTCAATCCTATAAATCTTACATTCTCAGAATATATAAATTTCAATCTAACTCATTTCTCCATTTTATGTATTATATGCTATTAAAGATTTTTTATCCTTTTGTACTAAAAAATACATTTAGATAAACATATACATATATAAACTTTGCATTTAACATATGACTTAACAAATATGGCAAAATAGACCTTACGCATAATATGTAAATTATTTGTACATACTGCAAGACTATTTAAACTTAAAATAGCCTTTACAACTCATATAAAAGGCGTGAAATCTTTTCACACAAAATAAAACAAGTCTACTACTAAAATACGTCATTATGCATAGACTAATTCATACATTGTCTTAACCTATTTAAGATAGATGACTAGAAACCATATACTCCATCAAATGCAGCTCACCACATAAGAATTCATTCCTCTTGTGTTCTTTTTCTCTTCTTTTTTCTATAATTAAGATAGAAATATGAATTCTTAGGGTTCTTTTCCTTTTCATAAAATTAGTATACAAGTCATCGTTATTTGTTTATTTGTTAAGTTTCTTAATTATAGTTTAGATCCACAACTTATTCTATGAAAATTTAAAGGTTTAGTCCTCTAAAAAGAATAATTATTTTTTAATAGAAATCATATTCTTAACCATTAACATTATTTGAACCCATGTCATTGCCTTAAAATTTTATCTTTGAGGTAAACTTAAAAATAAAGTTAGAAAGTGATTTGAACTAGAAACCCCATCATTTATTAACAATTGTTCTCTCCACTTTGGTAGTCTTGTCAAGTTTTGTAAAATATTTAAACTAGGTTTCATGCTTATGTCTCCTTAATCCCTTGATCTTATTATTGGATCTTGGTATAAATTTAGATACACTAAATTTATAGTACACAAATTGATTCACCTTATTTTGTACATATATAAAAAAAATAATTTAATAGAAAAGTTTCTTCTAAGGTATGTGGTAAATATCTTTAAAAAAATTATATTAAATTATGATCAATTAAATTTTAAAGATTCAAAATTTATGTTTACATCCCATATAAGTCATTAACATCATCATACCCTACTTTGATCATCAAATTAATTGTTGGATTTAATCGTTAAGGGTCATACATTGCTGTTCAGTAAGTTGCTGAAAATAAGTCTATCTTGTGTACCAAAAAAATTCCCCAAAACACCATTATTCTGCAAAGTTGTCAACATGAAAGTTGTAGATCTTGTTTTTATACTAAATATTGACTATTTACTCATCAAATTCCATTTTAATTTGATGAAGATATCATTGATTTAATGAAACATCTTTAAAAAGTATTGTCTTTAGGACACTTCAACTAAAATAATTAAAACATCATAATTTAACCTTTATAATCATGATCTAACCATTTATTTGAAAGGAAATATATAGGATAAATAATAAAAAGTCAAACATTATTACTTTTTTACTAATCTCTTTTGTCTATCACTACTACTTTGCTCATTTTCTCTATTTCTTCTCCTTTCACTCACCTTTGTTTGTACATCCAAAGTTTTTGCCTAAGTGCACTATTTATAATCATAAATTTTTCTTTATTTAGTGTGTGAGATTAACTCTTAGGTAGGCTAGGATAGGCTATACTTAGTTTTTTTATAAGAGCTCTCAAATTTGCACTAATGAGAGAACTTCATGTGCACATTACTTGAATTTGTTCCATCCCACATGGCTAGATCTTCTCTTGTCATGTGGTAAATCCATTGCATCAATTTTCTCCCTTATCCATTTGAAATTATCTCTAATTAGTGTGACATCTAAATCTAGCTCAAATTTTCTACATATATTTGATGATGATCCACTTGTGATTCTCTTAGTTGATGAACCGAAGCTGAAATCTACATTAACAACTTGATTTCAATAATTTTTATTTTTATACTTTTCTCCCAAACCCATCATACTATGCGTGGATGAATTTAAATTTTCATATTCTTTTTAATGATATAATTTTTAAAAATTTATCTAACCATTAAATATATTTTAACGAATAAATTAGAATTATTTCTATTTTCGTCATAGTGTAGAAATTAGGATCTACCTTCATTGTTTTCTATATATCTCTCTCATTTTAAGTCTGACTTAGATGATACTTTTTGAGTTAAAAAGTAGACTTCAAAAACTTTCAAATGAAATTAGTTTCATATTATTTGGACTTATTTATAATATTTTCTAATTTTTAAATTTAGCTATTGTGTAGTTTTCTGTTACCTTGCAACTTTATCATAGTTCTTGTAAAAATTCCAAAATTCTCTTTTTCTAATTTCTAAAATTTTTGAGAATTTCAAAAAATTTCTTATAATCATATTTATTTCAATATTTTCATTATTTGTATAATTTGTTTCTTTTCTATAATCATATGCTAAATAAAGTTTAGTCTCTAACTAAATCATATTTCAATATAAAACTAATGTAAATTAAAGATTAACTTACTCCATCATTACATTCTTTCTCTCCTTTTCCTTCTCTTCTCCTCCTCTTTTTCTTCTTATATATATTGCATGTTTAGCATTAAAATTTAAAAATTGCGGGTGTTATAATTTCTCTCTTCTTATTTATTAATGTAGGCCAGTCAGGGAGCACTTCTTTTGAACATTCTTTCTAAATATTATGATAGTAAAAGCTATTGTTAATATGTTGCAATTCCAAACTTAATTTATTTTTACATCTGTTTTATTTTTTGATTGTGTTCTATAATCTGAACAAAAATACATAAGACTTATTTTCTAAGGTTTCATTCATATGTTATATTCTTATGTTTATGACAGCTAGCATTGATTGGATGCATGGGTGGAAACTCATATGTTACATCGATGACAACCTTTTCTTCAACTATTAATATCGGAGCTTTCAAGTGGTGCACAAATTTACTATTTTTTTCTTTCAATCTTTGTTAAGATATTGCATGAGTGTTGCATTTTATGTTTCGTGATTCAAGATGGAGATTTGAGACTCTATTGTATGCTTTTAAAGCTCGCAAGTGAATATTATGTTGATGATCTTCCAATGTATCATAATTCAAAATGAGACCCTAATAAACAGGAGTTGTGGGATTGATTTCTATCAATTTACTTATTTATCACTAGCAGGAGTTGTGGGATTGATCATTATCAATAAGCATGAGCTGGTAGTGCTATTGTCATACTTTGACACTAAGAACTCTTACAGAAACACCAAATTGGAGGAGTGAAATCATGGAACCAATATATTATTTGTCTAGTTTTATATTTGAAGTTGTAGATTTGCTAGATTGTTTCAACTCAATCTCATTTCTCAATCTAATTGTTTTGCTTCAAATGTAGGAACAAAAGAAGATACAAATTCCATTTAAAGGAGAAGAACATTATATATTTTATGTAGATGTGCAGGATGGAAGTTTGGAATCATTATCTAGGTTATGGCACCACCTACTTTGCATGAGAAGCCATAAAAGTCGAAGCATTGTCCACGTTGAAGTTTGTAAAAAGTTAAGTGTTTCAGTTGGAAATTATATTTAACATATTTAATGGAAAGTGATTCTTGGGTTTATTCCATTTATGTGGTTCAACATATGTGAATTGGAGCCATAATTTTCTTTGATAAACCAAACATCAAAACTAAAATGAAGGTGTAGATCTAGGTAATAAATTGAACACAATTAAATGAAGATGCAATAAATCATATACCAAACACATGATGCAGCATTTCCAAATGGTTGTCGCACATATTTGATTTTATAAGCTTACTAGAAATCTTTGATTCCAAGTTGAGAGTTTGAAGGTAATCAATAGCTAATATCTACCAATATTACTTAATGTCTACATTTTAATGGAGAGAACAACTACTTGTCTCTTAAAATGATGAATACGTGGCCTACAATAACTTACACTGATATATAGAATACAATAGCAAGAACTAGCCCATAAATAGTAATGAGTAAAATCTCATTTCTCTTCAACTTATTCAGCAACTCCACTTCTCTGTTTCCCATTTCATATTTCAGCCTTAATTCTATCTTCTTTATTTCATTTTTAAGCTCTAATTCTTACCTCTCAAATGTTTGTTTAAGTCAAGAAATCTCATACTTCATTTCTTACGTTTACATTGTGTATCTCTCTTAAACCATTAATACACTATAACAAGTCTCTAATATCAATAACTATCTGATCATGATTGAAATTTGAAACTTAGGCTTTAGATTGCAAGTCAAATTAACCATATCTCTTCAAACAACCTCACTCTTTTAGGAAGAACTTTCATCCAACTGTCTAAAAAATTTATAGTCATGCATAGCATACCATATAATACCAAATAAATAGGTTAATATGACGATTCAATATACAAGAGAGAATGAAAATATAGACATAATGAATAAGAAGATTTATACATAATAAATATAGATAAGATTTTTTGGAGTGTTCAAAGTAAACAGACGAACTGGTAGACCACAAGAACAAGTCTTCATTCCATGTGCAACTGTTCTTACATTGTAAGATGACATCTTACTTGTGCCCATCTGCATAACAAAAATAAGTAATCAATGAATATGCACTAACAGTATAAAATTTCTATAATACAAAGACACATTGCATAATTAAATAAATGTAAAATTCAATATACCTCGACCTCAACCCTTTGCACAAACATCATCAATAGAATTAGTCATGTCTGTTAAGCTTGGAGCTCTGAATGTAGCACAATTCCATTTTTCATGGCCCACAACAAATTTATACAACCACGACAAAATTTTGTTTTGCTACGGGACTGCTCTAAGAATCCTTTTAATACAACCCTTAGATCTTCCTTTGTTTAGAGAAATATGTGGCCAATGTATATCGCAAGCTTGAGAGCTTTGGAGATGCTAAGGTGCCGCTAAAAGCCTTATGCACATCACTTACAGTTGTACTTTGTCTTGTAGGCATGATAGTAAAGTTATCATCGTCAATCGCAGTACTTTCCTTAACTAAAGCATCACCCTTTTCCAACTTAGTCTATGGGTAATGCTGAGGGTGTTGTGATAAACTTTTCCATGTTCTCCTTTATAACTTCAAATGTGTTTAGGTTGATCAATGTCTCATGTCTAATATAGGACCACCATTTTGGTAATATGTGAAATAGTAATAGATTGCGTTGCAGTCTTGTCATTAAATTTGGACCCATATTTAAATTGGGATTTGGTAGCCTGTGTCCATCGTGATAGAATATAGGCTGAAGGCATAGTTTTTATATTTAGAAAACAAAATAATGTGATAATATAACGACAAATAACACCATAACTCTCGAATTTCATGCATACACAAGAGGTGATCATCTCATTTGTATTTTATGTTATGTCCTGGCACTTGTGTTCATCATCCCAAGTAAAGCAAATACACTTGCCAATGCTAGAATGCCCCCCTCATTTGCAACTTTTTTAGCAATATAATACATACTTTCAACCATTTCTTTCAAGAATTCTAAGAATACATTAATTGTATACACCCCTACTATCTGAGCTTCAATGCTATATCTAGTTTTCAGCTCAGGCTTGACATTGAAGGTCTTGAAATTTGCATCTACTTTAGCTTCATGTATATGCTCAAGTACTTTGTCATATCCAACAATAAAATTAATTAAATTTGATTTGTGATTCACAAAGCCATAAAAAAGGCATTTATACTCTCACTTCTGCTCATGGTTCTCATGCCAACTAAGAACATTTTTCTTTTATAAGTTAGAATTCATATGTGATGAATATCATACATGTGTTGCAACCACAAGTTCTCATGCAATTCAAAGTCCTCTATAATTGCTTGCCATTTATTCTCAAACTATTCTTCATTGTTTGTACCAAATGATTCCATGTTGCCTTGAATGTAGGATGCTCATAAATGATATGAGGCAATTTTTTGTTAATTTTTTTATGTATATGCCACAAGCATAATAGATAATTAGCTTTTGGAAATACAATATCTATTATTGCTCGAATAGTTGCAACCTAATTTGTGATGATGGTTGTAGGAAGGATTCCACCCATCGCATCTAACCACTTCTGAAATAACTACTTAAAGTCTTCAATAGTCTCCCAAAAAAGTAAACCTACACCCAATAATATAATTTACTTATGGTGATTGACACCAATAAAAGGCCTAAATGGCATATCATAGGCATTTGTTTTATATATAGAGTCAAAACACACAACGTCACTGAACACATAATAATCTTCTTTTGATTTCCTATCTACCCAAAAATAAGAAGTCAATCTAATATCCTCATTAACCTATATTTCATAAGAGAATTAACTATCATCTTGAGTCTTCATTTGAAACATGTGCAAGAAAGCATTTGCATTGTTCGTTGCTTTCATCTTAAAGCATTCCTAATACCTCTTTGTGAAAATTGAATATGAGATGCTCCTCCCACTTCATTTATCATGAAGTTAATATATTGAGTTCACCTGAATCTATACTCCTTTAAAGATGTGATGATATTTAAATCATCTTTTGTAAATTTCTTATGTAACTACAATTTACAAGTTTTCTTAAGAGTACAAAACTAATGATTACGAGTCTCAACAAATTGGGTCACTTGATATACATTCTATTCAAATTAATAAATAGCTTTGCTGAGCATAAGCAACAGAGGGTCTTTTCTTTCCTATTATCCTAATCTCTTATGTTTATATCCTTTCAACCAACTTTAGAGCACCTTAACACATGTCTTGAAATTTGATCATACTTTAATTTATGATTATTATCTTTTCTTACGCTAAGCTACAAAGCCAAACATAAGTATTATAAAAAGTGAAAGCTTCTTCCTCTAATACAAACTCCATGCCAATTTTTAGTTTCAATTCACTTTGAACATCGATGTGAATAAATCATATGTTTATGCACATCACTCTGCACTTCAGTTGAGTTGACTTCTCTACTGGATTTTGTCTCTACATCTAACTCATTCACCAAGATTCTTTTTGAATCTACCCATTTATCCTTAAATGTATGAATTGTTATCACACCTCCAACCAAAGCATTCACCTCTTCATTAACTTCATTACATTAGGATGTAATTACTTTATTCAGCATCATACTTTGGTCAATAGGATCTAGATATGATCCCCACATATTCCTCCATACTCAATAAATTATCCAGTAGTGAAATTCCAAAGTGCAATAGCAAAAGAAAATTTATAATAATTATAAAGAATAAAACATAGAGCAACAACCAAATTCTAAAAATAAAATCATTGAAGATAAACAAATCTTTACATAAACGAAGTAAGTCAAACTTTTTCTTATTTAAACTAACACAAAAACATTTTTCGCAAATACTATGAAATTTCATTTTTCCAAAAACACAATGCAAAAAAGTCCAGAGTCTAAAAGGCCGTCTATCTTTTCTTGATCCTTTTTCTTAAGTACCAAACAAAAGAACAAATAAAAAAACCAATTTTTTTCTAGCCCAATCAACAAGCAAAAGGCCAAATGACAATCCAAAATCAGCAAGCATGATGTAAAACAAAAAAAATTAGAAAGAAGAAGAAAGGCACAATAAAAATGGTTCTGTACACCTTCAACCATGATTGGAGATTCTTTGGGTCAAGATTGGTAGTGTCCTGAGTTTGCAATGCTAGATTTGTTATTGAAGCTCGTCATGGAACTATTCCACCCAGGTGAAGCATGCGATGTAAGTTGCTGTCGGAGTTCATATGGTAGTTTCCCATGGAGGGAAGATGAGAAAATGGAGAGAGAAGCAAGAGGAGAGAGAAAAATGAGAAGGAAGAGGAGGACTACCTAAGAGAAGTGGCAACTGACTCATGAGTGACACTCCCAACAACATCAATGAAGGGTGTGGCAACAAACTGCTTCTCTTGGCAATGGAAAGGCTCGGTGATGAAATGGTTTGTTAAGGGGAAGATAGAGCTTTTTTTGGGATGAGTTGGAGCTTAGCTAGCTTTTTTTAAAATTTTAGTTTTACACCTTTTTCTATCTCTCCCACAATGAAAGGGTTTTTCTAAAAAAATTCCACAGATCTACATCTAATGGCTATGGAAGATCCGTGGAAATGGATGGTATGCATTTGTCATGAATGGGTGGCTAAGGTCGGGATGAATTCAATGTGGTCGTATAAGATCAGGCTTATATATATATATACACACGGTCCCGCTTCTATGTAACTGGGTTACATAGAAGCGGACCCATGTAACGCATTAAAAATCTAAAATTCTAATCCTTAATGGAAAATTCAATCCATTCATTGTATTTAACATTATTTATTTATCTAGGTGACTAAGGTTCATCCTAATCAAATATGTTTAAGGGTCACATTTGGTCAAAAATATATGTATTCATGTGTAAATTATGAAAAACGCTTAGATATATTTACACATGTATTAGAATGTAATAATATTTTATAGAATCATTCATTCACATAGAAATGATATTTTGGACGGTTTAAATATTAAAAATACTACTTTAAAATTGATATTTTAGCATTTTCATAATTTACACATGAATATATATATTTTTTAACAAATGTGACTCATAAACATACTTGATTAAGATAAAACTTGATCTCTTACATAAAAAATGATATTAAATATAATGAATGGATTAAATTTTCTATGAAAGATCAAAATCATAGATTTTGAAGGGGTTACATGGGTCCACTTCTATATAATCCAATTACATAGATAGAAGCGGAGCTCATATATGAGAAATTCTCAAGTACAGTGGCACCGAAATGGGCCTCACTTGATGATCAAATTAAAATCTACTTCTCCCATTGTATTTAGAATAATGTATTTTACTGTCATATCAATTTTCATCTCAATCAAATATGTGTGTGGACCTCATCTGAAAATAGTACAACTTCAACATAATAAAATATTTTGATATAAATAACATCTTTAAAGTAGTTTTTTCAAGATCTAAAATGTCAAAAGTATGTTATTTATATGGATAAATAATTATATAAAATTTCATTGCATTATAATATGTGTTGGGCCTTTTTTGGGGCAACTACACCACTATTTCGGTGCAGTTACAATGCACAAGAATAGGGGTATATATATATATATATGAAAAATATTCAAGTGCAATTCACTGTACCACAATTATGGTGCAGTTACCTCAAAATAGGCTCCAAATGATCATACAATTATGATCTACTCCACCTATTGTATTTAAAATAATGTATTCTATTACCATACCAATTTTTATTTCAATTGGATAAATGTATGGACCCCATCTGAAAATAGTATAAATTCAACGTAATAAAATAGTTTGATGTAAATAACAACTTTAAAGTTATTTTTTTAATATATAAATCATTTGCTATAAAATGTATACATAGATAAATTTATTGTATAAAGTATCAATATATTTAAGTATATGTGGGGCCAATTTTAGGCTAAAAGCACTATTAATTATGGCGCAACTTCACTACAAAGGGAAGTTATCTCTCTCTCTATCTCTATATGTATATATATATGGGCTCCGATTAGTAGACCCATGTAACCCTTTCAAAATCTATGATTTTAATCTTTCATGAAAAATCTAATCTATTCATTATATTTAATATTATTGTATTCATGAATTGAGATATGTTGTAAATATATTTCAATAAAAAAAAGGATCAAGTTTCATCCCAATCAAGTATATTTGTGGGTCACATTTGTTAAAAAATGTATATATTGATGTGTAAATTATAAAAAATGCTAAAATATCAATTTTAAAGTAGTTTTTTAACATTTAAACAGTCCAAAATATCATTTTTATGAGAATAAATTATTATATAAAGTATTATTATATAATACATGTGTAAATAGATGTAAGCGTTTTTCATAATTTACATATGAATATATATTTTTGAACAAATGTGACTCATAAACATACTTAATTGGGATGAAACTTGGTCTCCTAGATAAAAAATGATGCTAAATATAATGAATGGATTGAATTTTCCATTAAGGATCACAATTTTAGATTTTGAAGGAGTTATATAGGTCTGCTTCTATGTAACTAGGTTATATAAAAACGGCCTCATATAACCCCTTCAAATTTTAAGATTTTAATATTTGATGAAAAATACAACTCATTCATTATACTTAATATCATTTGTTTAGTTGTAAGGCCAAGTTTCATTCAAATTTAATATATGCATGGGCTACATTTGCTCAAAATTTGGTATATTAATGTGTACATTATGAAAAATGCTTAGATTCATTCACATATATATTAAAATATAATAATACTTTATAGAATCATTTATCCACATAATAATGATATTTTAGATAATTTAGATGTTAAAAAATGACTTTAAAATTGATGTTTTAGCATCGAACTATTTTGTTACGTTGATTTTACACATTTATAGATGAGACCCATATAAAGTGAAAATAAAAAATAAAAATATTTCCAATATACTATAAATGATGCTAAATACAATGGACAAAGTAGATTTTCTAGCAATCATTAAGATTTTAAAAATGAGGGGATTACATAAAAAGACGGTTTCATAGAAGCGAGACAAATATATACATACACATATATTTCTCTCCATTTATTGTGTTTAACATCACTTCTAATATCTTGGAAATGCTTTTATTTGTCCAACATCACTATGGATGGGCCCTATTGAAAATCAACATAATAACATAATTTAATATTAAATATCAATTTTAAAGTTGTATTTTCAATATCTAAACTGTCTAAAATATCATTTATACATGGCTAAATGATCTTATAAAGTATTATTATATAATATATGTGTAAATAGATTTAAGCATTTTTCATAATTTATAAATGAATAACACTATTTTTCAACAATTTTGGCTTGTAAACGTTGTCAATTGAGATGAAGCTGGGTCTCCTAGATAAACAAATAGTATTAAATAAAATTAATGAATTAAATTTTACATTAATGATCAAAATCTTAAAATTTAAAGGGTTTATATGGCTCTACTTCTATGTAACTAGGTTAAATAGAAACGAAGCCCTATATGTATCAGTCTCACTTCTATGAAACCTCTTTCTATGTAACTCCTTCTAATTTTAAAATCTTAATGGTCGATAGAAAATTCACTCCATCTATTGTATTTATCATTATTTGAAGTATCTTGAAAATCCTTTTATTTTTTAAATTTCGCTGTATGTAGGTCTCATTTATAAATGTATAAAATAACATAATAAAATTGTTTAATGCTAAAATATCAATGTTAAAGTAGTTCTTTTAACATCTAAACCATCTAAAATATCATCATTATGTAAATAAATAATTCTATAAAGTATTATTACATTCTAATACACGTGTGAATAAATCTAAGCATTTTTTATAATTTGCATATGAATATATATTTTTGAGTAAATGTAGCCCATACACATACTTGATTTAAATGAAACTTGGACTTCTAGATAAACAAGTGATATTAAATACAATGACTAGATTGAATTTTAAATCAGTCGTTAAAAACTTAAAAAATTAAGGTGGTTACATAGAAGTAAAACCCATATATATATATATATATTTATTCAAGTGCATTTGGATTGTGCTCTAATTACAATGTAGCCTGTGTACTGTAGGGCTCACTCGATCCTAAATTAAAAAATCTACTCTGCCAATTGTATTTAGAATTATTCACTTTATTAGCATATGAATTTTTATCCAAATCCAACATCTGTATATGTCCCACTTAAAATAGTACAAAATCAATGTAATAAAATAGTTTAATATAAATATCAAGTTTAAAGTGATATTTTCAACATCTAAACCATCCAAAGCATGATTTTTATGTAGATAAATAATTTTATAAAGTATTATTATATTTTAATGTGTGAGACCCATTTTGCAGTGGACTGCACCATACTCATATATTAGAACTAATCTTATGTATTTACATGTACCATAATATATGATACGTTTTATTCAAAATGGGCCTATATGTATTTAAATATATTAATATTTTATACAATCATTTATTTATGTATAAATATATTTTAGATAGTTTATATGTTAAAAAAATAACTTTAAAATTGTCATTTACATAAAACTATTTATTATATTAATTTTGTACCTTTTTAAATTGGGTCCATACACATTTAATTTGGATGAAAATTCATGTGTTAATTAAAGAAACAATTCTAAATACAGTGGGTGAAATATATATGAATTTTATAATCATCTAAAAACCATTTGAGATAAATGAACCCTAAGTTATGGTGAATTTACATTCACTAGATAATTTTTGTGTATATAACAATTCAGGTGAAGATGGACTGCACCATAATTTTGATACAAAATGGGCTATGCATATATTAAAATATTATGATACTTTAGACAATCATTTATCCATATAAAAAGAATATATTAGATGGTTCCGATGTTGGAAAAACAACTTTAAAATTATTATTTATATCAAACTATTTTATTACATTGATTTTGTACTATTTTCATATGGGACCCATACGCATTCATTTAGGATGAACATTGGTGTACTAATAAAGTAAATTATTCTATATATAATTCATAGGATAAATTTCTTATTCATGATCAAGTAAGCCCAAAGTGCATAGACATAGATGCACGATGCAATCTGAATGTACTAGAATATTTCCCATATATACATGAGAATTTATCCTGTCTATTTACAAATATCATAACTTATAATGCGTTTGGCTCAAATGGGTCCTATATACATTTAACTGTATTAATATTTTATATGATCATTCATCTAAATAAAAATTATATCTTAGATAGCTTACGTTATTGAAAAAACAACTTTAAAATTGTTATTCACATTAAACCATTTTATTATATTAATTTTGTACTATTTTCATATGATTCATACACATATCAATTTGGATGAAAAATTAATATGATAATAAAAAATAATTCTAAATACAATGGGTAGAATAAATATACATTTTATGATCATATAGGGTCCATTTGGAGATAAATGCAAATCTAGTGCTTTACAATGCATTTATCTCAAAATAGGCACCACATAATTATAAAGTATACATCTATTACACCCATTATATTTAAAATTATTTCTTTTATTAGTTTCTAATTTTTATCCAAATTGGATGTGTCTATGAGCCTTATTTAAAAATAATACAAAATTAATATAATGAAATAGTTTGATATAAATACTAAATTTAAAGTTATTTTTTATTATGTAAACTATCTAAGATATAATTATTCATGAATAAATGATTATATAAAGTATTAATACATTTAAATACATGTAAGACCCATTTTGAGCCAAATGCATTGTAACTTAAGCAGCCTGCAAATGCATACAATAACTTCTCATATATATGAGACCTTATTCAACACAATTAACTATATATATGTATGCATATTTATGGGGCGATATATTGCATATGAATAGTTTTTATATATAGGAAAATATTTAAGTGCATTCAGACTGCACTATAATTACAATGCGGTCTACTGTAAAATAAGACTTGCTTGATCACAAAATTAACACCTAACCCATTTATTATATTTAGAATTATTTACCTTAATAATATACCAATTTTCATCCAAATCAAACATGTGTCCGGGCGTCATCTGAAAATGATACAAAATTAATGTAATAAAATAGTTTAACGTAAATATCAATTTTAAAGTTATATTTTCAATATTTAGGCCATCTAGAATATAATTTTTATATAGATAAATTATTATATAATATATTATTATATTTTAATATACCTAAGGCTCATCTCACAGCGTACAGCATTGTAATTGTGGTATAGTCCATCCGCACATGGATTATACATATAACCGTCCAGGTTTTTTGTTTTCAATATTAAGATCAGCTAATCACGACGTCCATTTTAATTAAAATTTTAAGGTAAGCTTCTAAAATTGTGTTCTTTAATATGAACAGTCAATTTTCTGAATTAGTTCTCCATATTGAGAGATTTAACAAAAGATTCTTATTCAAAGGTAATAACTGAATACCACCTAAATCAACTGTTCAAATGTGCTTTAAAATGAAATGAACCTACCTAGATCATGTAAAATATCCCAATTAACGTTCTATGTGGATCTGATTGGTATTTTCACATCTATAATTTGCTATAAAAATCTTTTAACTTCTTCTCTTAACACAATATTTTATCACTCACATATTATCTTAAAAAAATCAAAATCAGGAGTTGTTAAACTCCGATTAGGTACAACTTTATGAGAGTGCTTAACACATTATTATATCTATATTTTAAGGTCAAAAATTTTGATTATAACCAAAAATATGTTTATTTTATGGTTTTGTGTTTGTAACGGTTATCAATCACATACATGAGAAGCGCACATTTTTTTGTTTTAAACATATCCCTAAAACTCGTCTAGATAGTTTAAAATTTGTGAAACACTTGTAAGCATTCATCTACATGGGGCATAGAACTGTATAAAATTTTTTAGAAAAACACGTGTAGTCTATGCGGTTGACTGCAGGGCTGCCCCATGAAAGTTAACCATACAGAATCACGGAGTTTATTTTAATTTCTAATCTTTCGGTCCAATTTTCATTTCATTTTTTCCTTTGAACTTGGCAGATGGTTGACAATGCACATAGCGCGCTATTCTTTGTTTAGCTGACCAGCAACCGCTGTGGTTTAATTAGAAATACTTCCATGATTATATATATATAAGGAATATTCAGGTTCGGCATGATCAAATCATAATCTTCTCCATACATTGTATTTAGAATAATGTA
>JAXCLR010000063.1:8338880-8356556 GCA_035584095.1 Annona squamosa | reverse complement strand
TAAAAATGTCACTATTTTATAAAAATAAAAAATATATAAAAATCTTCAAAAAATAGTAAAAATTAATATATGTATTAAATACACTTATATTAATAAATTTATAAAAAAATTCAAAACAAAAATGAAGAAAGAAAATAGGTAAAATGCACAAGCTCAATGCTCCGGGTGCACAGGATAATGTCCTCCAGACACCCGCAATTTTCTCAGCAGCTCGAGCGACTCCGCAGTCCGCAACCACCCTCTCTCTCTCTCTCTCTCTCTCTCTCTGCCCAAAGAACACTGACTGAAGGAGAGAGGGAGAGCAGGAGATGCGGCTACGTTTGCGTGAGAGCAGATTCGCGGCTTTCCTTCTGTTTCTGGGGTCGGTGCTCGTTTGCTCCTGCAATGCCTGTTCCAACGGAAACTGTCAGGTACGTTCTTTTTGGATGTGTTTGCATGTTCTATTATAAGGAATTCGTCTGCTATCAAAAATTAGATTGAATTTGCCCGTTTTGCATGTGAAACTGTGAGAGACTGGTAGAATTGTTCGGTTACTGCAAGTATTACCGTTGGAACATTCTCAAACACCTGGAAATAAGTTCCCCAATTCAGCTTTTTCGGTAGGTATTTGCTGGGATCTTGGAATTTGAAAAGGACGTGAAGATCGGGGGGGATTTTGAATGCAGGTTGCGGATCCATGCACCAGCGCTGGTGACTGTGGACCAGGTCTGTTCTGCGGCAATTGCCCTGCAACAGGGAAGACTCAGCCTATCTGCATCAGAGGCCAAGTCATACAGCCCACTTCAATTGTAACTCTCTCTCTCTCTCTCTCACAGCAAATGGGGTTAGACTCTTTGATGATCCTGCAAACCAATCTAACGGGATCTCCCGTGGACAATCAGGGATCAACCATCGCTTAGTAACCTCTGATGGTTGTCCTACAAATTTATTGTTGAAATGAGAAAAACTGCTTGACAAGGTTCATCAGATAAATCCGTCAGAATTGTCAAATCGTCAGCCACACTGCATAATATCTCTGTTTACATGGCGTCACAGTCACCAACTTTGGTCTGCAGGTTGGGGGCTTGCCGTTTAACAAGTACTCATGGCTTGTTACTCATAACTCGTTTTCGATTTTAAATGCACCACCTATCAATGGAGTCCCAAGAGTTACGTTCTACAATCAAGAAGATTCAATAACAAATCAGTTGAGGGTATGCACGTGTCATGCTTCTGTTGGCAGTCACTTCCAGTTTGAATTTGAATTTCCTTTTCCTAATTTAGCTTTTTTTTTTTCTTTAGAATGGTGTGAGAGGATTAATGCTAGATATGTATGACTTTGAAGATGACGTCTGGCTTTGCCATTCAATGGAGGGTCAATGTTACAACTTTACAGCTTTCGTAAGTTGTCCTTTTGCATGTACTTTGATCAAAGAATAAGTCTGGTTTGGAAGTGCCCTCTTCCCTCTATTATCTGATGCTTATTCGGGTAATGAATTATTTTGATGTTGTATGGTACAAGGAATTGGAAATCCCGTTTTGACTAAGAAATAACATGCAACAGTGGTCCTGTCTTCCAATTGTTGTTGGGGAGACCTGAGAATTATGTGTTAGGTAATATCTGTAAGTTGTTCTCTCTTTTCTTAGGAACCTGCAATCAATGCATTGAAGGAAGTGGAAGCTTTTTTGAGTGAAAATCCAACAGAGATAGTGACCATTATCATTGAAGATTATGTCCATGCTCCCAAAGGGTTAACAAACCTGTTCACTGAAGCAGGCTTGCTTAAATATTGGTTTCCAGTTTCCAAAATGCCAGCAAATAATGAAGATTGGCCTACTGTGACTGATATGGTTTCTCAGAATCACCGTTTACTTGTTTTTACCTCCATTGCTTCGAAGGAAGCTGATGAAGGAATTGCCTACCAGTGGAGATACATGGTGGAAAATGAGTGTAAGTACTCAATGACCTCCAATTTGCACAATCCAGTTTCACATGCTGTGCTCGTCTTCATGAGATTTCTCTTTTTGATGACTGGCATACACAGTGATCAAATAAGATGGATGTTAAATGGTGTAGGAAAAGTCTTGCAGTTTAATAATCCACCGTGCAGCCGATATGCCAACCCTAAACTTGCCAGCCAGCACACACTGAAGGTAGCCTCAGTATTCCAAGACAAATTGACAACCGAACCAAGATAATCAAAAGACACTCGTATTGAGCGGATTTGCCTTTCTAGCTTGGATTTCAAATGCACGCCCAGTTGACTATGTGGACATCCCATGTGATGATTATGTTGGATTTATCCATCTTTTCTTCTACTCCAACCAATTATCTCAGTGTTTCATATTAGCATTGTTACGGTAAATGCATTCTTTTATAGTGATGAAGCTGGAGTGTTCAGATTTGGAATCCCATATTCTCTAGAGTGTGTCCTGATGCATTTTGCACAGTTGTTCAAAACATTTTTATGAAATTATTTGACTGCAATCTTGTGGTCCAACTAAGTTAAATCGCCAAGAATGGCGGAACTGAATCCATGCAGCCAACCCCACATAGGTGGGAAATGGCTTATGATGATGATGATGATGATGATGATTTGATTGCAATCTTGTGGTCCAACTAAGTTAAATAGCTTGGTCAGATCACTTTTGGCTTGTTTTATTGAGATGCCTTAGCACAACTAGTTTACCAAATTTCATTGCAAAAACTTAATTTTCGTGAAGCATGTCACCATATTTTTTTGTTGCAAGCATAGAGGATGATAATCTTACCACACATTGATTGCTGGATCTGTCACTTTGATCTAAAACGTGATCCACATTCATGATTACGTGAACATCTGTCATGAACTTCATGGGCAAAATTTACATTTCTTGCAAATTCTTTAAAAACTTTGAAATGCCAACAGCTGGAGATGATGGGATAACACAAGGCTCATGCCCAAAAAGAAAGGAATCACAGCCACTAAATTCAGGAAATGTAGCTCTTTTCCTACAGAACTACTTCTCCACGATACCTACACAAACAGAAGAAGCTTGCAAGGAGCATTCAGTTGGCCTTCCTGAGATGGTTAATTTGTGTTACAGAGAAGCAAAAAATAAGATGCCCAACTTCCTGGCTGTGAACTTCTATATGGTATTGTTTTAAATCAATCACCTTTAGAAAAAGTGATGATTAAGACCCAGAATTTACTTATGGGAGGGAAATTCTTGCAGAGAAGTGATGGTGGAGGTGTTTTTGAAGCCATAGATAAAATGAACGGCCAAACACTGTGTGGATGCAGTACTGTTGCTGCCTGCCAGGTTCGTTGGCCTTATCTATATTCTGTTCTCTGTTTGAGCTGATCAATTTTTTGTACTGCTTCATTTCCTCTTGAGGTGATACACGTAATATCAGACCACAGTTTTTTCCATAGGATTATATTTTCACCCTGTCAGTAGGACCATGGTTCAGACATTCGCATTGTTGACTTTCTTGTGCGCCACCGTCCTATACCTACATAATAAAGATCTGTTTGGTAACTAGGAAAAGGGAAAATTACATTTTTGTTCGTTTTCTACACTCCTTTTGATGCGATGTAACATCTTAACGACCCAACTGTATTACTTTTTCTATTATTATCTGTATATTCCAATGATCATGTTGACATATTTCCATACAACTACCATATCTATTTTATCTACTCTTAGTCATTACCTCTATTGCGTCAAGTTACTTTCACTTTTTCAAATTTTTTTCCCAACGATAAAAGAAAAGCTTAACACATGATGATTAGTACCACTTAGTCTAGTATACCTTTTAAATTAAAGGGAAAAAAAAAAACTAGTATACCTTTCATATCATAAGCCATTAGTGGAGGCTATCACATCAATGGTTTGGACCAATGAACCAGGATGATCAGTCTGTGCAGTATAAACCCTGCCCTCAAGACATTTTGCATTTTCACACCCTTGTTGTTCTGTTTTATCCATGCGAGTGGTAAAGATATTTTCCAAAATAAAGCATATTGAATAGCACTGGATTAACAAACATGCATATTTGTGGTAATGTCTGTGACCTTGAAAATCCTTCTGGCAATTTCGCAGGCAGGTGCCCCAGAAGGACTTTGTAAGGGCGCTCCAGCAGTAAACAATACACCAACAACTACTGGGAGCAGCATTACTGGATCTTTTAGCTTTGTGGCATCTTCTTCCACTTCATCTTTTCATAATCTCTGGGCAGTCCACTTGTTTCAAATATCTATTTTAGTGGCACTAATTATTTGAATGATTCACTTCAAGTAGTGGATGAGTGTTCGATGGGCTCACCTGTACAATTGATTCTACATGCACGAATTTCTGGCTTTGATATAATCTGCCAAAGAAAATGCTGGCTACACTGCAGGCTACAGTTGATGGAAATGAATTTATTTTACTGTTCTTGGTCTGAGGCCAAAATTCGAGGTGTACATTATCCGGGGTTGTAGGGTGATGAGTTTCAACAGCTATTTCAAAGTGCTGACAACATCCAAATTTGGTTCAGGTATGTTTTGAGTTCATATGCAAGATCATTTGCTTAGGCAATCCTGTTTGCAGTTTCAACCATAGTTGGTGTTTCTTCACCCTGTTTGATTTCATATTTCTGTACTCATGCATGTGTATGCCTGTATAATGTATGCATGTATCTATGTATGAGAATTTTGGAGAACCTTTCACCAAAATCTACTAGTAGAACTCTTCTATTTGCCCACCAAGGTTGATGTAATGAAATGCAAACTGACCATTGTCCATTTCCACTGGTAGAACTTTCCATGCTTACCATTAGCTGTTTCACTAAAAATATTTGAAATCATTTCAATTACAGGTAAGCTATAAATAAATATAAAAGAATTTACGTTGATAAAACTGCACTTTGGGTTGTAATAAAAGTTTGTAGGAACATTGTTCATATACAATAAAATTTTTTTGAAGGCTTTGATTTTGATTAGATACGTGTGGGTTCCTGCACTTTGAATTGTATACATGAACTTAAAAATAATAATAATAATAATAATAATAATAAAACTTTTAGCATCAAACTTTCTTGTGTTTAGTTGATTTTTTTTTTTTTTTTTTTTTTAAAAAAAATCAGGTTGCTAATTGTGAGTGAACAGGAGGTGCCAGGTATATTGTCGATCTTTATTCCATCCAATCTTCATGATGGCTCCTAAAAAAAATAAATATAATAAATATAAAAGTAAAAATCCCCCAAGATTTTGGTGGAATGATTCTGCTAGATTCTTAGGGATTTTTGTTCAATTTCTTGTCCATTTTTTGCATGCTAGGATTGGGCTTGCTATTTGCTACAAGCTCAAGTTGCATTTTATTCTTGATATTCCTACTATCATGCCTAATATGGCATTACATGAGCCCAGTCAGCACCATGGGACATTACTGCAAGCTGGGCAGTCTTCCTATGCTGGAGGCCTGTCTTTGGCAATACAGGAGCATCAGTTTCTGACAGGAATCTGGCATGGGCATCCATGCATCACTTGATTTGAAGCCAACTGTTGGCAAACTTGATTCAACAGGTGATTTGTTGAATGGGCTCATGTTATATAGCAAATTAGAAATGTTCTTGATCATGGATGACGTTCAAGTTCCTTTGCTTGAGTCCTATAAGTTACAAAGGTGATCTGTCACGTGCAGATCACAATACCTGTGCACTGGCCTATGTTTTCAGCCCCCAAAAAGGTTTCAGTTGAAGAAATCTACCATTTAAATGCAATCTTCCAATCTTGCTATAAATATTTTCTTTTTACTGGTTATATTACTTGAGAAAATTAAGTTTATGGGTATTTCTAATCAGCTGAAAGGGCCCGATTTAGCTTGCTAAAGATAACAGTATCACTATAATTTTCTTCGAAAAGTGTTAGTGGCATTTATGTTTCCTTAATCTGTCATTTAGGTCTTCTTCTTCAATTGTTTGAAGAACATGTCAGTTGTTTTTAGAGTACCAAAGTTTGTAGCTTTTCTTTTGGCAATCATCTGTGAGACATATATTGTTGAAGATGAATCCAACTATACAAACTAATTGAATTTCATTTTGTTGCTTTGGACATACTATCAATGCTTATATCTCAAGGTGGGAATTCGTTCAAGTTTCCATCTTTTTATTTTAAATATATATTTCTCTCCTTTCTTACGTAGGTGCAAAATTTGAGCCATTGATATATGTGTAGGACGTCATTACAGAAGATACCTGTGGATCAACAACTCTGGAGTCAGGACTTTCTGAAATCTTTGCAGGATAGATGCAGTTTTCTGATGTTTTTCTCCTTTTTCACACGATAAATATACTTTGGTTTCCTAAATTTTGTCAGGGAGTAGTCATTGAATTCTTTAAATTAGCGTTGCCATTTCTGGTTTGGTTTGCATTATTTATGGATCGATTTTCTTCATTCTGAATTTTTTCTTTTTTATAGCATAGCATCTGATTGTTATGGAGCTCAGAGATTTATCTATGATGCTTGCAACTAGTTCCCTGCTGCGAATAAAGATGAGCCATCGCTTGGCTGTCAGATCATAAAGCATGGTTGTCTTTGGAATGATGGATGAGCCATCGTAGCATTTTCTAGTTGGGCATATTGGAAGTTGCAGCAGATGGACCGAGTTTCCATCGATTTTGCCCCATTGAGCTTCTTCTGTCCTAGAACAATAGTAACGGAGCAAGCATGCTTGCAATACTTGGAGCAGGAGTATGCACTGATTGGTGAAGCATTCAAAATAGTGAAATACTCGGATGGTACCCTGGTACCACTGAAGATTTCAGTTTTTCACCCCATTTGGGGACACCTTGATGATTGAACCCGAA
The DNA here is from genome assembly GCA_035584095.1 of Annona squamosa. Taxonomy (NCBI): domain Eukaryota; kingdom Viridiplantae; phylum Streptophyta; class Magnoliopsida; order Magnoliales; family Annonaceae; genus Annona; species Annona squamosa. The sequence goes on along the minus strand of JAXCLR010000063.1, from coordinate 8,349,745 downwards.
TTTAATCCACTCGCTTTACTTAAAATCATTTGCTTTATCAAATAATCATGTATAAATTATGAAAAACACTTAGATCAGTTCAAATATGCATTAGAATGTCATAATGTTTTGCGGAATTATTCATTTATATAATAATGATATTTTAGATATTTCTGTTGAATTAACAATTTTAAAATCAATAGATAAATAACACAATTTTTAGTATGTTGATTTTACGCTTTTATTAGACAGGTCCTTGTAGATAGGGTCTGTGCATTTTTTGTAGTATAAAAGGAGTGCCCCAAATTAGCCATACCCAAAGTTCCAATGTAGTGTAGAATAGCGGGTATGAAAAAAGTGCCCCCTTATTCATTCATAAACAAATCCTTGTCTTTACAGAATTATTCTTTACACTCTCGGTTGGGGGGTCCGTGTTTATATTTGATTTGCATAAAACATTGTTTCCTAATTAAACAATTATTATATGCAATGAGTGGATCAAATTCTGATTTAATTGTGAAAGTGGCAACCAAATCGAAAGTATTTTGTGGCGTACTGAAAATCTCAAATGGTACTATATTACAGTCTAATTTATTTTTGATATCTAAACCACTAGGTTTAGTGAATTTAGTATAGGATTAAAATGATTAAAATACCTATTTTTAAACTGATAATAGTTCCATGATATTATATTACACTAATTTTTAAGTATTTATATATCTTTTGCGTTGAACGTGATATATGCATCAAAATTTGAAATATAAGTAATCATTATAAAATTCTAGCCCATATGCATTCAAGCGTTCAAGTCTCATCTTTAGATGATTTACATAAATATCCAATATTCTTAAAGTTTTGTGGGAAAGCCAAGTAGCTTGACATCTATGGGTGGGTGAGTAAAGTCCCATTTGAGTTTGGGTTGGAGCAATAATTTTCGTTCACTTCAAAATACACACATTTTTTTGTATTATAGTTTTTCGACTGTTTTTCTATGATTAGTTTAATGTGAAAAAATATGAATAATAAATTGTTTGGATCTTTGATTATACATACACATGAGTTCATATTTTATACAATAGCTTGTAAATTGGGTGATTTACCAACATTTGTAAATTTTTTTAAACCTTTTTAGGGTAATTTGCAAATACATCTACTTAGTTTGACAATAATTGCAAATATACCTGCACAGTTTTAAAAATCACAAATAATCCCCACACAGTTCAACTGTAATTGTAAATATACCCATACCATTATAATACTGATACTTTACCATTACAGCGTAGGTATATTTTGCAAAAACTAAATAAATTAAATATGCCCACTTAATTTTTGAAATTACAAATATGCATACATAGTTTGCATATTTTTGCAAAATATGCCAATGTTATGATAATACAGTAATAATGCTATAATGGTGTGGGTGTATTTGCAAAATGGTCAAACTATATGGGATTATTTATAATTTCTAAAATTACATGAGTATATTTGCAATTCTAGTCAAACTAAATGGGTGAATTTGCAAATCACACTTTTTTATAATTAAGCTACTACTCATGCAATAATGAAATAAGAGTTGATGATCCTTACCCAAAGATTCCATCAGCAATCAAGTGGTGTCCCTCACCAAATGTGACTACGGTAGCCCCACATGGAATATAATTATGCAGTTATTTGTATCCTAACTTATGGTATAGTTTGCTTAAAATAGCTCCACAATCATAAAATAATAATCAACTCCACCTATTTATATTTATAATTGTTTGTTTTATCAGCGCACTACTTTTCATCCAAATTGGATATGTGTATAAGTCCCATTTAAACATAGAACAAAATTAATTGATATGTACATCTAAACATGGTACAAAATAACAATTTTAAGGTTATTTTTTCAATATATAAACTATCTAAAATATAATTTATACATGGATAAATGATTGTATAAACTATTAATACATTTAAATAAATATATAATCTATTTTGAGCCAAATGTGTCATATATATGGATTACACTTCTATAGAACCAAGTTACATAGGAGTCATGTAACCCTTTCAAAATTTAATATTCTGAACTTTGACGGAAAATTCAATTCATTCATTATATTTAACATTATTTTTTCTCAAGAAAACCAAGTTTTACCTTAATCAAGTATGTTTATATGTCATATTTGTTGAAATGTGTGTATATATATATATATATATATTCATGTGTATATCTACCGAGCTCACTTCTTTGAAATCCTTTATCTATGTAACCCTCTCTATTTTTTAAAATCTTGATAATGGATGAAAAATCTACTTCATAAATCATATCTAGCATCATTTATATTATTATGAAAACTCTCTCATTTGTTTAATAGCATTCTGTATGGGTCTCATCTATAAATGTATAAAATTAACATCATAAAATGATGTAGTATTAAAATATCAATTTTAAGGTAATATTTTTAACATCTAAACTATCTAAAATATCATTTCTACTTGGATAAGTAATACTATAAAGTATTTATATATTCTAATATATGTATAAATGGATCTAAGCATTTTTCATAATTTACATGTGAATATATATTTTTAAGCAAATGTGGCCAGTGTACACGAAAACTCTCTCATTTTAAAAAATCTTGATGATTGATTGAAAATCTACTTCATCCATTATATTTAGCATCAATTATATTATCATGGAAACTCTGTCATTTATTTAATAGCATTATTATATGGGTCTCATCTATATATGTATAAAATCAGCATAATAAAATGTAGTGTTAAAAAGTCAATTTTAAAATACTATTTTTAACATTTAAACCATCTAAACTATCATTTCTACGTGAATAAATGATTCTATAAAGTAATATTATATTCTAATGTATATGTAAATGGATCTAAGTATTTTTCATAATTTACATATGAATATATATTTTTAAGCAAATGTGGCCTATATACATGCTTGATTTGGATGAAACTTGGTCTCTTAGCTAAACAAGTGATGTTAAATACAATGAACTAATTGAATTTTCTTCAAAGATTAGAATTTTAAAATTTGGAGTTACATGGCTCTGTTTCTATATAGCATGGTTACATAGAAGCGGAGCCATATATGTATAATATATATCAAGGCAAAATTATATTGTATATATGCTTAACTTGTAATTTCATTTTTTTAATTTTATTTATTTTTAATTTTCTTCACAAACATATTTTCTTAAATGTATTTAATTCATATACCAAAAATTTTCATTTCACATATTTTTAATTTTTTAAAAAATCAGTTTTTTAAGGATGAAAAGGGATTATGTGCCCCTAAACTTGATGCTTTTTAAAAATAAAAATATATAAAACTATTATAAATGGCAAAACTTAGTATATTGATTAAATACAATTGGAAAAACAAGTTTACGAAGAAAATTTTGAAATAAAATAAAAATAAAAATGAATATTATGTTAAAAGAAAATTGATCTTATGCACCTGAGTGTACTTAGCTTCGTTTCACCAAGGTGTAAATACCCATTTTTTATATTTTTTTAAAAAAAATTTACACAATTGTTAATCTAGGTATATTTAACATTTATATCAATTTTTACCATTTTTAGATATTTTTAGATATTTATTTTGGATTTTAAAAAATCACTGGCATTTTTAGTAATTAAATTTACTAAAATGTCATTGATTTCTAAAAATTCCAAATAAATATCTAAAAATATTCAAAAATATAAAAATTGATACATGTGTTAAATACACTTAGATTAATTGTTATGCAGAAAAGGTTTCAAAAAATGGATATTTGCACCCGGGTGCACTGAAGTTAAGTGCACCCACGTGTATAGGATCAAAATCCTTGTTAAACATATATACAACTAATTGTACATAAGCAATCCTCATATATATAGGCTTTGCTTCAATGTTTGAGATATTGACGATTGACGCCAAATTCATTTTATTTAGGATGTGCTTGAGAATGGATAAAACTTTTGATAAAAAGTTTTAGAGAGTAAAAGTTGTCATATGATGTAATATAATAGGGGTAGTGATGAGGAGTAAAAATGATAAATTTAAAATAGATAGGTTAATTGTATGGGTAGTTGTGTAGAAATAATTAAAAAGTAGGGTAATTGAATGGGAAAATGTGAAAAAATGATTAAAAAATATGATAATTATAGAGAATGAAAAGTTTTAAATTGAAAAGTTTTAAGTTGACATTTTTTCCTTATTGCCAAATACACCCTTATTATATTTAGCATCACTTGTTTGTGTTTTGTTTTAATGCAATTAAATGCATTAAAATTTCAATACTAGCTAGAAATTCCATTTTTTGATTTTTTAAAATTTTTATAAAACTTTTAATCTAGCTGTATTTAATTTATATATTAAGTTTTATCATTTTTGAAAATATATATTTTTTTATTTTCAAAAATAAGGGTATCTTAGTCATTTGAAAATTACTAAAACGTCTATTTTTAAAAATAAAAAATACATAAATTTTTTTAAAATGGTAACACTTAGTTAATAAATTACATACACTTGGTTAAATGTTTTATAAAAAAAAATTTTGAAAAATGATATTAAAAAACAAAAGTTTAAGTCGAACGCATTAAAACAATTTCAATGCATCTAGTGGCATTGAAACATCATCCTACTTATTTCGCTAAGAGATCAAATTTTATCTAAATCAAATATATGCATAAGCCACATTTGCTTAAAAGTATATGCATTTGTGCGTAAATTAAGGACAATGATTAAATTTATTAATATATATTAAATATAATAATACTTGAAAGAATCAAATATTTATATAGTAATGATATTTTAGATATTTAGATGTTAAAAATACTACTTTAAATTAATATTTAGCATTAAACTATTTTATTGCGTTAATTAACAGAGACTATGCACAATGACAATAAATAAATGAAAAAATTTTCATGACAATATAAATGATGTTAAATACAATGGAGTAGATTTTCTATCAATTATCAAAATATTAAAAATGAAACGGGTTACATAGAAAAAGAGTTTTATAGAAGTATACCCCTGAATATATAAGGCTCCGCTTCTATGTAACATGGTTGCATAGAAACGATTCTATGTAACCCGATCAAATTTCAAGATATTAGTCCTCGATGGAAAATCCAATTCATTGTATTTACTACCATTTGTTTTACTAAGAAACTAACTTTTATCTAAATTAAGTGTGTGTGCGTAGACTTCATTTGCTCAAAAATATGTATATTCATGTGTAAATTATGAAAAAATGCGTAAATTCATTCATACATGCATTAGAATGTAACAATACTTTATAGATACATTTATTCACATACTATTGATATTTTAGATAGTTTGGATATTGAAAAAACTACTTTAAAATTAATATTTTAGCATCGAACTATTTTATTACGTTGATTTTACATATTTATAGATGAGACCTATATATAGTAAAATAAAAAAAATAAAAATAAAAAGGTTTCCAAGATACTATAAATGATGTTAAATACGATGGATAAAGTAGATTTTCCATCAACTATCACGATTTAAAAAATAGAAAAGATTATATAAGAAAAAGGTTTCATAGAAGGGAGACATACAAATATTTCAATCAAACGACAAATTTTTAAATCCAATTCGGAAACTGGACCTCCAGCCCACGCATATTCTACACACTCGTCAGTTGTTGGAGTAGGTGCTCTCTAACAATGTATGCCAAGGGATCTGAAAAGAGACGAAACAGACGATGGCATCCTGTTTGAGAAAAGCAGTATGAAAATTATAAAAAATTGTACTAGACATTGAAAAATTATGTTATTATTTTTCGAGAATGAGAAAGTTGTTTTTAGAAAATAGGAGATTTCATCTTTTCTCCTCGTACATTCAAGTTGTGAACCGGAAGAATGCATAGCGCGAACTAACTCCTTGCTTCTGCACTCTAGAGCTTGCCTAAACTTCTAGTTTGATGGAGTACAGAGATCGAACTCCAATAAACAGTCAAATAAATCAAAATTTAAATCTAAGAGCCGAGAGAATTTCTTAAATTCGAGTTTTAAACAAGATGTGTTTAGGAAGTGATAAAACTTTTAAATGAAAAATTCTTTATGTAAAAATTATTAAAATGAAAAAAAATGATATGATGTAATAAGAGTAATAGTAATGAATAAAAAGAATAAAGTTAAAATAGATAAGTTAGTTGTATAAATAATTGTATAGAAATGATTGAAAAATAAGTTAAGTTTAGATGTATAAGAACATGTGAATAAATAATTAAACAATCGAGTGGTTGTAGAGAGGCATGGTATTCATGATGATTTAAACTAATGCATTAAATTCATAAAACCAAGTCAATTATGTCAAAATATCGTCGCAATTGTTGCGTAGCCACATGCTTCTGTTTTTTTTAATTAGTTAAGATATAACGATACTTTAGAAAAAAAAATTAAATAAGTAACGATTTCAAGGTAATAATTTTAACACGAGCCAATTGTAGAGGTTCTGAGCAATACAAAAATTCCATAATCTAATTGGGAAATCAAGACTGTAAGGGCCTCTTTCAGAAGAACTTAAGTAGCTTAAACAGGATGAGAGAAAATAATATAATAGAATAGAGTAATAACAAATAATAAAGAAAATAAAGTTAAAATAAATAGATTAGTTGTAATGGGTAATTATGTATAAATGATTAAAAAGTAGAGTAGTTTGTACAAAAAAATATTAAGAAATAATTTTAAAAATGAGAAATTGCGAAGATTAAAAAGTTTCAAATTAAAAAATTTCAGTTAAAAAGTTTTTTTTAAAAAACACACCCACCACTTATCAAAATAGAAATATATTTATCGAAACTTAAAAAAAAAACATTTTTCGATGATAAGCCTTAAAATTTCCTTTGGATTATATATCTCGGGGACAATTTATTCTGTGCTCATAACGTTTGCACTTAATTTCTTTTATACTTATAATATTTTACAAATTCCTTTTGTAACCATAATATTTCATTCTGAATTCCTTTCATGCTCTTATCATCAACACAACCATTATTTTTTATATTGAAAAGACGATTTTGTCAATTCAAAATTTTCTAATGGAGACAATCAACCCTAATATGACTTAATATGACATTAAATGATTCAAAAGTCATCTTGAGGATGAGTTATTTCAATTACAAAATTTTATCAAAGCAAATTTGTATTTTCAAGAGGGTAAATAGCAGTTTTGTTAACGACATGGGTATAATAAGAATTTAGAGTGAAATGTCATTAGTATAAAATAAATTTATAAAACATTGTGTATAATAAAAATTATGAGCAAACGTTAAGGGTATAAAAGAAATTCTCACTATATCTAATCATACTTTTAAATCATACTGGTTAAATTAAAATATATTATCATAAAATGGTAAGTTAGAATTGTATTTTTACTCTTAATAATTGTAATGTAGCACATATTTGCCTTTCTAATGATAATTCTATTTTTTTACTCACTAGTTCTAAGCACTTTTTTTTATATATAAATTTATATAAAACAATGTTTTGTTTTTAAAAATTTTATTTTAACGTCGAGACTACTAGCTGTACTCAAACCTTTCAACCATGGACCTTCCACTTGCCCTCTACACACCCACATTAGCAGCTTGGGTAACCTAGTAGTTACGCGTTCAATGGACATTAGTGTAGCGTTATTCCCACCATCCCCACACGACATTTCCCCTTTCTTTTTTATTTAGCTTTTCAAAACCACAAAAATTTTCGGCTCTTCTTAGAACTATACACGGTACTGCCTTGCTTTCATAAGCTCGCACTTAGAGATCCCATTGATTTTTTAAAATTTAGAAAAAATATACACATAAATATTATGATTTATGTCCGTATATTAGTCTGAGCTATATTATTAAAAGAAAATATATATTTATAATAGTCTGAGCTAACAAGTTCATTATCCATATAAAATAGTTATATACGCAGTATTAAGGATTAATTTCAAATATACCCACAACTTTTGCTCATAATTTCAAATATACCTGCTCAGTATAGAATCTCTCGAATATACAAAATAAACCTAAAACACCTCATTTCGTCAGTCAGATCGACTTCAGTTAACGAGGGCATGGAAATGACGGGCAAACCCTTTAAACTTAGGGCTTACTTTCAATCCTAAACGTCAGATTGAGAAAATTGGGAGCTTCCATCGCTGAGAAAAAATTCCCCGTCCATCGTCTTTTGCATTTGCGGAAAGAGTGAGATTGCCTTCTCCGTTAACCCACTTTGAGCATAACAAAAATCATTGCATTCCGAGATGCCAAGGTTTTCTCCGACATCACGTAAAGAGTTGCCCAGCAGACTCCATGTCATTCAATCTTGCATAGACTGTGATAACTACAGTTGAAATTGATGAATTCACATCAAAACCAGCTTTTGTTGAGAACCCAGGATGGATTGGTAAAAACGTAAATATGCCCAAATGGCTAAAACATTAGAATTAGACCAACGAGAGGGCTGGCATTCACTTCCCAAAATCATTCATCAATGCTTTGAAAAGACCCACTGTGGACAGTCTTCCATTCCCGCTCCTTTCGTTTTCCATGGCTCCCTATCACATTCTCTCCACCTTCGCAGTAAGATCTCTCACCTTGTCAACAACCCTACATTCAAAACCCACTGTCTACCATCACAGAGCAGACCATTCTCATCCTAAAGTCCCGGCAGTAGCTGCTGTCATCCATTTTGCCCCCCACCATAGAGCTTTTGATTCCACAAAAACCTGGCATTTCTCATCCATTTAACCGCCACCCTCGATTTCATTTTACATCGGTATAATCGCATTTGTCTCTTCCAATGTCGTTTCCGCCTACCTATTTTTTTCGTCATCATCATCAGAAAGAAGGCTTTCCTTCCCTCAGCAAACCCAATATTGGCCTCCGTTTTCAACTAGAAACCACCCAGCCTTATTTTCTGTTATCCACATTGCATCGATTCTCATCGCATCCCTTATTAAACATTTCTTGCTGCATCCAGCAATCTTGGATGTCTTATGCCGTCACCAAAATCTTGCATTAATTGTTGGGCTACGGGTGGGGCATCTAAAGGAGCTGGCAGCAGAGGGTGATAGCAGAGGAGGAAAGGTTATTGAGGACGTTGAAAAGGAAGTGAATGGGGCTTTGGACGGATGAGAAAAGATGTTGAGCATAAGCAACATGGCTAATGGACTTGAGACTTTTTCCCAATTTTCTAGACTGAAAGTTTAGGGTTGAAAACCCTTAAGTTTAAAGGGTATATTTGTCATTTTCATACCCCTATTGACGACATTCACAATGATTGTGACGGAATGTAATGGAATGGGGTATATCAGATATTTTAGGTTTATGTAGTAGGCATATTTGAAATTTGTCACATTTAGTGGGTATATTTGAAATTAGGAGCAAACAGCATTATCAAGTATTGATATTTGAAATTAACCCTAATATTCAACAACATTTCTTCATATTTATATATTTTATATTATCTATGTTTATATTTGAACATATGTTTGTCAAGTATTGATCTTGTTTAGCAATGGGATAACATAATCTCATGTTAGTCCAAACTAATTTTATACAATATCCTAATTATTTTTCTTTTTTAATGAAGATACTGTCCTAAGTTTTTTAATTCATATCACTATCAATTCAAACACAAACTTATCTCCCATAAAAAACACACACGCAGAGCATCAATCCAAAGGATTAACATAAAGAAAAATGATCTGTTAGCCCAAAACTCATTTAAAAAACTTTTCTTGCTTTTTTCTTTTGATTTATTTGCTAAATGCACTTAGATAAACGAAGTGGGCTAAATGAGGCATTTGCTTAGCATAAGTTTTATACATAATATTAAACAATATTTCTTCATATTTATGTATTTTATATTGTTTATTTTTATACTTGAATATATGTTTGACAAGTATTGATCTTGTTTAGCATTGGATAACATAAGCTTATGTTAGTCCAAACTAATTTTATACAATTTCTTAATTATTTTTTCTTTTTAATGAAGATATTGTCCCTAAGTGTTTTTAATTCATATCAATATCAACTCAAACACAAGCTTATCTCCCATAAAAAAAAAAAAAAAAAAAAAACACGCTCACACACACACACAACATCAATCCAAAAGATTAACATAAAGAGGAATGATGTGTTAGCCCAAAACTCATTCAACAAACTTTTTCTTGCCTTTTTCTTTTGATTTATATGCTACTACACTTAGATAAGTGAGATGAGCTCAATGAGACATTTGCTTAGCCTAGCTTTTTCCATTTCCAATACCCTCTTTCCCATTTCAATCCACATCTTTACATTCCCATCCTATTTCTTCATCCCATTCAAGCCCAAATTGGTTCAGAGTTAGGATTGAGGCAAACTTGAGTTTCATGACCAGCTTTAATCAACTTTCAATAATAATAGGAAGCACTAACACACTTCACTCCATTCAAGAAATACCAAAAAAAAAAAAAAAAACACACACACACACACACACACGCACGCACGCTCGCACAAAAACAAAACTCACGTCAAGAAAGAACAAGGAAAACAGAACTCAAGATCAAATCCTTCCTTTTCATTAAAGATCCCTAGATATCTTGTTTCCGCCAACAAGGGATATCAAGAAAACCAGTACACATTTATCTTTATAAAGCCTTTACCATCATTAGTCTTTCGGTCTTGAGGGATTGTAGAGCACAACTAAATAAATGGCTTTAAATTATTAGGTTCATTTGCTCTAATTGAAGTTGAAATAATTGATGGAATACCGAAATACCTTGAAGTCGCTTAAAAGGTGAAATATTGATCCAGATAATATAACTAAAACATTTGAATCAACTAAAAAATTTTCAAGTTTCAATTTAACAACTATATAAAACTAAAATGAAT
>JAXCLR010000063.1:8308599-8334378 GCA_035584095.1 Annona squamosa | reverse complement strand
AGGGGTTAAGTTTTTAAGTTACCAAAGAAATTTTTAAGAACCCAATTCACCCCTCCCCTCTTGGGTTTTGCCATCAACTCGGGACCAACACCTATAAGTACAAGAATAAAGATAAGAAAACTATTGTAGTCTAATATAAAAAAACAATGAAAGAAGTTAAATAAAGCATTTAGCTATTGATTTGTTAGACTCGTGGGCACAAATAGAAGAATTGTACTAAATGTCATGCTTGGTATGTCAAGAAGAGTCAAGAAGAGTACACTTCTCACTTTTGTTCATTCAAAGGATAATTTAATCTCGATTTGAAGAGATATTTTGTGGATAAATTTGGTGTTCTTATTCATGTAAATGTATCTATGCGAGATTGCTTGAGTTGTCAAAAGTCAAATAATGATCAAATATTCATCGATGGAGGCAATGACAAATTAGTTGTGGTTGAAGCTCTATAGACATTTAGATTATTATTAAAAATTCAACTTTATTTGAATTGGAAGAAACATATGATATCTTTTTTGGATAGATTTTGATTTTTATTTCTTAATTGAATAAATTTGATTATTCTTGTTCTTTTGAAAATAGGCAGTTTAGTCTCTTTTGAATTCAAATATTATTGAGTATGCTGAATGATTTAAGGGTTCTCACATCTACTTCTTTTTTAAGATGAAAAATACTAATTCTTTAAGAATATTGAGCATGGAAGAAAAATAAGATTAGAAACTATATCTTTAAAGAGAAATTCTACCAAATACTGTTTAAAAACTCTCTAGTCATGGTAAATAATTATTCCCAATGATCAAGCTCAACACTAAGATGGATGACATTAAAGAAATCCACTAGAGAAAAGAGAAATATAGTTTCTAATGGTTACATTAGATTGCTCCAACCTATAAAGATGATATTGAATAAATGAAAGATGATCTCATTAATTATCACTAAGAAATGCAAAGTATAGACTTTCAAAAGTAGATTAATGTCATAAATAAAAAATTAAGTCTATGAAAGATAATGACAATTTGGTAACGTATCTCATTATCCGAAGGCATGAAGCTCTTTGGTTGTAAATGACATTTAGAACCAAAGAAATTTGAAAGGGTAATGCGAAAATGAATAAGGATCATTTTGTTACAATGGACTTTACTTAAAAAGAAGACATTGATTACAAAGAGACTTTCTCTTTAGTTTCATTAAAAGTTTCCTTTAAAATGACAACTCTAGTACCAGATTTTGGTTATATGCTATATTAGATGGACGTAAGGATAATGTTTCTCAATATTGACAAGATGATTTATAAGGTGGAGCCAGAAAACTTTATATTAAAATATACAAAGGATATAGTTTTTGAATTAAAAAAATTCATCTACAAGCTTAAGCAAGCTTTTCATTAATGATATTACAAATTTTATCAAATTGACATCTCATTTGGTTTTGAAATAAATTTGGTCGATGATTGTATATATCAAAGGTTTAGTGTGAGTGACCGCAAGTTCAATTGGAGTAAGCACATCTTTTTGGTTTTATATGTAAATGACATGCTACTTGCTAACATTAATATAGTTTCATTGCATGAAATCAATATATTTCTATCAAAGAAATTTGAAATAAAAGATATTCAAAATGCATCTTTTGCATTAAGGATTCAGATATATTGAGATTGCTTTCTAATTATTCTTAGATTATCATAAAAAACCTATATTGAGAAATTACTTAAGATATTTAACATGCATGATTACAAACCAGGAAACACCTCGTTTGTAACGGAGATAAGTTTTGTCTCAATCAATGCTCAAAGAATAATTTTAAATATAAAGAAATACAAAAGACTCATTATGCTTTAGTGGTGGGAAGTTTCATTTATGCTCAAGTTTACACGTATTAGTATATTGAATATATTGTTGAAACGTTGGACCAATAATTTACGAATGGATCAATATAAAGAAACCAAACAGGTTTTAAGATATCTTTAGAGAACAAAACATTGCATATTTTCATACAAGAAGTCGAATATGATAGAGATAATTCAATATTCAAATTCCAACTTTATTAGATGTTAATACAGTTTTACATCCACTTTAGGCTATATCTATTTGCTTATTGGAGAAGTTATACAGGAAAGAGTGCTAGTAGATACTGATAACCTTTTCCACCTTGAAAATAAATTTATAATATATTATAAGGCATCTAATTGTGAAATATTAATATAAAATTTTTTAATAGGGCTTAAAATATGGATAGCATAAAAAATTCACTTAAGTTATTTTGTAACAATAAATTAGTAATCTTACATTTGAACAACAGCAGGAGATTGATGAAGTTCTTAGTTTTTAAAGAAAGAATTTAATAAGATAGAGAGTCTATAAGGCATATTGAAACAAACTTCATAGTTGCAAATTTGCTTACTAAGGAGGTAACACTTATGGCCTTTCATGGGAACATTGCTCATAAGAGATTATATCATTTAATAATACGTTAGCTTAGTGAGAGTTTGTATTTTTGTACTTTGATAGTTTGAAAACTTTGCTATAATTATAGATATTTTTTTTTGTAGAAATAAAGTATTTGACATTTTGATTATTCAGTCTTTTATCTTTGGTTTAATCTCGCCAAAATGGAGTCAGACTAGTTAGAAATAGGTATGTTATATTACATTGCATATAATTTTCTTATTATATATCCATACTTGATCTATGTCATTTGATTATATTTGAAATATGTAACCACGGATGGGTCTAATCACAATGAATGTGATGAAAGCCGCCTTGATCCTATGTTGGTATAACTAATATATGATATTTATTCAAAGATGATTTTCATCATAAAAGCAAAAAGTTTTAAACTCATAAAATTTATATTTAATTATAAGATAATATATGTAGTCCAAGTGAGAGACTATTGGATTTTGGACACACATATGTAGTAATTATATACTTGCTATCATAAAAAGTGACTAATTTTAAAGTGATCTTATAAGGTTTATAGGCCTGAAGCATCTAATAAAGATAGATCTCCTATTAATAGATACCATGTTACCTAATTTTTAATTTCTATTTTTAGTACTGATTAGAAATTAAAAAGGATAGATGTTATATATAAAAACATGTGTGGTCCTCGGGTTATGCATGAGAGTTTTTTTTCTAATATCTCATCATTGGAAAAGAAGGAGTTATCTTCTTCAGAAAATCCTAAGGCGTTAACTTAAAAGACTAGAAATTATAAGATTCACTTTTGCTTTCATTATGAAGTATATGTTATGAATTCAAATGCATTTTTGCTTTTAGTTTATTTTTCTTGATGATTTTGCATAGAGGATCTTGGGATAATTATGATTTTAATCAATAAAGTTTTCCAATAGTAACATCCCGGTTGCTTACTTTTTCTAACTAATTTTATATGAAGAGTTTGAGTGATATTGTCTGGGTGTTTGGGAATTTGCTTGAACAGGAGTAACTCAATAGTTGAGGGGGTACATGGGATTTAGGGGGAGTTTGGTTAGGTGGAATAACTCTTAATTCACGAGTTCATTGGGACCCCGTGGAGCTCTTAGGATCATAACATCTTATATTCAGGGATGGCGAGATCCTAGAGGTTGGAATTTTTATAGCTTGTTTGATTAGTTTGCTTGCAAAGTAATATAGGATATGAGTCTAGAACCTAAGCATACCAATTCCAACATTTGGTTTAATTCATTATGGCATTGATGTTGATGCTCTTGAACTACTTTTGTTTACTAACAACAACATGCTATCATGGCTTGGCCTTGGCATGACATCCAATAAGGTGTTGAATAATCTTCATGAGTCAGAGAATAAGAGAGTACATCATGTATGTTTCAAATGTCTTGTTGAAGTGGATGGGTACTCTGTGAGATAATGGGAAGTTGTAAACAATATGGGAATTCATGTCCGTGGAAGTCATCTTGTAGAATACTGCCCCGTGGATGTTTAGAAGAATTCCTAAGATTGTTTGGGATTTATGGGAAGTGTCATTAGATGGGCTAAAACTGATTATTAGCTATTTTCAATCAATATGGGATCCAAATTGTTTGCATAAGAACAAAGGATTGATTGTTGGAAGAATTAAAATTCAATTTTGGTCTAAGCTCAAAATAAGATGAGGTTTCAACAATTACTAGTGCATTTTAAATTACCTTTTGAATTGTCTTCTATTGACGAGAATTTTCAATTGAGGATTCAACTAACAGTTAGCTACCAAATGGATTTTGAAGGGGTTATGCTTCGTTTTGAAGTTTTAGCATATTAGAATAATTGGTGATTTAAATAAAACCATAAGCCAAAAAGTATCTTAATCCATATGAGTAGTTGAATTCGGATGTTTTCTGGTCTTCTAAGTTAATGCACTAGGGTTTTGTGGAGAAGATGATTCTCGTTTTCTAAAGATGAGATGTTTGAAAAGAAACCCTAAAAAATGCATAACATGGGGACCGCAATCGTATATATAGCGTACTCATCTTCCTAATTTCTAATTTGACCCATCATAAAAATAAAATTAGAAAATAGGCAATAAAGTATCTACTCATAGGAGACTCATACTCTATTAGACGATTTTGGCTCATTAAACTTTATAAGATTACTTTATAATTTGGTATCAAGTTATGATTGTGTATATATAATTATTATATATATATAAGTCCAAAAATCCAACAACAAGAATAACTAATCAATTTAAAAATAAAATTACATTGTATAGACTTAGTGTAGACAATTTAAAAGCGCATAAAGCTCTTGTTGGCTAAGAATAGATTACTATTTGAAGCTTCAGCACTTGTACTTAAGATCTTTTGAATGAAAACTTTAAAATAAAGCTTCAAATTCTTAAAGATGGGAAGGTAGAAGCACATTCAATATTTTAGCTAACTATCTTGGTTCCTCTTATCGTGTTATTCAAAGCTTCAAGGATGAGGTGACTGTTTAGTGGTGGGTGGTGTGCTATAAATGTGCTAATATTTAAAATTTTTTAATGGTTTTAATTGAAGTCTGATCTAGAATTAACTTGGGGATTGACGTCCTATTAAGGTCACTTGTTGATTTCAACTTAGGATGTGACTTCATGTTCTAGTAATTTTAGAACTGCTTCACTTGAATGCTCTCCAAGTTACAATTGACATTTACTATGAGCGCAACTTCACTCAAGTCACATGCGAGATTAACTTACAGATATTAGTTTGGATTCCAGTAGATTTTTGGAGCCTTAGTTTTAATTTGATTTTTATTAAGGTCACAAACAAGATCTACTTGGGGTACAACTTTTCGCAAGTCACAGTAAAATTGACTTATGTGTGCAACTTTGCAATTCAATGAGTCTTTTTTCATTTAATTTCTTTCCAAGTTATAAACAAGGTTGACTAGGGGTTTGACTTCACCCACGCTACATGAAAAGTTGACTTGGATGTGTGACTTTAGAATCCAATGATTTTAGGAGACTGTCTTCATTTGATTTCTCTCCGAGTCACAGATGAGGTTAATGCAAAGTGTGACTTCACCTAGGTAGCATGGGAAGTCAACTTGGGTGTTCACTTTTCAATCCAACAATTTCATGAGCCTTTTTCTACATTTGATCTCTTTCCAAGTTGTAGATGAGGTTGATTTGATTTTTGACTTCACCTACGTTGTATGTGAAGTCAACTTGAATGTGTAACGTTAGATCTAACATTTTTAGTCCTTGATTTCTTTACTTAATTCCTTTTTAAGTAGCATGTAAGGTCGACTCTAGGTGTGACTTCACTCAAGTCGTTACGAAGATCGACTTGAGTCGTGACTCTACCTATATTGCACTTAGCGATGACTTGTGTTTTTTTATAATTCTTTTCACCTTAAGTTTTGATTTCTTGCATTAGTTTGACACAAGATGTGTTAGTACCTTATTTTATTTGAATTGAGTTATTAATCATAAAAAACACTATAGTTTGCAATTTGCCATGTACAATCTTCTCTTTTTTATGATTGATAAAACTGATTGAAATGTATACCTTTCATAGTACATGTTATCGGAGTTTTAATATTTGGACACAGATTCAACTATTTGAAGACAGTTTGATGTTTTAAGAATTTTGAAATGTATTCAATCAAATCAACGAATCTTTATGCATTTCATTTGCTTGAAGTCATTCAAAAATTCACAATACATTATAATCTCATTGCATGCCATATATCCTTGCGTCCATTTGATATTCATACCATTCATTTACAACATTCACTCAAAGGAAAACAAAATTATAAATCCTACATTTATGCTTCTTAAAAAGACAAACTTGTATCATCTCATAAGTCATTTCATTCACCACAAGACTTTCATCACACTTTCGTTCTCATTTAAACAAATTTGCGATTCAAACTATTCATATTACATCTTGACATACATTACAACCATTTTCCTCAACCAAAAATCCACTCAAACATTCTTATTCTTGTTTTTAAAAATCAAGCGCAATCATTACTCCCATTATGTCATTGTACTCTTCCTAAAAACAAAGTAAAAACATTTTCATTCATATTTTTAAAAGCAAAGTTGTTAGACTCATAAGAAACTGATAAAAGAAAGGGACAAAAGCATGAATCTAAGAAATAACAAGATAGACTCTATACATCACAAAAATTAATCCAAACAAGACATCATAAATTATAGTGTTTCAGTTAATGCACCTACTCTATTCTCCAAATCAATACTTTGACTTGGGTTTTCACTAGTCGACTTAGAACTCAAGTTATAGTGGTACGATCTCAATCGTTTTTTAGATTATATAAATGGCTTCAGGTGACACTTTAAGCTTTTCATAAATTACAATAAAAATTTTCCTCATGAATTAGACAGTCTCAAATTCAAGATAAAATAAACAAAAATAAAATAAAGGTTACAATAAGTTGAGTAGCACAGAAGCACAAAGATGAAGCTCTAATAGAATGGTTACATCAATCTTCAATATGCTGCTTTTGACAGATGGGCAGAGGATTATAAAGAACACCTTGAGATAAATCTGTACTTTTAAAATAAATTTCTTTGAATTGAACTTTTAGTCGGAATTCATTCTCTCTTTATAGCTTTGAACTTTCAAAACCGCCAAGAGAGATTTTCTCCACTAAATCCTCAACCACTCAGATTTTTCTCAATAACCTGTAATAACTTAATAAACTAAGATAACTTATTATAACAAACTAATTATTTTATCATGTCATCATTCAATTATCTATCCATAGATCACTCTAAAAAATTATAGAAGTTTTAAGCTAAAACTATTGAAGTTTTAAACCAAAATTGCTAAAGTTTTACAAAAAAACACAACTAATTCACAATTATCGATGCTAACTTGTTACAATCATTCATTTCAAACTAAATACAATCAAACACATTTCAAACACTAAATTCTTAACCTATTTATTATCAAAACATTATAATTCAACAATTCTCTCCCTTTTTTACGATGACAAATTACAAGTGACATGTTAAGAAAATAATGTATTCTCCAATGAAAAATACCCCTATTTTAATGCTTCCAATCATTCATGTCTTGCCTCCTCCTTTGTCATTAATAAAAAGCAACAAGTAAAAAATATCAAATAGTCATATTGAAAAACCAAACTATAATGCAAAACTTAAAAATTAATCTATCTAAATGCAACAATATACATGATATCATGTTCAGGATAAAATTAAATGATATAAATGTCTACTAATATTATTTTTTTACTAACAAAAAAACGAAAAAAATTTTAAAGTCACCAAAAACTATCAAAGTCGCTATACATGTCTATAATTATATGGATTGAAAGCATCGACATAAAACTTTAAGCCTTATTCATCATCATAATCTGACAAATGAATATGAGATGATGAATATTTGGACGATTGACCCTTGGTTTTGTTAGATTTGGAAAGTTTAGATCTTCAAAAATGAGGTGGACCTTAAAACTCATAATGTTCTTTTCCAAAAAATGCGATCTAGATGGTGGTTTAGGTGGCAAACTTGTAGCACAACGACGATTGTTGTTGGTAATCTCTTTAAGAAAATCATTTAGGGCAGGCAATCCAATACTCTAACATATTCTATTAGTGTTATCTCGTAAATCTCTCATAATTGCATCCAATTGTCTATTATCCTCATACAAGCTACCAATAGCAAATTCTAGTTGTTGTATTATTGTTGAAATTGAATTTCTAACTATTGGTATGACAGTGGCAATAATGGATGCAATAGTTGTGATGATTTTTTATATACAAGAAAAAAGTAACAGTTTCATGCTTGAACTTATAAAAATCATAAGTTAAATTATCTAGTTTAGTTTCAATGGTTCTCATTCTATAATTCAATTGCTAAAATTTTGATTTTCGAAAGGATTGGAGAGGAGAAATCAACATTAATTGAATATGATTGAAGGTGTATACCTGCTGAAGATGGAGTTTCCAAACTGGGTTTAGAAGAAGTTGTGCCTATATTATAATGCGGCTTTATTGGCTTTCGAATAGAAGAAGTTATTCTTACCATTGTACTATCATGGAAAAGCAAAGGTGGGTTTAGCTTATCTTCAAAATTAGCATCTATATGAGGAACACCTTGATGTCCATGATGTCTATCACCACCTAAATGACCATCCTGTCCATCTTGTTTTGGATCAAGTCCATCATTCTGATCATGACTTTGAACATGAACTCTTTGTTGTTTTGTAGGAGACTGACGATCCGTTGCATGAAAATCTGAGTTCATAATCATTCACCATCACTCGATATCTCATATGCTTGAATGTAGATTTGCTTATCACATAATAGCTTGTTAGTTTGATGGGTGCTTCTAT
Source organism: Annona squamosa (assembly GCA_035584095.1). Taxonomy (NCBI): domain Eukaryota; kingdom Viridiplantae; phylum Streptophyta; class Magnoliopsida; order Magnoliales; family Annonaceae; genus Annona; species Annona squamosa. The sequence goes on along the minus strand of JAXCLR010000063.1, from coordinate 8,325,577 downwards.
TCTCAAATCATTGTTGAAATGCTGAAATAGCTTTATTAAGCACATAACATAAGGCAAATATCCATTTGTTTTCCTTTTCTGTGACAACATATAAGATAACATCACACTAGTAATGTTATGGAGTTTGTTATTTACAATTGCCCATATTAATTTCAAATCATCAATTGTGATAATATCATATCCTCCACCTTTACGCAGAAAATAATGAGCAACAACCAACTATAGCAATTTATAATCTAATTTGATATGTAAATTTGCATTATTATTGATTTCACGACTCATTTTGTGTAAAATAGAAAATAACCTCTTCAAAATCAATGCCTACATATTGACCAATAGCATGAAATGGTAATTGCATGAACCCAACAAATCTCATTTTGTGGAACTAATTTCAATTCATCTCAAGAAAGATGTGTAGATAGTGTATTCCAATGCTAAGTTGAAATAAAAATGTTTCACAATATCCGAATAATATAATAATCCTTTTTCAAAAATTCAAAAAGCTCATATTCTTTCAACCAATGCACAAATCTAAACATCTTTTTGCCAAAAAATATACTTTTTTTCCTTAGTAAATATTCAACATGAAAATTTACCTACAAAATCATTTTCATTAGACAAGTGACAAAAAATTGAGGGGACATTTGGGAATGTAAAAGTTGCGGGAAATATAGTATTTGGTGGGTGTAGAAAATGGAATATTTTGAAAATTGTGAAATTGATATGAAATGATAGGGGTAAAGTTGGAATAAATACATTTGTTAGAAAGTGATTGATAAGGAAAATGATTAGAATATAGGGATAAAAGTGGAAAACTATGATGCTTGATTGATGAATGATGTGTCTTGAAACCTGTGCTCCACCAATTTCCTCCCACATTTCCCATAACAGATTCCCAAACATCCCCTAAATCTTTAGATTGGGCAATAACACAACCTATGGAGTGTGACATTCGAGCAGCTTGACGTGGTCGATGTCTAAAACTCACATAATTACCTTTCATGCAACTTTACGGGGTAGCCAAGTGCAATGTAGCAGGGGAAGAAGGTTTGCGGTCTCATTGATATGCATGTCAGAACTTTGATGTCAATGAGTGGATGAATGATCCGAGGGTATTGTATCCATCTTCTGCTTTCTCTTTTCCTCATAAGAGTACTTTTTTCAACCTATGTGCCACCTTTCTGAGTCATCACAGTGAATATAGAATGAAGTAGGATGGATTTGTGAGATTTTTTTGAGAAAGATATTGATGAGAAAAGAATGAGATTTGAAAGATTTGGATGGGGTGGTTGGAGATTTGATTTTCAAAAATCAAACAAAAATCTGAATTTCAAAATCAAATACACGTACTGCGAGGAATAAGAAGTGACTTCGAGAATTTTAGAGTTGTGTTGTTTTTTTATTATTTCTGATGAAAAAAATGTAGATGAGAGGCTTGGATTTATGGAGTGGGAAAGAAGAAGCATGAATGGGAGTCTTGGCAAAATCAAACATTTAAAAGCAACATATTAGGGAAGGGTTACACACTTTTTCAATCACAGGCTTTTAAGTTCTCGCATGATTTCACATTGCAAGCTTTTAAGTTGCACAATAATGTATCAATTGCAGGTTTTTTCAAAAAGCAAGCTTCTTTTAATTGCAAACATGGTTTTTGGGGTTTTGGTTTTTAAACTTTTTAAACTTTTCTATTTTTTATGTTTTTTTATATAAACTGTTTTTATTACGTTTTTTTAAACTGTTTGAACATTAATCATTTAGATCTTTACGTTGGTTTTTCTTTCTTTTTTTTTTAATTTTTAGCTTGCTAATTTGTTTCTTTTTTATTTTTTAAAGTTATTTTGTTTTAACATTTTCCTCTATTTTGTTATTTTTTACTATTTTTTAAACATTTTAAATGTCTTTTTAACATTTTTAAAATTGGTATTTAAATTTATTATTATTTGTAGTTTTTTAACATTTTTTGTGATATATATTTTTTTTACCTTTTGGTGTTAATGTTGGTTTTGCATTTTTAACTACTTTTTTATTTTGTTGTTTGGTTTCATGTTTTTTTAAAATTTTGTTTTGCTAGTGATTTTTTAATTATTTTTTTAAAGTTCCACGCTTCTTCAAAAAGCATGCATGTTGTTTTTTATATTTTGGTTTTATTTTTATTTAAATAAAAAAATTTGTTAGGATTGTTTTATGAAAAAAATTCATTAAAAAAATTACCTTGTTAATTTAAAATTTATTAAGATGTTTTTAATTTTTTAACAAAATAACCTAATTTAAAAGTAAAGAATGAGAAATCGTCAGATAAATATATAATCTAAAATTATCAATCACATGAAATAATATTTATATAAATGCATGAGTCATGTAAAAGAATCGATTACACCCAATTCCCTTCTTAAGTGAAGAAATTTTTTAAAAGGTAGTGCTTTTGTGAAAATATCTGCTAATTGATATTATATGGGAATAAATTCAATAGAATTTTTTTTGGTGATACATGATCCCTAAGAAAATGATGCATCACTTCAATGTGTTTAGTGTGTGAATGTGGTAAACAATTTTTAGATAAATTTATTGCACTTGTGTTGTCATATTTGATTGGAACATTTGTATATGACAACCCATAATCATATAATTATTGTTTCACCCATAAAATTTGAGCATAATAATTAACACATGCAATATATTTGACCTCTGCAGTTGATAATGCAACCGAACTTTATTTCCTAGAGTATCATGATATAATCATACTACTAAGAAATTGATAAGTGCCCTTTGTACTTTTTCTATTAACTTTATAACATGTAAAATTAGCATCTGATCATTTAATTAAGGTAAAAGTGGATTCTCTAGAATACCAAATGCCCAAAGTAGGTGTATCAACAAGATATTTAAATATATGTTTAACAGCACCATGTGTGATTCTTTGGGTTTGACTGAAAATGTGCTTACATACAAACACTAAATAAAATATTAAGTTGATTGACACTTAAATACAAAAGTGAGCCGATCATACTCCTATATAACTTTTGAACTATTGGCTTATCTAAGTCATCTTTATCCATTTGGTGCTTACACTCATGGGCGTTGACATACACTTTACATTTTCCATATTTTCTTGATATATTTTTTTTGAACGATAAAAATATTTTCTTTTGTTTATTTTACTTGAAGTCCTAGAAAGGAGATAATCTCACCCATTATGCTCATTTCGAACTCATTTTACATCAATTTTTCAAAATCCTTGCAATACAACTCATTAGTAGACCCAAAAATAATATCATCCGTATAAATCTGAAGAATCAAAATGTCTATGTGAATGTTTATGATATATAAAGTAGTATTAACTTTGCCTCTTTTGGATTTACTAAGTTTATCATACGAAGCTCTTGGAGCTTGTTTTAATCCATAGAGAGTTTTGACAGTTTAAACACGTAATCAGGGTGTTCATGTTCTTCAAAACCTGGTTGCTTTTTGTCACGAATGTCTTCATTTATCAAACTATTTAAGAATACACTTTTTAAATTCATTTGAAAAAGTTTAAACTTTCTAAATGATGCAAATGCAAGGAATAGTCTAATTACTCCAAGTCTATTGACAGGTACAAAGTCTCATTAAAATCAATACTGTCTTTTTGAGAGTAACCTTGTGCAACTAGCTATACTTTATTTCTAATAATAATCCCTAACATGTCGAGTTTGTTTCTAAAAATCTATTTTGTACCAATAATTGGATGATCTTGAGATTTAGGCAAAGTGGACACATTATTTCTTTTAAATTGCTCAAGTTCTTCTTGTATAGTAATTATCTAATTTTCATCAAATATTGCTTTATTGACTTTTTTAGGTTTAATGTGAGAAATAAAAGTATAATGACCTAAGATGTTTGCAGTGAATTTCGGATTTTGACTTTGTCATAAATATCGCTAATGACTTGATTAAGTAGATGATTTTTATCCACACAAAGATTTCGAGATTTTCCAAAAACATCATTTACACTTACCATTTTTTTATCTATCGATGTTTTCTGTATGTCAAGAATATTTTTTTTCTTCATCTAAAAAATGAACCTTTGTTGGCCTAGTATTAGGGGACGTTTGGGAATACGTAAATGGTGGGATTATGAAAAATTGTGAGAAATAAAAAAGAGAATATTTTGATAAATGTGTGATTGATAGGAAATGATAGATGTATAGTTAAAATAAATAGGTTTGTTGTATGTAGTTAGTAGGGAAAATGATTAGAATATAGGGGTAAAAATGAAAAAATAGTGTGATTGATGGAGTAATGATTGGTATTGGAAACCAAATACCATGAAAAAACCATGGTTCCCATGGTCACATGTTAACAAACGTCTCCTTAAATTTATCAAAAGTGACATGTATTGACTCTTCAATTGTACAAGTTTTCTTATTGCAAACTTGGTATGCTTTGTTGGAAGAAAAATAATCTAGAAAAATGTCTTCATCACTTTTATAATTAAATTTACTAAGGTCATCTTTTCCATTATTTAGTATAAAACATTTACGACCAAAAGTATGAAAATACGCAATATTTAGCTTTCAACATTTCCACAATTCACATGAAGATTTCTTTAGTATTGGTCAAATATAAACATGGTTTATGATAAAATACATAGTGTTGTAGGAGCTGAGAAGTTATGCTTTATTCTAAAACTATCATAAATTTCTATAAAATGCTAATTATTAAATTCTCTTCCATGATCACTTTGAATTGTAAATATTTTCAATCCATGTTCATTTTGAATTTTGCAATAAAATTTTTAAAATAAATTAAAACATTCATCCTTACTTTCTAAGAACAATACATATATATATCTTCAAAAATCATCGACAATAACATAGAAATAATATTTTCTAGCTAAACTTTTAGTCCATATAGGTCCAAAAAAATTCATATGCAGTAAGTATAAAGCTTTTGTTGTTGTCACAATATTTTTTGATTTGAAAGAAACCTTTTATTACCAAATTGACAAATATCACAAATACATTTTAAATTAATTTTTTGAGTTCGGTAAATCATCAACAAGATTAAATTTTTGCAGTTTCTTTAATGTGTGAATGTTTGCATGTCCTAATCTTCTATGCCAAATCAAAATCTCATCTTCCAATGTAGATAAGCATTTTATATGGTTTACATTAAGATCTAGAATATACATATTTTCATTCCTTTTTTCATAACAAATATTATTGTCCACATTATCACAAACTAAACAAATGTTAGACTTAAATACAACCTCAAGACCTTTATTACAGAATTGACTAATGCTTAAAAGATTGTATTTAATCCCTTATACATAAAACACATCATTTATTTTAATACCTTCACAACTTACTGTACATGTACTTTTGATGAGACCTATATTGTTATCTCCAAAAGTAACCTTATATTTATTTTACATTTTTAAAAATTTAAATGCATATTTATTTCTAGTCATATGATGTGAACAACAGTTTCCATATACCATCGTAATTGGCAAGTTGAATTCTTGCATTTGTAACAATAGTTAAAAAATATTTACTATTTTGGTACCCATTTCATGGGTTCATATTGGTTAGTATCATTATTATGCATTTTAGGTTTCCAAACCATTTCTGCTCCAAACATCTACAATTTTCTTACTCGGCAAACATATGAAAAATTTCCAAACTTATAACAAAAAGTGCAAATTTTATTTTGATTTCTAAATATTTTATTTGACTTTCTATTATAAATATTTTATTTTTTATTTATTTTATTTTGTTCAATAAAAAAATTTATTTACATTTTCAAATTTATATTTTTTCATTTCAAATATAAGATGAGTTTTTAATTTTATATATTTATTTGACAAGGTAATAAATTCGCCAACTATTTTAGCATATTTGTATTCTAATTGATCATTTGTATAACTTACCTCAGAATATTTAGATTCATCTTCATGATCCGTTATGAATCCTAAATGTGATGCAAGAATAACATGATCATCATTAGATTCTTAAGCAACTAATAATAAAGTATTATTATCACACCATGTTTATAGTTATGATTTTTTCTTTTGTCGAAATATTTGTTTTAAACAGGAGATGGACATGCATTCTTAAGATGTCCAAAACCTTGACAATTATAATACCTTATTTTGTCTTTTTTTTCTCAATATCTATTTTTTGGTCATTCTATTATCTTTTCTTTTTAGATCATTGTTATATCTTTCTAGAGCTACATTTCTGTTGCTATTGTTGTTCCTTGATTTTGAGTAATAAATCATCTTATTTTCTTTGCTAACATAGCAATGTCTTCGTCTTTATCGTCTGCATGATCGTTAGAATGATTAGAGAAAATTTTTAGACAAATTACCTTCTTACCTTTTAGATTATTATCATCATCATTTTTTTATAATGATCTCATGTGTCATAAGGGAGTCTATTAATTGATTTATTGACATCGTTGTTAAATTTTTGGCCTCTTCTATAGCTGTAACCATTGTAGTCCAAGAAGAAAGAAGTGATCTTAATATCTTTTTTAGTCATTCACTTTCCTCAATAGACTTACCAAGTACTTTCAAGGTATTAATTATGTTGGTGAATTTGTAAAACATCTCAGTAATAAATTCATTAGATTTCATTATAAAAAGTTCATAGTCATGTACCAATATATTTATCTTAGATTCCTTAACTTGGGAAGTACCTTTATGCATTGCCATAAGTGTATCCCAAATCTCTTTGGTAGTGGCACAAGTAAATACCCTACTGAATTCAAATGGGCAAAATGCACAATATAAAATATTTAAAACTCTAACATTTAATTGCATTTGTTCATTTTTGTTGATCATTAGATTCAACTATATCATCTTCAGGTAAAATTATACCTTTATGAACAACATTTCAAAGTTTTAAATCTTAGCCCATAATAAAAATCTACATTTTGCATTTCCAGTATTCATAATTTGTGCCATCAAAATATGGTGGTTTAGTTATGGAATGACCTACACCATATCCAATATCTACTTTTTCTCAATTATTATGATCTTTTTGGATTAATTCAAAGACGGCACTGATGCCAATTGCTAGGCTCGTAAGGAACTGATAAAAGAAATGGAGAAAAGCACAACCAGAGATCCAAGAAAGAATATGATAGATTTCATAAAAAATAATCTAAAGAAGATATCACAATTTATAGTGGTTTGGTTAATGCACCTACTCCACTCTCCAAGTCAATACTTTAACATGAGTTTTCATTAGTTGTAACGCCCCATTCATAGAAATACTCAATAACTAATCAATGGGGGCTACACACTCTATGAAAAATTCGGCAGCATTTCCTCTTAATATACAAGGGGTAGTACACAACCTGTTATGCATAAACAATTCAAATTCATTACAATATGTGACATTTAACTCTATAGTTATATATTTGTATCTTCATATGATAAGAGAATTCATATGGAAGGAAATCATTCAAACTTATCTATACACAATGAGCAAACCAAATAATCATAACTACATGCATCCACATAAATCGCAATCCAATTCTAAATACTGAATACAATTTGTTTATCAAGGTCAAATCTAGTTCCATAACCATCTACATAATGCTAATGTCAAAAGAGCATAACATTAAAATAACTTTAATTAAAGATGTTCTAATGGTTTCCAAGGTTTGGTCTTCCACTTGTCCTATCTTGAGGTTCCCCACCTGACCTGAGATCTAAAGAACAAAAAGAATAACAAATTACGTGAGTCTAAATAGACTCAATAAGTAGATAATGGTTAGCATAAAGTGGAATAAGCAAAGTTTTGGATGCGCATGTTATGATCAAAATAAAACATATGGGTCCGATACCCACTCCCAAAATCATATGCATATAATCACATATAAATAGAAGCACGCGTACAATCTTCTACTCATGTCAATCAAGGGCCATGAACAACCCTCTCCTCATGTCAATCAGTGGCCATGAACAACCCTTTTATAACTAATCATTTTAAATAACAACTCATATATATCATACAAGAATACATGTCACAACTACACATACAACATCAACAAGGTTTACTTTCAATTCAATGTATAAAACTACCACACGATCATTTTAACAAACACATGGTAGGCACAGAAAGAGGAAACTCTAGTTCGTACCCTCGTTTGATTCGAATCAACTAACATCACATTTTAAAACTACAAAAGCTGATAACGAGTCCTCTACTTCATAAATTCACTCATTCACGACAAATTCCCCTATGCCCCAAACCATGGATTTGTTGGGTGTCACGCACCCCCCCCAGTTTCACATCATGTTTAATACGAGATTTCATCATTCAATTAAGGAAGGGTCGCATCTACTTACCTTAATCGTGATTTTTCCCAAAAACAGCAACCCTAGGCTTGGATTGCAGAAATTCGGAGCTTCCTTAACTGGAATCAATGACTTCTAAGGCAGTTAGTAGAGATTTCTTGAAGTAATCCATAGCTGGCTCGTACTGAATAGGAGGAAAGAAAAGAAGAGGTAGAGAACAGGAAGAGAAGAAGAGGGAAACGGAGTCAAGCGCAAAAAGGAAGATGAACCCTAACTCGTGGGCTCCTCCTTTATAACTGAACCTCCATCGGGTCGGGTCGGGTCGAAGCATGGGTAGGGTCTAATCGCAATTTGTAATTAACTTTCTCACTTCTATGACTTAATAGTTAAAAATTTCTCTGGGGGTGCTGCCCCCTTCACCCCCACAAGGGGCACTGCCCCCTTGACCCCCGCGACCTAACCGGGCAAGTCAAACCCCGTACCTACTCTGCGAGGGAAACAATAATCATAGTGCTCATCAATGAAACACTAATCGTACACCTTGAATTTATACTCAATGTGCTAAAATCATAATACATGCACATATGAACTATACATCCCCTAAATGTCGTGTCCATATATGTTATGTATCCATTAATATCGTAAAATTCTTACTAGCATGTTCATAAGTTACCTCATAAATAGAGAAAAGTTATAATAAAAATAAAATAAAATACCTGGTCCTCACATGTATACCTTTCAATGTCTTTAAAACATACTAATTTTTGTATTTTGAAGTTTAACATACATATTTTATGTCCAATAAATCACAATTTAAAACCATTCATACAAGCATTTCAAACCGATACTACTCAAAACTCAAATCCACTTAAATCCTATTCTCTTCTCCCCTTTTTTGTCAATTGATCAAAAATAGAGATGGAGCGGATTAATCTTTGAGAATGGCAAGGCTGCTCCTCCTCGGCTTGGGCTTTTCTAATTTCATTTCTCCTATCTTATTGTTCCTAATTTAATTCAATTATTCTCATATCATTTCTAATTTTTTAAAATGGTTCTTTTGCTAGAGGTTTGGTAAAAATATTTACAATTTTATCTTCTGTTCTCACATATTCCAAACATATATCATGATTTTCTACATGTTCTCTAATAAAATAATGTCTAAGGTCCATATGCTTGGTCCTAGAATGCAATACTGGTTTTTTAGTTAAACGTATTGCACTAGTATTATCAAATTTAATAGGTATATCTTTAAAATTCATGCCATAGTCCCTAAGCTGTTGTTTCGTCTAAAACAATTGGGCACAACAGCTTCCAGCGACAATATATTTTGCTTCCGCCATAGATAGAGCAACAGTAGTTTGTTTTCTTGAAAACCATGAAACCAACATGTTCCCAAGAAATTGATATGTTCCACTAGTGCTTTTTCTATCTAACTTGTAACTGAAAAAATCCGCATCCAAGTAGTCGATTAGATCAAAATTAAAACCCTTTGGATACCAAAGTCCTATGTTGGTGGTATCTACTAAATATCTGAAAATTCTTTTTATAGCTACCAAGTGTGATTCTTTTAGACATGATTGAAATCTAGAGCACATACAAATACTAAACAATATATTGGGTCTAGATGCAGTTAAATATAATAAAGAACCTATCATGCTTCTATATAATTTTAAATCAACTGGTTTGTCTTTCTCGTCTTTGTCAATTTTAATGGCTAAGCTCATAGGCGTGTTTGCCCCTTTGCTATTTTGCATGCTAAACTTCTTTAACATTTCTTTGATTTACTTGGATTGGTTTATAAAAATCTCTTCACTTAGTTGCTTAATTTGTAGTCCAAGGAAGAAATTTAGCTCCCCCATCATACTTATCTCAAATCCTTTCTGCGTAAGCTTAGAAAATTCTTGACAAAGAATCTCATTAGTAGCACCAAAAATAATATCATCTACATAAATTTGAATAATCAAGATATTTTTTCTTTATACTTAATAAACAAAGTGGTATCTACCATTCCCTTTTGGAAGTCATGATCAATCAAAAATTTGCTTAGTCTTTCATGCCAAGCTCTTGAAGCTTATTTTAATCCATATAATGCTTTGGTTAATTTGTATATAAATTTAGATTGATCTTTCTCCTCAAAACCAAGTGGTTGTTCAACATACACCTCTTCATTTATATACTCATTCAAAAATGCACTTTTAACATCCATTTAAAACAACTTAAAGTTCATGTGAGATGCAAAAGCTAGTAAAATACAAATGACTTCTAATCTAGCAACCGGAGCATAGGATTCCTCAAAGTCTATCCCTTCTTCTGGTGAATATTATTTTGCCACAAGTCTAGCTTTGTTTCTCACCACAAGTCTACTTTCATCTAATTTGTTCCTAAAGACTCATTTTGTACCAATGACAGTACAATCCTTTGGTCTTGGAACAAGATGTCAAACCTTGTTTCTTTTAAATTGATTTAATTTCTCTTGCATTGCTATGATCCAGTTTTCATCATCAAGAGCTTGGTCAATGGTGGTTAGTTCAATTTTGGATACAAAGGCGTATGGTCCATAAATATTTTATTTTGACCTTCTAGTCTTTACACCTTCATAAATATTGCCTATAACTTGCTCAATTGGATGGAAATTTTTTAATTTCAAATCAATTGGAGGGTTATAGGAATTATTACCTTCACTTACCCTTTCCTCCGTGGGTTCTTCTTGCTTTTCCACATGCAATTTTTCAAGGTTACTCGTGACATCATCTACATCATTTAAGTCATCTTTTCTTTTGGAGCATGGATTAAATTCATCAAAAACAACATGTATTGACTCTTCTACAACTTGGTTCCTTTTATTAAAAACTCTATATGCTTTGCTATTTAATGAGTAAACAAGAAATATTGCCTCATCACTTTTAGCATCCAGTTTTTCCAAGTTGATTTTTCCATTATTCAAAACATAACATGTGCAACCAAAAGCATGAAAATATGAAATATTTGGTTTTCTACCTTTCCATAGCTCATATGGGGTCTTTTTCAAGATTGCTCTAATGGTCACTCGGTTCAACACGTAACAAGCTGTGCTTACAGTTTCACCCCAAAATTTCTTAGATAATTTACTCTCATTTAGCATTATTCTCGCCATCTCTTGTATAGTTCTATTTTCCTTTCAACCACTCCATTTTGTTGTGGAGTTCTTGGTGTAGAAAATGTGTGGTGAATTCCTTTTTTATTAAATAATTCTATGAATCTTTTATTTTCAAACTCACCACTATGAGCACTTCTAATGGTCATAATAGTACTTTATTTTTTATTTCGCACCAAGTTTACAAAAGTTGCAAACATAGAGAAGGCTTCATCTTTGCTAGCTAAGAGAATTATCTATGTGAATCTTGAAAATCATCAACTATTACAAATACATACTTCTTTCCACCAATGGTTAAAATGTCGAATAGATCCATGTGTAGCATTTCAAGTGCCCTAGTGGTGGAAATCTCCTTTTTGGTAAAGAAGGGCATTTTATATTGTTTTAACAATTGGCATGCCTTGCAAATTTTATCTTTGTCATATTTTAATTTTGGTAATCCTTCTACCAAAATCTTCTTCCATAGGGTCTTTATATTTGTCATATTTATATGCCCAAACCTCTTATGCCAAACCCATGGATCATTGTCAGTGACCATTAGACATTGACCATCTAGTTCATCAAGTAAAACCAAATATACATTTCCATGTCTTTTTCCACTCAATATGATATGTTCTCCATCAAATATATTGCATATAGATTATTCAAACACAACCTTATATCCTTGATCACATAATTGATTAAACTTATTAGATTGTGCTTGAGTCCTTCAACAAATAACACATCCTCCGTACTGCATTTGAAATACTATAAATGTTTTCTTTACCTTTAATTTTAACTTTTTTATTGTTTCTAAAGGCAACAATTTCATCACCGCAAGGCTTGAGTTTGTGAACTAAACTTCTTTCTCCAGTCATATACCTTGAGCAACCACTATCCATGAACCAAATGTTGCTTGCTTTTGCCTTGAAACATACCTGAAAAATGAAAAAATAAATCTTATCTCTTTGGTACTCATTTTATGGGTCCATTTGGGTTAGTAAACTGATTTAATCTTTGTTGTTCTATTCTTGAAAGCCCAAATTTTGTGTTTCTTGGAACCCAAACTAATTTTATACCATGGTCATACAATTTCTTAAAGTTGCATCTATAAATTTTATGACCCATCTTGTTGCAAAAATTGCAGGCCATTGGAAATCTAGGAGTAGGCCTCCAAGTATATAGTAGTTCAAAAGTTGACCTCCTAGTCCAAATAATATGTTTCCCTTTGGGTTTGTAAATAGGTGTAGTTTTACCTTGATTTTTCCAAAGTTTTGGCATACTTAATTTGATACTTTCTCCTTGCTCAAGTGTAGAGTATCCAAGACCTTTTTTATTGTTTTGAGAGGTCATGTTTAGAAACATTTTCACACTTTCTCTTGGATTAGAGAACTTAGTTAATGATTGATTTAAGGATTCATTCTCCTTTTTTAATTTTTGCACTTCTTTCAATAGTAGTTCATTTTCTTCTTTCAGTTTTGTTGTACTTTTTACTAGTTTTTCATTTACAATAATAATGGAATTGCATTGTTGTCTCTTTAATGATAACTTGTTTCCTAGTTTTTTTATTTCCTCATGTAATGAATCATATACATATTGTAATTCCTCTAATTCAGCACATTTGAGACATTTTTGAATAGAAGAATGAGTAGATTGAGAATAATAAAATTTGGAAGTTACCTCTTCATTACTTATATATTTTGCTAAAGTGATTTGTTCTTCCAAAACTTCTGTTGTGTTTAAACATAGAAAATTTTCTTCTTGCTCAACCACGTCATGTAGCATATTCTTACACAATTTTCCACTTCAAAATTATCGGTTGAAGAGTTACTTGTTGATGAAGTTTTTTCATTCACGTGCATTCTTCTTCCCTTAGGCCTTTGGAGATTTTGACTTTCGTATCTTTCCTTCCTTTCTTGATGATTCTTTGATCTTTCTTCCAGTGTAGGACATTGAGCTTGCACATGACCTATACCGCCGCATCTATAACACTTTGTAGCTTCCTTCTTCTTCTCTTTTCGAGGTCTCTCTTTGAAGTTCTTTTCTTTTCTCACAAACTTTCAAAATCTGCAAGTAGAGCAATGTCTTCATCATCGTTGTGAGATGAAGAGGTAGACTCATCCGAGTTATGGGTGACTTTTAGTGCAATTGCTCTCATTCCTTTGTGGCGATCTTCATTTCTTTTCTTGATTAGATCATGTGACATTAATGAACTAATAAGGTCTTCTAGCTTCAATATGTTCAGGTCCTTGGCTTCTTATATTGCAATAATCTTTGGAGTCCAAGATTCTGGTAGAGCTCTTAGGATCTTCATGACCTGTTTAGATTCAGAGATAGCTTTTCCAAGACCTTTCAAAGCATTAGTAATTTTAGAAAATCTAGCAAACATTTCAGAAATATTTTCTGTTTCTAGCATTTTAAAGCTTTCCAACTCTCCAATCAAAATATTTTTCCTTGTCCCTTGGACTTGAGAAGTTCCTTCATAAATAGATCTTAATGTATCCTATATCTCTTTTGCAGTTAAACAAGAGGATACTCTATCATATTCGAAAGCGGTAAGAGCACAAAATAATGATTTCATAGCTTTAGCGTTGCTCTTAACAGTTTTTACTTCCTCATCAGTCCATTTGGAAGCTCTTTCATCAATTTGCAAGGTTACACTGTATTGGATTGCAATCCAAGAATCCATACCTGCAGCCATGATGAATTGTTTCATAAGTAGCTTCCAATAGCTGAAATTGCTTTCATCAAACAATGGTGGCCTAGTAAAATATTAGCCTTCGGCAAATGTAGGAACGGAAGTAGATTGGGATGTCATATCAAAAGATCTCTTTGGTAAAACTCAAAGACCCGCTTTGACACCACTTGTTGGTCCCGAGTAAATGACAATTCCCAAGAGAGGAGGGGTGAATTGGGTATTTAAAATTTTTCGACTTAAACAGAAATTTTACCCTGGATTAATCTAGTCCCCTTTATGAAGAAACAAATGGAAAGCAATATAGTGTTGAGAGTAAAAATAAAAATCAACAAGCAAAATTTTATAGTAGTTCGGGCAACCTTCCCTACTCCACTCTTTCAAGCTCACACCTCTTGTGACTTAGATTCCACTATGTGTTTCACAAATACAACTAGAGTCACTACTCTCTTTTAGATTCCAGCTCTAGGGGGCATCAACAATTCACAGCACAAGTAGGTGATGAGTTTCACTCCAATCAAACACTACTTTGCTTACACTTGATCTTAGTTACCCAAACTAGATCAAGTTCAATACAACAAAAAAAGTAAAAGAAATTTTCTACATGTTATTGGTGTGTAGGGGTAGATTTGGCATAGAGAAGAACTTGTAAAGCAATCTGAAAGATTCAACAAGTAGCTCTTAATAGTTTGAAAGAAAGGTTTTTCTTCTAGATGTTGACTTGATCACTTAATGCTCTTAAAGATGAGAGTTATGCTTATTCAATAATTTCGCAGCTACCCTCCACGTTCATATTGAATACTTTTTATAAATGGTGAGGGAATCCGAACATTTGGAAGTTGGTGGCGTGCATTTAATGCGCCAACATTCAAAAAATTTTCGACCGTTGCAACCCAAGTTGTAGGTGGAGTCGACTTCGGGTGCAACTTCGCCCAAGTCGCAAATGGAGTCGACTTCGGGTGCGACTTTTGTTGTCTGCAACTTCTTCAAGTTTCAGTCTCGGTCGACTTGGTCCTTGATTTTACCCAAGTCGCAGGTGAAGTCGACTTCGGGTGCGACTTTACTTCCTCAGCTTGCTAGTTGAACTTGAAATTCTTTTGAATGCCTTGCTAGCTTGAATTTCTTCATGCTTCATTGTTCTTCCACCATTTTATATTACTTAAGACTCTTTATGATTCTTCTATCTTAAAAACATTTGATTCCATGTCTTGAGTCTTGAATCCTTGAGTCTTGGAGTGCATAAGAGAGGTTCAAATGTATTATCTTGATTCTCCTTAAAAATATGCAATTTTGCTTGCTCCGTACTTCATTTGATCTTTATTTGATCCAAGTTGAGTGTTTGAATCGACTTGGCCTTCATCTTTACTCAAGTCTAGCATTGAGTTGACTTGATTTGCAAGTTCCTTATTGAAGTCGAAGCTGGAGTTGACTTGGTCTGCGACTTCACCCAAGTCGCATGCGGAGTCGACTTTGTTTGCGACTTTGGCAACTTTGCTCCCCGATTTCAACTCTGGACGAAAAATGCTACTTGAAGTCACTGCTGGAGTCGACTTGGGGCTCGACTTGGCCTAAGTCGATGCCTTAGTTGACTTGGAAATCAACTTAACCTGTCATGCTTCATTTTCTTCTTTTGTATATCCTTTAATCATTTTCACAAATATGTTAGTAAACAAAAATTACTCGAATTGATTTGTTAATTATCAAAACATAGACTTGGCTTATTTTCCACATGTTTCCAATAGTGATAAAATAAATTTTTAGAAATTTTAAAAATAGTAAAATGCAATTTTTCTAGGCTTGAAATCAGCCAGCACATGAGGGGGATAAGGAAGCATTAAGTGACGTGGAAAATGCAGCAAAATATGGGGCCCACAGCTGGATTATATTCAGCATTATAAAAACCCATGCATGTTCACATACAGGAGCCACAACATATCAATGAAAAGCATTTTTTGAGTTCAGCAACATGGCAACCTGACCAAAGCCTAATTGAGGTCATTTTTATGTCAAAATACAATATTTCTGTATGATTTAGGGCCCCAAATTTGCACGTACTTTCCAACTTTGCAAAGAGGATAACAACTATATTGATTAAAATAAGCGCCAAGAGCTTGTTATGAAAGACTAAGCAAAGTTTGATTGATCAAAGTTTTAAAAGAGGAAAACTGGATACTACTTGATTAATTAAGAATGAAAGTTAAAATATCTTGATAGTACAAATATATGTATATGAATTGTATTCGGTGTTATTAATAAATATCTTTGTAAGAATTTTTCTAAGTTAATGCAGAAAGAATTCAAGATGGTCATGATGGGTGAATTCAATTTCTTTTTTGGATTGTAAATCACAACTAAAGGATGGAAATTACATATTTCAATCCAAATATCTGCAAGAGATGCTTTAGAAGTTTGGAATGAAAGGGTGCAAAAGAGTAACAACACAATGAATGCCTCCAGCAAAATTAACAAAAATAAAAATGATAAATTTGTTTATCAATTTTTGTATAGAAGAATGATTGACTCATTGCTACAATTAATTGCTTTTAGATCAGATATGTTATTTAGTGTGTGCATGTGCTCTAAATTTCAAATAAACACAAAATAATCACATATATTAGCACTAAAGATGATATTCAAATGCTTAGTTGACAAACCAAATCTTAGACTATGGTATCCTAAAGGATCCTTAGTTGATTTAGTAGAATATTTAAAGGTAGATTTTGTTGGATAGAAAGAAAAAAAAAGGTATTAATGGAACAAGTTTGTGAAACCCTAACCCAAGTAGGTCATATGTATGCATTGAACACATATTTGATGATTATTTATGAATTATGGAATTATGAAGGTATTTTATAATTTTTGCTAATTATGGCAATTAGGGTTAT
>JAXCLR010000063.1:8297096-8308499 GCA_035584095.1 Annona squamosa | reverse complement strand
TCAAAGCATGGATCGCCTCTAATTGCAATTAGTAATTTACTCTCCCACTCATACGACTTAATAATTAAAATTTTCTTCGGGGGCGCTGCCCCCTTGACCCCCGCGACCTGACCGGGCAGGTCGAACCTCGTACCTACTCTATGAGAGAAACAATAGTCATAGTGCCCATCAATGGAACGCTAATCATACACCTTGAATTTATACTCAATGTGCTAAGATCATAACACATGCACATATGCACTATACATCCCCGAAATATCATGTCTATATATGTTATGTATCCATTAATATCGTAAAATTCTTACTAGCGTGTTCATAAGTTACCTCATAAATAAAGAAGAGTTATAATAAAAATAAAATAAAATACCTGGTCCTCACATTAGTTAATTTAGAACTCAAGTTATAGTGATATGATCTTAATCGTCTTCTGGATTACACAAATGGCTTTAAGTAGCACACGAAGTTTTTCACAAATCACAATGAAGACTTTCCTCTTGAATTAGACAATCTCTAATTCAAGATAAAATAAATAAAAATAAAATAAAGCTTACAATCAATTGAATAGCACAAAAGCATAGAGATGAAGCTCTAGTCAATATGTTGCTTCTGATAGATGGATAGAGGATCACAAAGAATGACTAGAGATGAATCTGCACTTTTGAAATAATTTTCTTTAAATTGAATTTTTAGTTGGAATTTATTCTCTATTTATAGCTTTGAATTCCAAAATTGCAAAGAGAGATTTCTCTACTAAATCCTTAACCACTAATATTTTTTCTCAACAACCTATAACAAATTAACAAACCAAGACAACTCAGCATAAGAAACTAACCATTTTGTCACGACATCATCCAGTTATCTATTCATAGATCACGCTAAAAAACTATTGGAGTTTCAACCCAAAACTGTGAAAGTTTCAAACTAAAATTGTTGAAGTTTTACCAAAAAACCTCAATAAATTCATAACAATTCCATGATAACTTGTTACAAGCATTCATCTTAAACTAAATATAACCAAACATATTTTAAATATCAAATTCTTAACTTGTTTATCATCAAAACACTATAATTCAACAAAAGTACAATGATTATTTACCTGCCCTAGTGCTTAGGTTCCTATCTCCCTCTTTTATCAATCAACAAAAAAGAGGACTTAAAAGGGACATGGATCATGGAGGCCTTGATGAAGTACAACTAATTAGGGGCAATGGTAGTAAGAGAGAGGGAGTTGGGTAATATGCATGTGAAGGTGAGGAGACCTTAGAATGCCTAGCTAAGAGATCAAAGGATGGAATTTGATGATTTTGGATTCCTAAGGCAAAAGTATAAGCTAGATTTTTGCTCGAGTTTATCCTCATGGTTATCAATGATCTATAAATGTTGTAGATTTGTCATTATGCTTACATGCATTTCAAGAAAGAATGCAAGGACACAAGGGTTAGTAGAAAGATGAGAGAGGTATGAGGTGCACGAGGTGATGCATATGATGCAGATGAATCACTATGATTATGCTCCCCCTCGACTGGAGATGCATCCTCTTATTTACCTCATTGACGCTTATTGCTACCTTAATCCATTTGAGCATATTCTTGATGGCATTGTCTTACTGCCAACTAATCTGCTCTGAACTATTATACATTTATCTTCATCCTTTGCGACAAAGTTTTATTGATGGCATTTATGCTTCTCAAAATCTCGAAGGGCTCCTAAAATGCTTTAAGATCTTGGTGATCCACATTTCATAGGAGATCTCACTGTGGATTGTCCTTCTTTATTACTAAGTCTTACAAGATCAACATAAGCAATGAGATTTTCTTGAAGTTCACTAACTTCCACAGAATCTCTGCCTCCTGAGAGTTTACCAAGCTCCGTCCACCACCTTTGGGAAAGATGTAACGACATTTATTAGTCTTAGAACCCATAGTTGCTGGGATAGATCCATATATTATAAGAATTTCATGCCCTTTGCATATTTATTACTTTGGGAAAGATCATTATAGAGGCCAACAAGTGTGAGACCTTCAGGCAAGGGGTCCTTATCATAGGGAACTCTAGGAATTAAACTTATCAGTGCACAGACACAATTCTGGGTCAATCAAGCCTTATCTCTATGCAGTTTATAAAGGTTATATGATCATGACTCCAACCATAATACTGTAGTGTAAAGTCCAAATACATGTTGTGCTCTTCTTTTAAAAGATTTGTCCAACCTTGGAAATGGAGCATGCTTTCTATGTCAAACTGATAGTCTAAAATTGAAAATCAATACTTTTAGGAATAAAAACTGATTTAGCATAAAAAATTTGTAAACTCTTCGATGTTGAATGGGGTTCTAAAAATGTTCCACAAGCATCTTAACAACCTTCTAGGTGTATATTTTTGCTTCTTCTTGCTCACTACTTCTTCTGTACTAGATTCTTTATTTTCTTCCTCTTCTTGGTGAACAAAGGGAATTGTAGGATTACCTTCTTCAAAGTGTACTCGTCAGGCAAATGAAGGTCAAGAATCCTCCAAACATTGTCTCTTAGTCGATGTTCTCAATCTCCTTGAGACGTTAGACCCAATTGCTTAATAAGGCATAGAAGAGGAGGCCACTTGCCTCTTCTTGAATGACTTGCTTACCATGTTTTGGAGCCATAGATGAAAAATGAGATGGATGTAACATGGAATGAGGGAAAGGATGAACCTGAGAAGAATTTGAAGGCCTAGAGGAAAAGAAAATTGCCATGAGAGAGATTTCAAGAGGGAGAGAAAATGTGGGAATTGAATCGATGTTGTATGAAGCTGACTTAAATCCTAAGTGGTGATCTAAGTCAACCCAAGATGAGTCGACCTAGATGTTCGACCAAGTTTCTAATAGCTTGCCTATTTACCCAACTTTAATGCTATTCTACCCTAAATAATAATCAACAATGAATAATAAGTATTCCAACATAGGGAGACTTCACACTTTAAAAGTATATTATGTGAGATAATTTACAAACATTCAAACCATATATAGCCATTTTAGATGCAACAACTTCCTATAGTTATCTTTGCCTCTACAGTAGAAAAAGTTGTGCTTGCTTTCTTAAAAATTATGATACCAATATATTTTCAAAGAATTAATATGTTCGACCAGTACTTTTTTTATTTACTTTGTATCTTGCAAAATCTACATTTAAATATTCCACTAAATTAAACGAAGATCATTTAGAATACATGAACCTAGGTTTGGTGTGTCAACTAAGTACTTGAATATTTCTTTACTACAAATAAATGTGACTCTTTTAGATTTGATTGAAATTTAAAACACATGTACACACTAAATAGTATATTAGGTTTAGATATAGTTAAATAAAGAAAAGATTAAATCATACTTTTATAAATATATTGATCAAGGAGTTTACCCTTTTCGTGAATAAAAAAGATACTTTAGAGTAAGCTTTGAAATGGATAATAAGTTTTGCTTAATAATAGGAACTACTAAGACATCTGTCAATGGCACAGAAAGTTGAAGCTTATCTAAGCCATTCAGAACCAATGTGTGTAATTAGTAACGTCTAACAATTTCTGATCATAACCTTTTAATCTCCATTACAAGATATAAGGTTAAAAAAAAAAACTTGTATAAGACGTTATGTGAGCTTTAGCACTTGTGTTAGGATGCTAATCACCATAATGAAAATATGAAATGTGCATAACAGTAAGGCCTTGAGGAATATTCTCATGTTGATAATTGTTTTCAAATCGTTACCAACATCATAGAGTACTATAACCTTTCTTCTTGCAAATTCGACATATTGAAATGATTTTCGTTGGTTAGAAGATAGTTTTTGAGCCATCTAACGGCTAAAATAGACGGGGTTGGCAATTGTTGTTGTAAAAACTGCATAGACTTGATATATCCCTAAAACATTGATAAGATGGGTTGCTATGAGGTCTATTTAGTTTGTCTCTGAGTAAGAAAATGCTATTGTGGTTGTTAAGTGGTTTGAGGAAATACACAATCCCTTGGGGTGAAGATAAACCTTCCTCTACATCCTCCGTATATTATTAAGAAGAAGAAACAAGAAGTTGGGGAACATAGGACCGCTATTGTTGGCAATAAATACTATACCAAGATTGATAAGAGAAGACAAAACTTTGTGGGCTCTCAACTCATAGCTTTGCAATTGCGGGGCAATTTCTAACAATGAAAGTAGTGAAGAGCGGAAATGGTATTCATAAAGGCCTCATAGCTATCATCAAGTCCTTCAAATGACCTGAAAACTTTATTAGCATTGGACACGAGTTTCCCAATGGTATTAGATTGGTCACAAATTGATTTAAATTCTCATAAATAGATAGACAATGATTTATTCCCCTCAATAATATGCTAAAATTGGATAAGAGGATCTGTGTAATGGAACATTACGTAAAATGGTCAAATAAAGTCTTCCATACCTCGTTTGTAGCTTTCATGCTTACAGCATATCCCAAAACATCTGTGGAGAGAGTTCCAATGATCCAACACTTCACTAATCTTTTGGTGCGGACCCAGGAGTTGTATGCTGAGCTCACAAGCTGTGTCAGTTGCACCTTGTAGATATTGCTGTGGAGAGTCTCTTGTTAAAAACCAAGTAAATCCGAATGCAATGCCACACAGATTTTTTTACACCACACTACCGATGCAAAAGCATGCAGATTTATACACATCTAAACTGATGTAAACACACATGTATAAGATCTAGAATGGCGCAGCTACTAAAGACTTCGGCGTGCTTACTGTATACATGTGTTACTGCTTGCCTGATTGCTACTGTGCACGTGAATAAATCTATTGAATCTTTTGAATCTGGACTTTTAACAAGTAAATCCAATTTGGTCACTTTCGAGGAAGAAGATCGATGATATCTTACTGCGGTTAGGAAAAAAATAGAAATAGCAACCATTCTACCAAAGTAGTTAAAGATGAGATCTGATTTTGGGAAAATAGATCTAGTAACTAGAGACTCAATGACAGTAACGTGTGATTGGAGCATCCACCCCACATCTATAAAAAAGTAGCGATACCCATCGTCAAAGTAGGTCCCTTGTTGCTGCTACTCCATGCAAAAACCAACATAAGTTTGAAGACGGAGGCTGCTGTCATTCCCGTGCAATAAGCGCATAAATACATTTTAGAAATTTCACGTAATAGCAAACGGTTGTTGCTCACCAACAGATAATTTGAACTTTATGGTAAATGTAGTAGGTATAAATGTAAGTCTTGAATCTTAAAAGTTATATTTGAAATTAAGATCATCAGTAGTAGGTGCTTGTGAAATTAACCCTTAAATAAATAATCCTAAGTGCAATGGATAAGTTAAATTTTGCTTCCATCATCAAATGGAACCCATTTGCACACTTTTACTTTTTGTCTATTATTTTAGTATTTCACTTTATCTGCATCAAACAAAATTAATAATTATGAGTCGTTTATTTTCAGTTATGCTGAAATAAATTGTGTTTTCTTTTAGCTATTAGCTAACAAGCAACAGAGAAAACAAACAAGCCTTAATAACTTGTTAAGAATCTCAAAGAGATCCATAAAAAGGCATTTCGCTGGCCCTTTGGACATAAGCAGACTATAATGAACCAAGACAAAGGTCAATTTATTTGCTTTGAAATCCACCTGAGAAAATATAGTTAAAGAGCCCGAAATTGTTGTACTCCTAGGAGTACAACAGGTGCATACTTCCTTGAGTTTACTTTGAAGCCATGGCAAATTGATATTAATTTTCTACTGAAGACCCAGAAGAAGTAAGTGCACCAGGCAAAAATTCTAAGGTGTTTTTTTTTTTTTTTTCAATGCTATTGTACTGCTGAAAATTCTATTTCTTAATATTTTTAAATTTTTTTGATAAAACTCTTAATCTAAGTGTATTTAACTAATGTATTAAGTTTTATCATTTTTGAAAATTTATATATGTATTTTTTATCTTTGAAAATAAGGGTATTTTAGTCATTTAAAAAGTACTAAAACCCTTCATTTTTAAAAATAAAAAAATATATATATATATACACACACATTTTCAAAACTGGTAAAACTCAGTTTATAGATTAAATACATATAAATTAAGAGTTTCATTTAAAAAATTTAAAAAAATTAAAAAATGACATTTCTAGCCAGATGCATTGAAACATTTTCCAAAATGCTAAGGGTTATAATTCTTAAAATGTGCCATTGCCAAACAATACATTTTTACAATCAACCCCACGTGCATTATATATAAAAAGCACCGATTAGATCAACATATCTAGTTCTCTTCCACGTATCACTGGAGGTTTGCACCAGCAAGAACTGCATTCTTCATTTCACAAAGCGAATCTTCGAAACACTTCACTAGAAATTGGGGATCTGGAATTATGTCTTTGGCCACCAGAATTTGCATGTGTGCGTAGCCCATGTAACTCACCATATGCATCACAACGGCCTGCACCCACAAACCATGCACATATTGCAGCCTAATCTTAGATAGTTCTTTTAGTTTTATTCATCATCAAATTCAATTCCTCAGAAAAACAACGAAATTGAAGAGGAAGATTCACTTGTGGTAAACCGCTTGAGCTAGTTCGCAAATATGCAATTGGGTTGCCAGCAAACATGATCTCCTCTTGGGGACCCACTACGTTGGTGATTGTGAAGGTCGTGTTCTCCATAATCCTGTATTTAACTAATGACGCAATCTGCAAAACAATAATTAACTAGAATTAGAAATTGAGATGCAACCAAACTAAAAATTCTCGCTTTTCCTAATCACCCTTTATACAATCTCTCTAACATTAAAGTTGTGCTTAGGCAAGCCTTCTGACCGAGCTTATGCGCTTATTCAAGGGACAAATCTATAAATTAAAATACTTACTTCGAGTGCCATTTCGCGGCTAAACTTAATGATAAAAGTGCTGAATATCGAAGCCACAAAATCTTGCTACTATGGAAGCATTGATGGACAATCTTGAAAGCCAAAGCAGCGCTTACATGCACACCCAAACAGCCTAAGACTTTGTTTATTTTTTTTTGTTTAGGTTCGCATCTCCCCTTACTTTGATTCCAAAATAGTAACTTCAAGTCATATGATCTTTTAAGGCTGGACACATGGGGCAGCCATACATCAGGCCCCAAAACATTTTATTATTATTTTTTTCTTAGATAAGTAAATTTAGGTATATTAAATTTATAAACCAAATTTTACTATTTTTGAATATTTTTGAGTATTTGTTTTGAATTTTTAAACACAGTGAGATTTCCATACTTATCTAAGATAGAAAATTACAGAAATATTACTATGTTTAAAAATCTAAAACAAATACTTAAAAATATCAAAAATGGTAAAACTTAGTTTATAGATATAATACACTTAAATTTAATTGTCCATAAAAAAATGAAAAAAATAAAATAAAAATATGCCGTGAAAGATAAAGGCTCTAACTTCAATGCTTATTTAAGAAGTGAGATTTTAGAGCTTTCTCGTACAACAAATCCACAACTACAATTAACCGCCAAATTAAAGCACACAAAAGCATAAAATTCGATATAGATATAGCTAAGCTAAAAAACATTCGAATATATAGTGTTTAGTTTTATGAAAGCGCAAAAGCTTAGTCAAAAGTATCTGGAATATGGGCTGGCCAAGTAGGCCCAAAGTTGGATAGAAGACTGGTCTTCTAATCAACAAAAACTTGAGTATATGCAGGAATATGGACTATGGAGGGGGGGGGGGCACGTTATGTAATAGAAACTAGCAATTATATATATTAATTTTAAATGGTTTAGATGTCAAAAAAAAGTAAACAGAAAAAGCAAGTGTTTCGTATGAACATTTGTTTTCAATATTTCCTCTTGTATATATTATAATGTAAGTGTGCCTTAACAAGAATGAATATTCCTCACCTTTGGACCAAAGAGAGACATCACAAGGGCTCCAAGTTTGTAAGAGAAATGCGCCTCAAGGGAGAGTTTCTTCTTGTCAAGCATAGCTTTGGCTCTTTTCAAGTATTCAAGAGGGTCCTCAATACCTTTGTGCAGGTTGACAGGGAGAACAATGTACCCCATTTGATTGCCCCACCTTATTTTTGCATCACTTCCCATCAGGTTAGAAAGCTCCTGTCATGCCACTTCATTTCAAGTGTGTCGGTAGTAGAAACTGAGCCAATTTGATTAAATTAAACAAGCATTAGAAAACAAGCAAATTAATCAATTACCTGTAATCCGGGTTGCGGTCTAGTGTTAACTAATGCCAGGCCTGTGATCCGGAATTGTTCTGGTATTTCTGTAGTGTCCAGAAGTAGTGAAAGTCAGCTAGGAAAAAGGTATAATATAAAAATTATAAACATTTAGTTTTTATTGTATAAATCAGTTTTACTTCCGGCTGATCGCTTCTCCAAGTATCTTGCAAGCCCACATGAAATAATCCCGAAAAGAACGTCATTAATAGTCTGCAAAAATAAAAGTTTCCTATTTAGAAGACAGATCAGTTGTGAAGAGAGTTGGATTTGGATGGATTAATAGCAAACAATTTTATCTTTGGCAACAAAAAGTCAATAAGGCAATAACGTATCTTCAGCAGCCATTGCAACAGCAAATTGTCACTGCCTACATGTTTGCAGAAGTAATTAAAAATTTTGTAGCGATTGGATTTATTTGGATTATAATTTTCATTCCAAATACACATATGACTTTTGGGCTTTCTTCCTAATTATAATATGCACACTGATTTTCTAATATGACCCAGTGAATAATGAATAAAACTTTTGATGAAAACTTTTAAAAAGTAAAAGTTGTCAAATGAAGTGATATGATATAGGTAGTGATAAGTAATAAAGATGATAAAGTTAAAATAGGTAGGTTAGTTGTGTAAAAATGATTAAAAAGTAGAATAATTGTACGGGAAAATGTAAAAAAATGATTAAAAAAATATGATAGTTGTGTTGAGTGAAAAGTTTTAAATTAAAAATTTTACATTTTCTATCAATTGCCAAACACACCCGAAATAAATTCCGTTTGTTACCAGCAAAACCACGTTTTCTTCATTTGCTATGTAGGCATATGATCTTTTATGCTCGCTCCCAAATGTCCTCATTTGCCATCAGGCCAAAAATATTATTTTTTTAAATTTTTTGAAATTTTTTTTCATAAAACTAATATAATCTAGTTATATTTATTTGGGATAAATTCCAAATATACCTATGAGTTTTACCTCTAATTTTAAATATACTTACAAATTTTTAAAAGTTACTCTTATACCCATCTATTTTACCAGAAATACCAAAAGTACCCATGCTGTCAGTTAGTTAACTTGAAAATTTGTGATTTTTAAAAATATAATCGATTTTAAATCCCAAAATGCCCAACACCAACGCTCTTCTGTTCTAACTTCATCATCTTCCTAAGCATGGTCGACAGCGGCTGCCTCCATTCGACACCAACGGCGAGCTAGCGGAATATCAAATCCGTTCATCTAAAACTGGACAAGCAGCTATTGGCAGCCCCATCAATCAAAACAGTGGCTTGATCTCTAATTCTGGCGCTGCTCATCCTTCGAATTGGCAACCGCTAAGAAAGGAGAATGCAGAGCCCTTCATGATCCCCGAGAGAAGCTGGTCGCAAAGCTTCTTCTCCGACCCGATGACGGTCTTGACGACCAACTCGAAGTGCTGAATCTAGAACGCTAGTGACGTCTCCAAGCTTTCCCACTCCATCTCGTCAATCTCTTTGAGGGTATAGATGATAGGAACAAGTCTTCCGATATTCTGGGTCTAGCGGCATCAATGCCTTGGCAGCCCTTGGATACCCCAACAGCAGTCAAAATTCAAATTCCATCGATAATAGTCTGAAGATCGATATTCATCTGATCAAGAAGAAGAATTGAAGATGATGATGACGATCGGCTTGTACTGAATTAACTAACTTGACATAGATATCGATGCAGATGTCCACACAATCGTTCTTCGCCCGAGTCTCTGAAATTCTCCCCAGGATTTCCACTTCCAGATGAAACCCAAAAGCAGTATCATCATCGTCTTCTTCATTATTTTCGCAAGACTGTCGGGAAATTCTACAATTTTGTCGTGCTTCAACTGCAGCAGCAGAGCTCGAACTAGTCTTTCAGCTTCAGCAGAACCTCGTGCAGAGTCCCCTCGTACCGCAACGCCTCTTTCAGCCGATGGGTTCGGAACCGATCCGTGGCTTTTGATGCACATACACAGACATCGGACATTGCCGGAGCACATTATTTGGTGCTTCATCATCTTCCACTAAAAGAATTTCATAGCCGCCCCCACCAAATATTGAAACCCACCACCGTCCAGCGTCCCAACAGTAACAGCAGCAACCATATGCGCCTGCGGCAGCAAAAAATTTCAGCAGTCCTCCATATCCTAATGGCCGCAGCCATTAAACCCATCTAGCCAGCAAAAATCCGAACTGTTTCGCCGTTATTGTTTCATGGCCTTCATAAAAAATCTGGGCCATCTAATTTCAGCTGCAAACCAGAATCAATTGGCGACAACAGCAAATGACCCTAAAAATTCAAGCCTTTTCTGCAATTAGCCAGCATTCAGCAAAGCGATGCCATTCCAACTTAGCATCGGCCCTTTGAAATTTTCGGTTATGAACTCAGCAGCAAGCGATGGCCAATTTTTAAATTGTAACCGTCCATCAGAAGCGTTTTCAACGGCTCCATCACAAGATCAGCAGCCATTGATTCATGCGGATGACTCATTAGCTGCAAGATGCGAGCGGCCATTAAAGCTTCATCTTTGCCATCGATCTTAAAAATCCAAGGCCAGTAAGCAACGGTCCATCATCGCTAATCTCGACTGTCCAGGTGCGATAAATATTTCATCCAGCCAATCAGCACGGTCAGCCAATTTTCAGCAGCCTAAGACTCTGTAGATCTGATATGGATGGAATTCCGTTAAGGGACGTCCAACAAGAGCAGGGCCGTTCAGAGCACTTAAACAAGCCCCAGGCTCCAGCAGCATTAGCACGTGCCATATACAGTTTGTTAGGATTTGTTAAGCGTAGACTGTAGGATATAAATAGGTGTTTGCCCGGTCTTGAGGGTGTGGATTCTGTTTCTTGTAAATCAAGATATCAAGATATGAGGAGATGTTCCCTCCCTAAGAGGAAACGTTCGTGCTCAGTTATACGCACTCCACACAGAGCATCGAGGTTTTCGACGGAGAAGGGTGAAAACTAGGGGTGGGAATTAGGGCGGGTCGGCCCGTGACCGGTATTGACCCGACCCGTTTTTGGCTGGGTAAAACCAATACATTTTTGACCCGAATTCAAAAATAGGATTGGAGTGGGTCAACCATGTCTTGACCCGAAGAGTCCGACCCGCCCCGCATATATAAATTTATTAAAAATTATAAGACTATATTGAAATGTTATTATTA
>JAXCLR010000063.1:8280914-8290928 GCA_035584095.1 Annona squamosa | reverse complement strand
TAAACCGTCTAAAGTATGATTTTTATATGGATAAATGATTACCTAAAGTTTCATTGTGATCTAATATGTGTGAGGCCCATTTTAGAGTGTAGTCAGACTGCACTGGATCATATATATATATATATTCTTATGACAAAGGGTATTATGCATGATATGGCACCAACCATGCCGTTTTTTTACTCTATGCTATCTTAGGGGGAGTCATTTTTTAACCGATAATGTTCGTCTAACATTTATTATGGAGAGTTCCTAACCAACCAATTATTATGCAACAGATATAGCGGCGAGTCGATGTACGATGTGGCGTTTCATTGACGGATTGAAATAATATTTAACCAACCACCTTCCCACCATGTCCACACAATGCCGACGGTTCATCTATCCGATCCGACCGTGTACGCAGCTAATCATACCGCAGACGCTAATCATGCTGCAGACACGAGCTTAACCCTCCCCGTAGTTGAATTTGAAGTGAGAGTTTGTTGTCTTGTAAATAGCTAGAAATTTATTGTCTTCTTTATAAATATGTGGGAGGTGATTTTTTTGATATAGGTGGGAATCGGGGCGAGTCATACCAGGTCAAGCTTGTACCTTGACCCTATTTTTTAAAGATTGAGTTTAATTCTCTTTTTATACAGGGTTGGAACAAGGTCGGTTGGACCCTTACTTTTTTTCTTAATAGATTACGGGACAAACTTCGGGTTGATATGAGACCGGTTTCGGGATAGCGGGCTGGGTTAAAAATACGGGTTAAATAAGATAATTTTAAAAATTTATATACCTATCAAACATAAGTTTAAATCTATACTAAATTTAAATATTATATGCTTCAATATTTCACTAATTATTAAAAACACATAATTAAGAAAATAAAATATTTGAAAATATATTGTAAGTTTATTAAAATAGGTTAATATACAATTACACATCAGGGTTATTTATGTACAAATTCTTTTTATTGATTCTTATATTGCTTTCTGAATAAACTGATTCTTCTATTATTGATAGAGTTGAATATAAAAAAAGTGAGAATTTTGAAAAAAAAATAATATTCAAATATAGGCCTATAATTTTTAATAAATTAGGATATGCGAACGGGTCAAACTTTTCGGGTCCGGACATAGTCAACCCACTCTGACCGTATTTTGAATTCGAGTCAAAATTTCTGACTCATCCCTATATTTGGTCAAAAATATATTGATTTTACCTGGCAAAAAAAGAGTGGGGTCAAAGCTGGGTCACGAGTCGACCCGCTCCAATTTCCACCCCTAGTTTTTTCCCTCGTGGATTACTAAGCTCCGTTGAAAAAGAAAATGAGATGTAATATTATACACTCAATCAAAACAAATCTGTCTGATTCGGAGAACAGAATTTAATGGGAATTCAATGGGAATTCAATGTTCATTAAATGCATTTCTTGATTACACTATTTTTTTCATTTGTACCCTTATGTTGCCAACATTTTATTTTATTATATATTTTTATATAACTATCTTATTCATTATCATTTTATTTTCCCTTTACTCTGTTATATAACATCACTTTCTTCACTTTTTAAAGAGAAGTGAATTTGTTAATTCGAGCTAAGCAAATGTCTCGCTTATCTGATAGATAAATAAGTGTATGAAAAAAATAAAAAATTATTATAAATGAGTTTTTTTTATATAGGTGGGCTAACAAGATTATTCCTCCTTTTTAAAATTGGTTCCACTCTCACCATTTACCACGTGCAAAATATTTACGGAATTCTTATTCTAAGGTAAATGCAAAATACTTATGATAATATGATATGATTTGGATAATGATAATTAGTCATGAGAATAAAGTTAAAATAAATAAGTTGGTTGTATAGATAGTTGTATAGAAATGATTAAAAAGTAAAGTATTTATATAAAAAAACATAAAGAAATGATTAAAATAAGATAATTGTTAAAAGTAAAAAGTTTTAAAGTATGTTTGATTGGAGATAAAACTTTTTAATGAAAAGTTTTCAGGATAAAAGTTGTCGACTTGATAGAAAATGATATGATATGACATGGGTAATGATGAGATACAAAGAGAATAAAGTTAAAATAGATAAGTTATGTAGTACCTGTGTAAAAATAATTGAAAAGTAGGGTGTTTGTATAGGAAAACAAGAAAAAGAATTAAAAATAAGATTGTCATGGATAGTGAAAAATTTTAGATTGAAAAGTTTTTATTAATATTTTTTATTTCCAACCGAACACACCTAGATTAAATTTTTTTTTGAGTTACTACATTGAAAAATTTTAGTTATAAAAGTTTTAAGCATCACTAAACATGCCTTTAATAATTACATATTCTCTTTTGTTTTCACGATTCAAATTTCAAAATTTTATATTAGATAATTTTGAAAAAAATTCTTGTTTAGCTATAACAATTACTTTTAATTTCTAACATACCCATAACGTTTCAAAAATTCCTTTTATACCCATAATATTTCACTTTAAAGTCTTATTATACTAATGTAAGCAAAACAACCCTTACCTGCTCTATTGAAAAAAACTATTTTGACTCTTTAAATTTTTCCTAGTTCAAACAATTTACCTCAAATATCATATTTGAATTACTTGATATTATAAATAAATGATTTACCAACATTAATTGAGCATATTATTGTTGAATTATTTCAATTAAAAAATTATGGATGGGCAAAACTGTCTTTTTCATGGGTAGTTAAAAGTGGTTTTGAGATATGGATTTCTATGTAATAAAAATTTATGTTGAAATATTATTAATATAAAAGGAATTTTTAGAATGTTGTAAATATAATAAAAATTATAGGCAAATACTATGAGTATGAAAAAAATTCTACTTCTAATTTTCAGTCAAAGCGATCTGTGGCATTCAACCATTTAAATGGTCCAATAATTAACCGGTTGCATGCATGGCTTCCCATTCAATGTTTTCGGAAACACAACTTAAATGCAACTGCTCCCATCCAACCGTTCATTTTTGCAGTAGAGTGGAGGAGTCGACTGGAATTTTCGGCGTCTTCTCCCCCTACTAAACAATTAACATCACTGTTCAAAAAAAGAAAAAAACGATTAACATCACTCGATTCAATGTTTTGCAGAGGGGTATTTTGTAATTAATCACGGTGGGTGTATTCTGCAAAATGTCCAATTTAGCCCGCCTCTTTGAACAAGTTGGTCGATTGCATTTAAGTTAGGTGTTTCGATAAACATTGAATTGCAATTGCAAGGTGGGTTGGGAGAGCAGAGACAGCTTACCCCATTGACTGTCCTTTTCACAGTCCTCATGTCTTCTAGGGCAAATCTAGCGGTCGCCACCTTCCTCGGCCACAGCTCCACCCCCGCTCCGCCGCTGATGCACGTTCGCTCGTCCTTCATCCACAAGCTGCGCAGCACGAATTCGGTCATATACACGCACGTCAGCCACACCACCCTGGCCCACCTCCAAACTCGATCACACCATCTCCGATGCTGCTGCTGCGTGGACGGCTGCGATTTGGGGCCGGGGATGGTGGGCAGCAGATGGGGCTGGCCCACCCTCCTGCAGCTCGCCAGAAAGAGCGACAAGAGCGAGATCCCATCCCCCAGCGCGTGGTGCAGCCGCAGCACACAGCATCGCTGCGATTCTAACACATGTATCTCCCACGGCGGCTTCGACAGATCCAGCGGCGAAGATACGGCCAGCTCCGCCAAGTACTCGTTCACGATCTCATTCTCTCCGCTGTCCGCGTCTGAAAAAACGTCCGGGAACACCAGGTGTTTGTCGAGGTCCACCTCTGTTTTCCTCCACTGTTCCACCCCGTGCTCGTCCCTAACCTGCCGAAAGTAGGCCACATGACCGCAGATCAATTAATAAAATAGAATAAAAAATAAAAATAAAAATAAAAGAAGGAAGCGTTGATATGTGTCGCTTACCAGAATGCTGCAGAATCTG
This sequence comes from Annona squamosa, assembly GCA_035584095.1. Taxonomy (NCBI): domain Eukaryota; kingdom Viridiplantae; phylum Streptophyta; class Magnoliopsida; order Magnoliales; family Annonaceae; genus Annona; species Annona squamosa. The sequence goes on along the minus strand of JAXCLR010000063.1, from coordinate 8,286,998 downwards.
GGGTGCTCGAGGAGAGTGGTGCTCGAGGAGAGTGCGTTGTAACTCGGCTTTGATGGCGCGGATGTCGATGGGCAGCTTGCCACCGATTGCGCAGTTGATGATGTTCTCCGTCTTGGGCTGAAGGAAAAACCGTCCTGCTGGCGTCACGGGCTCATCTGGCTCGGCCCTTGCCATCTCCGGATGTCGCGGAATCTATACAAATTATACAAAACCCTTTCCTCGACTTTTCTAGAAATGGAAGGTCTTCAGTTCCGGTTCCGAGCAAGGAGAGTGGAAACATTGGCTAGGCCTGCCGACAAGATAAGCAAGCTGTGCGTCGAAATCTCCAAAGTACGCTGACAGAGCTTTATGGGAATAGCTACCCTCAGGGGGTGCAACTTAGTAATCGGTGTCAAGTATGCTTGACTCCGTTTGAAAACCAAGTTAAGGTTTTTCTTTTTGAAATTTTTTAGGATGTGTTCGGAATGGATAAGATTTTTAGTGAAAAATTTTGAAAGAATAAAAGTTGTTAAATAATATGATATGATAGGAATAATGATGAGAAGTAAAGAGGATAAAGTTAAAATAGATAGGTTAGTTGTATAGTTAATTGTATAGAAATAATTGAAAAGTATGGTGGTTTGTATAGGAAGATGTAAAAAAATAATTAAAAAATAAAAAGTTGTAGAGAATGAAAAGTTTTAGATTGAAAAATTCTACGTAAAAACCTTTCGTTATTGCCAAACACTCCCTTAAAAATTAACTTCGTTTCAACTCAATTTGGGAGAACTTGAAACCAGTATTAGATTTACATCAACTCCGCAACAAAATTCCACCTGAACTGAACCTTATATTTCCTCTAATTTATTAAAATAATTATATTGATTATGCATTTAGTATTTTAACTATAATTATAACTAAAAAAATTTCTTCTAATCATAACCTAATTATATTGTAAAATGTTTATTATAAAACCTAAATATCATTTACATTTGTTTATAAATGTTGGATTTATGACATCTACATAACTTTATTTGTAAATAAGTATGAATATATTAACTCTTTAAATTATTGCTTATATACTAATTAATTATGGGATATTTAAGTCCCACTTTTATTAAATTTTAAATTGTGATTTCATATAATCTTATTTATTTTTCTTATTTTGATTATTAATGATAAATTCATTATATTCAGTGTACTTAAAATTATCTTTTAATTAGAAAATTAATTTCATCAAAATTAAATATATCATATGTTATAAAATATATTCATGTATAAATTACAAATAAATAAGTTATCATAATCAAAAGATACTTTTAGGATTGGTCGGTAGGAATGCGATAATGTTTAAAAAATTCATTATCTTTATTGGTAAATTTCAACTTTTATCAGTTTAAGAATAATCTAAATTTCAACCTAAAACCGAGACAGAAGTTAATGCCAACCCGGTCCAAACTCGATCCCAACTTGGATTCCAATATTAGGGTTTGGGTTTGGGTTCGGGTTCACCTAAATCTGGTACAGTCTCACCCAATTTGCACCCTTACCCTCACCAAGTGGCAGCTACCAGGGTTAATTTATGTTATATTTATTTGGGAATGCTTGTATGAAACTTCTTTTTATATAACTTTCTCCATTTTCAACATTTAGATATGTGATGAAAGTTCAATCCATCTATTGTGTTCAAAATTACTTATATTATTATAGAAACTCTTTCGTTTGTCTAATATCACTATATGGATCTCATCTACAAACAAGTGAAATCAACATAATAAAATAATTTAATATTAAATACCAACTTTTAAGTTATATTTTTGATCTCTAAACTATCTAAAATATCATTACTAAATAGATAAATGATTTTATAAAGTATTGCTATATTCCAATAAATATATGAATGAATCTAAGCATTTTTCTTAATTTACACATGAATATACTTATTTTGAGCAAATGTGGCCTATGCATAAATTGGATTTGAATAAAAATTGGTCTTATAACTAAACAAATGATGTTAAATATGATGAATGTATTGAATTTTTCATCAAATATTAAAATTTCAAAATTTGAGGGGGTTACATGGAATCACTTTTATGTAACTCGATTACATAGAAACGGGTTCGTTATTTATTATATCTAACCTTAATTTTATACTCACACACACATTAGGTTTCAAAACTTATATTCATGCCCCTTCAGTTTACCAAAGATATTCCATTCCCTCTGTTAACATAGTTTAATAATTTAAAATTCTGAATTTTCTTGAATTGTTGAAGTGGACAAAAGAAGCCACCTTGCTAGTGCTAAAGATGCTAGATAGGAATCCCCACCCAAATTCGTTAACTACAAATTGTCAAAATTGCATGATGTAACTTATAAAAATTAATGGTTTTGATGTGGAGAAGTCAAATTTGGTTGCTAGAGGGAGAAATCAATGACGAAGTAGAAGAGGTTAGCAACACCTACATAGTCAATCGACGCTAAGTAGTTGTTGCTAAGGATGAAGAACCTCAAAACATTGTTGATGTAGTATAATCTAGATCTATAAATCAATCTCAGGTCTCATGGTTTGATTGTCGTTGATAGATGAGGGAGACAACCATGATAGAGGTACAATGAGGAAGAGTATGATTACCTGCACACAACTTTTAGCAATAGATCAAGGAGAGTGGTTTTGTGGATATGGTTGAAAAGGGCGAAGGCATAGTTGATGTTAGCTTAGGAGGTGAAAATGCAGAGTTGAGGAACTGGGTTCAAGTTGAAGGGAAAGTTTAGAAAATGCCTAATGCAATCACGTGGGCTTCGAGATGCTTCAAATAAGACTAGGACCTATATCTTTTCATGACTAAATTGATGAAAGCCAAGGATTAGCTAAGTTCACCCATTCCATTACATTTTTAATTGAGTAGTTAGGAGAGAAGCATGGGAAGGCATCCATGTCAATGGTCATGTTATACTAGTATATTTGGAACGTTAAAATTCATATCCAATGGAGAAATTTTGGAGGAACCCCATCATACTACATTTATGGATTATTTTATGAAACCTAGTATGTTGAAAATCGCATTAAAAAGAATATCTCTTGAAATAAACAAGGAGAGTGAGCAAGGGAGGAGATTTTAGAAAGGAGCAATGAGGGATTACTGAAATATTGGTGAAGTGAGGATTATGATGGAGAATCTTGCTTACTCATCCATTTTCTCCCATGGCACTGGCAACTCAACCCTTCTCAAATGTTAATCACGATAGTGTCTCCTAAATCGATTGTAATAGCCAAGAAAGCAACAATTTGATAGCCACTTGACATCCTCTATGCGCTAATAGATCTATACATGCCATTAAGCTAAGCCATGAAAATTAATTCTATAGGAGAATATTAGGGCTGCCATGCTTTACAAGCTTAAGGGCATTCTAGACATTGTATATACAGCTAAACAATTATTGCTAAATGGATGTATTTAAAATTTATGACAAACTTTATGGCTATAAATATAAGTTTTGAAACTTAATGTGTATATTTGAAATTAAGCTCAAATGTGATGAGCTCTTAAAATTTTTAAATTGAAAATTTTTAGTTTGAAAAATCTTTATATCAAAAAATTTTAGATTGGAAAGTTCTAGTTTGAAAAATTTTATTGTATCCAAATACACCATTAGAATAAAAAAGTAGCTCGGTTGAATGAAATCATTGTTATCTTTTGAATAATTATATATTTAAATTTTTATAGAAAATTATCGTAATAAGTATTTAAAATTAAAAATATATATTTTCAGAAATGGTAAAACTTGGTTTATGGATTATATACTCCTAAAATAATCATTAAGGGTGTGTTTTCCTTTCCCGTAACCATGAAGGCATTAGGAATAAGGAAACTAAATTTTTTAAAATAAGGTAATTGTATGAAAAATATTTTAAAATGATTAAATTGTGGAGGTAATAATAAAAGAGGTAAATAAATAGTTAAATGAAAATAGATTTATTTTTTTGTTTTACCTATTACCATATTAACCCATGTATACTTATGGCTAATAAAAACATGAATAGGTTCATACAGATGACTGTGTTAAGTGATTTTCATTTAGAAAAAAATATAATAGAAAAGTTGCATTAAGGAGGTATTATGAAGGATACTAAAAATAATGTGCATGAATGTTATAATTTGGGGATAATGAATCTTGTGGCTTAGGGATGATATGGCAACTGAGTCATCACGAAAAGACATGTAAACAGTTTGATTCATTGTATGGGAACAAGGTAGGCTACAAAATAGGGGCAAATACCCACTATATGTGTGGAAAGTTTTAGATTGTATCTTATTCTACTGTATTCAATAGAGGAGTTTGTTTCCTTCATAGAGGAATCTTTCCAAGAAGATGAACTATCTTGGTAAGAAATGGATGCTAAATGCTAGAACCTTTACCATATCCATAGTGGATTCGTACCAATGACATAAAAAATTTTAATTCTTAAAGATAAATATTTCAACTTTTATTATTAAGATAACTGTTTTAATATATAAAATTTTACATTTTCAATACACATTATTGGCATACTATAAAAATGGTCATTGACCAAAGAAAAAGATTCATTGCGGATTACTAGAAATTAAGTCTATAAGGTTCTTATGATGCCATTATGCTATGCTAGGTGTGTCTTGTTTTCTATACATTTGAGTAAAGTGAGTTTAGGACTGTTTATGAGTTATGCAAGTTGTATGTAAGAGTTATAAATAGACATGTGATCTATGGTTATGAAAGATATAGAGAGTCCTAGTTTGAGAGATTCTCTAAGTGAGAGGTAGTCATTTGCCTGTGAGAGAAAAGTTGTAATTACTTGGTGCTTAATTAATTATTTTTCTCTAGTGGAGTAGGCTTGGAAGCAATTCACATTATTCTCTGTGTTCTATGTGTGTGCTTGTAATGTGATCTCAACTAGCACATATGGTGAATATAAAGGTGACCAGTTTTGTGGTTGAGCCATTTAATGGGCAAAATGAATTTACGCTATGACAATAATAGTAAAAAATATTTTAATTCAAGAAGGGACAATTAAAGCATTGAAGAAAGAATCTCAGAAGCCTGAAACAATGAGTGACAAAGGCTGGCAAAGTATGAGAGATTTGGTAACTGGCACTATTTAGATGTATTTTGCAAGCAACACTCATTAGGAGGTGATTAGCTTGATAGATTCTAAAGAAATTTAGACAAAATTAGAGACCAAATATAAATCTAAATCTTTCATTAGTAGATTATATCTAATAAAGAAATATATGCACTAAAATTTGAAGAGCCTAGAGATCTCAAAAAGCACTTGGATAAATTCAACGGGATCATGACAGATTCAACTGCTTTGGGAGAGAAATTAAAGAAGAGAATAAGGCATTACTTCTGTTAACCTCGTTACCTGAGTCATTTGATCGATTGTTAGGTAGTGATAGTGCATTGGCTATTACTAATGGTTAGTAATATAGGTGAAGATCATCAGACAGTCCCAACGGATCTAGAAGTTTATCCAGACAAAATGAAGATATTGAGTGCTGGGAATGCAACAAAAAGTGTCATATAAGGAGAGTTTACTACGAATGGAAGGAGAATCGGATGAAAGAGAAAGAGAAAGAGAAAGAAAAGAAAAAGGGGAAAGAGATGACAAATGAAGTAGAATCACTTGGTCATTCTTTAGTTGTTATAGATGTCGACAATAAAGTGTTGCTTATAGTAAAAGATCTATAGGTAGTGATGATTAGATTTTAGACTTCAGATGTTCCTTTCGAATGTGTGCAACTAAGAACAATGCACCTCATACAACAAGTGCGATGATAGTACTGTGAGGATGACAAACAAGGCAAAGAGCAAAGTTATTTGTATTAGTACAGTACAAATTCACATGTTTGATGGAGTTGTACAAGCATTGACTGATGTGAGATATATTCCTAATTAGCGGATGAATTTAATCTCATTGGGAATGTTAAACTTGAGAGGTTTCAAGATTTCATCTAAATATAGAATTCTCAAAGTGATGAAAGGAGATACTTGTTGGTCCCGAGTTGATGGCTAAACCCAAGAGGGGAGGGGTGAATTGGGTTCTTTAAAAATTTCTTTCGGTAA
>JAXCLR010000063.1:8268708-8279036 GCA_035584095.1 Annona squamosa | reverse complement strand
CTCAAATTAGTTCTTGTTAATCATCAAAACTCAAGCTTTGTTCAATTTGTATTGTTTTGAAACATTGTTTCCAACAATACTGTTGTGATGAAAGGTTAAAAGACTAGAAGTCCTTACAAATAAGTAAGGAGTGTGCAGACGAGTCGAGCTCCTATAAAACCACTGAAGATCGTATAGTAGATATAAGTTGTACACGACACCCAGGAGGGGTGTGATAGACCGTGTAAGTTCGAGCATGGTTAAAAGAACATAGAGTGGTTGAAGACACAAGTTTCTCTACAAACTAGTTGACTTGTTCTGTGTGAAATTCAAGCAAAGGTGAAGATTTGTTATGTTATCTTATATTTTGTGTATTTTAGTAGAGTGAGTTTAGGACTAGATATGAGTTATAGAAGTTATATTTGAGAGTTATAAATGGACATGTGATTCATATAGTTGTGAGAGACATGAGAGAGGATAGAGCGTCCTTATGCGAGAGATTATCTGAGAGAGAGGCAGTCTTTTAACAAACCATTGCTTATACACCCCCAATGATTGGTCAATGGGTGTCGTCTAATTTTAAAAAAATTTGACAACATCTCCCTATAATGTATGTGATGGTGGTATGGAATACAAAACCTGTTCTATATAGACATTATAATCTCAATCTAGAATATAACATTCAACTCTATATTGTTTATTTATACGCTCATACGCTAGAGACAATAATGTAGTAAGAAAGTCCTTAAATTCTATTATTACAAAAAGATACACTAAAAGATCATCATATCTACACTTACATAGTCTGTAGTCAAGTTCCAGATAAATAATTGTAACATTTTTGCCACAGTTGAGTTAAGTAAGCAAGTATTCACATTCATTATTATCAAATAAAAGTACAAGCCCAAGAAAAATAGCCAAAAACACAAGCCCTAACCTATTAAGTTAAGTCTCCAGGGTTTTGCTCTCTTCTGGCCCCATCCTAAGATGTCTCACCTGGTTTATGATCTAAAAATAATTTAATAAATCACATGAGTCTAAACAGACTCAGTAATTAGATAGCAACTAGCATAAAAATAAAAGTGGATAAGACCCATGATACACATGCCATGATAATGATGCGGTATGTCAACTCTTAAATTAATGTGCACAGTATGAAATCATCACCCGTGGCAAAGAAAACATATATAGAGTTACATGTCTTTAATAGACCATGCACAACCCTCCACTCATGTCAATTAAGGGTCATCAATAACCATTATTTTACATTATCAAGGGCCATGAACAACCCTATACGTTCATGCAACTCATTTATACTTAAAATTGTATATAAAATTATGTGATATAACATACCCATGATAATACTCATGCATTGAATTGTCAAACTCACTTATCTTGAATGGTGCATCATCCCACACACACAAAATCAATGTAATAAACTTTGCATATAATATCATTAAAATTAACAAATATATACTTTAATTTAGCAAAGCAACTATCACGTAAGCCCTCCACCCTAACACCTGCTAGGCATTAAAGGGGTAGACCTCTAGTTCATTGTATTAGTTAATGACATTCAAGCTATATCATATCCTAGTGATGTGAAAACTACAAATATGTCATCTACTTCACCAAACCTGCATAGCAATATTCGATTTCCCATAATTTCATCTAACCCTAGCTCATTCAAATCTTAAAATGCCTTAACTGTGAAGTTTCTTGGATAGTACCTACTCCCACCAGTTCTATGATATGTTCAAAAGTAGATATCATCATTAACCTGAGCAAAGAGAACATCATGATTTCCCTTACGAACAACAACCCTAAACTCTGGTCTTTGAGATTTTGAGCTTTCTTGAGGTGAATCAGCTATCTTCAGGGTAGTTTAGAGAATTTTTGAGAAGTTTTAGGAATGGGTTAAATGCTAGGAAGAAGAGGAAATGGGAAGGAGAAGAAGCAAAAACAAGAGGAGAAGAAGAGGGGAGAAGGATCGCATGCAAAATGAAGCCTTAGCCATGACGAGCCTTTCTTTTAACAAGGCCCTCATCGAGACAAGCTAATCCCAAGCATGGTCCAAGACTCATCACAATTTGCAAGTTGCTTTTGTGCTTATATAACTTAGCAAATTAAAAGTTTCTTCGAAGATGCTGCTCTCTTAACCCTTGAGACCTGATCTACTTTATGAGGTTCAAGATAATCACAGTTCCTCAAATGATGCATCAATCATGCACATCTAAATCAATACACAATAAATCATACCATAACTAAGTGATGTAGCTACAAAAATTTGCCAGTGCACAACTCATACTTATATCTAACATGCTCATGAATGGTATTCCACATAACCCAACATGCTAAGGTCGTAACATGCATGTATGTACTACACGTGCCCTAGATGATATATCTATATACGCTATATACCACCTTAACATCATTAATTCCTAGCAGCATATTTGTAAATTACATTATGGTCATGGAAGAATTATAATACTTGGTTCTCTTAAGTTTGTTGCCTATGAGAGGAAAGTTGTAATTATTTAATGATTAATTAATTGCTTTTTTCTCTAGCGAAGTAGGCTTGGAGTCGATCAACATTATTCATTGTGTTTTGTATGTGTGCTTGCAATGTGATCTCAACCCTGACAGACACTATTTGAAATAGTTTGAAGTAGAGATTTTTGTAAATATGTCAATAAGAATTAACCAATATATATCCATATCCCTAAATTTTTCATAATTGCAAATATATCTATAATATTTCTATAAAATTGCAAGCGTGTTCTTTCTGTTAAGACGTCCTTAGAGTTTTTTTGTTAAATGACGATAATGTCCTTTAACCTAAGTAATAAATTTATAATTTCTTCAAATATTATAAGTATATTTGATTTTTCATTATTTTATATATTTTTACCTATATTATTACTTTAAATTTTTTACAAATATATTTACAATATTTTTAAAAATTATAAATGTATCACTTTACTCAAAAGGCATGATTGTCACTGCACGGAAAATTCTAATGGCGTTAAACACTTGCAATTTGTTGCAAATCTCATGGGCATATTTATAATTTTGACAAGCTTAGGAATACATATGTAATATTAATTAAACTTTGTAGGCCCATTTGCAAAATCCCTTTAAGTATTACATTTAACAAAGCTCTCAGTCGCTTGTAGGTGTTAACTGCTTGACTGATTGATGGGGGCATCTTCCATGAACTCCTCATCATGCTCCAATGCTCCCATTATCTCTGGCGAAAGAGAGATTTCAAGGTCAATGCTCCCTCCCCCTCCTCTCCCAACACACGACATCACCTTCCTTTCGAACTTTTTTGAATATCCACTCCAAATCGCCACTGACTTTCCCTACCCAAAATCATTTGTGTACATCTCAAACCTCGATGAACTCATCAACATCACACTCTAAGGATAAAGTATTCTACTCATCTAATGTAGAGCCTCCACTCATCACTAGATCAATCTTCAAATGACGTCATTATTGTGATTCACTTTCTTTCATGAATCTGCCTCACCATCCTGCCAAGTCTTGAGATTGCAGTTCGGTTGTTATGGTCGATGCACTCATGGAGTGGATGCAATTCCCAAAGTAGCTGGGCGGCAATGGCTACTTCAGTTTATGCTGCTCCTCATAGACTAGCTAGCAACTCATATTTTGGTCATCAGGGAATCATCGGGCCTTAGGGCTGCATCTCCACACATGGCCGTAGAGAGCTTAGAAAGATGGGATTTTAGCCATCTTAAAGGAATCATGTTCCATTGCCAACCTTCTATCGCAACTTCAAACTCACTTTTGGGGAGAAATGAAAAATTCGTTCTCTCAGTTATGATAATACATATTACTCTAGGAAGTTGTCTAGGGTGGAGAAGGTGGGGGGTGAATATGAATTTGTCAAATGCCAACGAAGCATCACTTGAGAATGGGCGGGTTCAAGAAGTGGGTCACGGGGGTTCCTATGTTCTCTAACCTTGAGTTGAGGAAGCTTTAGAAGGTAGTATCATTATTGATCATGTGATTCAAGGAGATTCCAAAGAAGATGGCATCCATCAACTCCGTGATCTACATTGCAAGAAGGGGCGTGTGTGGTCGTCGTGATTGATGGCACAATTAGAGGAGAAGGATCTGATGACAAAAGGAATGCCTAGGTGGCAAGGACATTTGCCACTTCGAAATCCATTATTGCATGGATGAATTTAGCACTAGTGTTGTTGCAGTTGACAAAGATGTGGGTGGATTAGGAGGAAGGATATGTTTCAGCTACAAAGCAGTCTACAAGGGGGGTAGAAGAAGGCAACAGTGGTGGTGAGGGATTCTTTAGTCACAGGAGGATGAGATCGTTTTGAGGGGATGTCCCACGACATCAATTGCCAGTGCAGTGTGGTGGCTTCTTGTCAGCACTTGGCGATGATGCTCTGATTGTGTTGGTGAAAATGTGGTGAACAACAAGGAAAGAAGCCATTGATGAGTGCTGATTTTTTACATAAAAAACTTTTTAAACTAAGGATGTATTTGAAAAGTGACCTAGAGTGATAAAACTTCTGTCGAAAAGTTTTTGATGTAAATTTTTTTGGAATAGGATAGAATAGGATGGTATGCTAAGGAGAGTAGTATGGAATGATAATGCTAATAATGAGAAGTAAAGATAACAAAATTTAAATAGATAAATTAAATGTATCCATTTTTATGTAGAAATGATTGAAAAGAAGGGTAGTTGTATAGAAAGAGTGAAGAAATACTTAAAAAATATGGCAATTGGAGAGAGTAAAAAGTTTTATGAAAAACAAATATACCCTAATAATGTTTGATAATTGATAAAATTTTTGAATAAAAAATTTGTGGTATAAAAATTTTTGAAATATGATAAAATGATGTGATACGATAGAGTTAATGATAAATAGTAAATATGCTAAAATTAAAATAGATAGATTAGGTGTATGAATTTTGTGTAGAAATAATTGAAAAGTAGAGTATTTGTATAGGAAGATGTAAAAAAATATGATAATTTGCAAATATACTTACATAGTTTGATCGAATTTGCAGATACACTCATATAGTCTCACAAATCTCAAATACCCTTGACATAATTTCATAGAAATTGTAAATGAGCTCCATGTTGACAACTAGATAATAACGACTAAGTACATGCTGTAAATGAAAATAGCCATTTCAAAATTACCCTTTGATGGGCATGAATGGGAGAGACGGTTCCACAGCAATCACCGGCGTGTTGCGGTGCTGGTTTTATTTAAGCAGATTTCACTAGTTGCTAGTTGTAATTGGATGAGATAGGATGCTTTGGTAGCCCCTAAATTGGTGAGAGAATAGCATATATATAAATAGAATGACATTGAAAGCTAGCATATGGCAGAAAGGATGATTCGATTTGGGAATACCTTGAAATTTCTAGCCATAGATGACTAAATCCATTGGCTAGTCAAAATTGGTATTGAATCATTACTAGAAATGAGATCGTTGCTTGTCGAAATAAACCGTGGTGATTGCTTTTCTATTTACCAAAGACGAGTGCCATTGCTAGAGCTAATGATGGAAGCCTTGATACCAAAATCTTAAGATATAGGGCTGACAATTTTAACAATGCTCGTTATCAAATCACTACTAGTTTGGGGTTGGTTGTCTGGGTGTTTGGAAGGAGTTGTTGCATCCATTTATTCAACTATTGGTGGAAATGAATTATGCAAATAGGTGGATTCTGTTAGCCAAAATTTTTATTATGCTATTAGATTGTTGTGGATGCTTGATTTGATTATTAAAAAATGCTACAACATTTAGCATGTTGAATTGATGGAGGGATTGGTCTTTGTAGTTAGTCGACATCATGAATGAAAAGGATGGCAAACGACAACATGGCTTGCCTTAGTTTGAAGATAGTGTTTCTCATCAATGCTGCTACTTCACCATCCTCTGTTCTTCAACAAAACTGACTAAAAACAACTAACAGAAGTGATCATCATCACCCTCTATTTCTTATAGGGGTCCATAATCAATGACGAATGATATTCCCAATCACCAATATAAATCTACCAGAAAAATCGCTATCACATGTCCTTCTTTCAATCATGGCAATTAACCCAAGTTTGCCATCATCATAAAATTTGTTTCAAGTTCCAATAATAGAGGGACAAATTTTCATTTAAAAACATATACGATTCATAGTGTCACCATTTTGCTTCTGTACAAATGTCTATGTTAGAAACTAACACTAATGGAAAACCAAATGAATAGAAATTGGTGAATTGCTTCATTATCCTTGGCTAGACATGCAGTTATGATCAGTGGGTAGTTTTATCGAAAAAATATTGTACTGCTAGAGGAGATAATATTATGGATTTCTTAGAGTTACAAGTGAATCTTATTGGGAAAACCTTATTAATTAAATCCATAATCATCCCAGGATCCTCTATACTAAATCACTAAGAAAAATAAATTATAAGCAGAAGCGTACCTGAATCTATAGGAGTGGTACTTCTTGAATCTAGAAGTTTTCTGGTCTTCCAAGTTAATGCTCTAGGATTTTCTGGAGAAGGTGGCTCCTCTTTTCTAATAATGACATGTTAGAAAAGAAACCCCAATCGGTACATAACCTGGGGACCACAACCATTTATATAGGAAACCTATCTTTCATATTTTTAATTTAGCCCATCATAAAAATGAAAATTAGAAATTATGCTATAGAGTTTCTATGCATAGGAGACTCATATTCTATTACATGATTTAAGCCCATAAAACTTTATAGGATCACTTCAAAAATGGTGCTACTATTTATGATAACATATATAAAATTAATATATATATATGTGTGTCTAAAATTCCAACAATCTTCCACTTAGACTACATATGTTTTATAATTATATATATAACCTTATGAGCTCAAAACCTTTTGTTATCATTCCAAAATCATCCCCGAGCAATCTCGTCCATTAGTTATGCAAACATAGGAACAAAGTGACCTTTGTCACATTCATCGTAATTAGACCCATCCATGGTTACTTATATCAAATATAACCAAACGACATCGATCAAGTATGGATGTGTAGTATGGAAATTACATGTAATATGATCTAATATACCTATTTCTAACTGGTCCAACTTATTTGACGAGATATAACCAAAACCAAAATACTGAACAACCAAAATATTAAAAATTTTATTTCTACAGAAAATATTCATCACTGTAATATACAAAATGTGTGTTAACCAGAAAAAGCACAAAATACAACTTCTACTAAAGCAGAGTATCATTAAGTGATACAACACCTATGTGAATAGTATGCTCATGAAAGACCTTGGATGGTAATCCCTTAGTCAGCAGATCCACAATCATAGAGTTTGTTCTTATGTGCTCTATAAACACTTGACCTTCATGAATTCTTTCCTTAACAATTAGGAACTTGAGGTCAACGAATTTTGACTTCGTTGAGCTCCTGTTATTGTTAGAATATAAGACTACTGAGTTATTGTCACAAAATAACTTGAATGATCTTTTAATTCCATCTACAATTCGTAGTCTGTGACAAAATTTCGCAGCCATATAGCTTGATTAGATATCGTAAAATATGCTGTAAATTCAATTGCCATAGTGGAAAGAGGAATGAGTGTTTGCTTAGCACTCCTCTAAGAGACGGTTCCTCCAGCAAGCACATAAATATAGCCCAAAGTGGATCTAAGACTGTCTTGACTAGAGGTGTAACTCAGGCTCATGAAACTTAGGGTCACCTCAACTCTAACCCTAACCATATTTGTAAAACTTCCACCTTAATCCTAACCATATTTTTGAAATTTGGGCTCTGGTTGAGTTTCGGGTTGACATTTCCTATTAATATGTCTTTGTTACTCATCCTATATATAATTTTTATCAAAAATCTATTGTATAAAAAAGTTTAAAAGATAATTTATTATATGAAAGCAAGAAAAATTCAAATTCCACTTAAGAGTAAAAAGAAAGAAACATATTTTGAGCCTTCTTTTTCCATGAAATAGAATAATAGCTGCATTTTAGAGAACGTAGAAGTACATCCGTTTTCCATTCTGCAATTTAACACTAATATGACAACTATATACATCAATATTACCATCCAATTGTAAGATAAACCTTATCCCAAACAATAAAATAAAGTCATTTAAAAATCATAAAATATTAAGTTGAATAAGATTATATTAATTCAAGTATCAAACTCCAAATCACAACATCCAAGTTAACTCTAAGTGGACAACACAAGTCTTAAGTTTGAACAATCAAATTACAACAAATAGCACAACACAATAGAAATAAATATTTTTATCTTCAACTGTTGTGTTCATTACCCTTGTCTTACATTATTATCATACATCAAGCCAAATTCTTCTTTCCTAAAAGAAAAAGTAAAAATTTAATGTTATAGTGTATAATTGAACTTAAATAGTATATATATGTATATATGTTCAAAGATATAACTAATACCTCTTATAAATTAATTGTTTGATGGAAGAGTAGGTAAAGAAATATATGTTGATGTTTCATCAGGTTCCTCTGAAAGATAAATATTAGTTAGAAAATAGTACTAAAAGTAAGCCAAATAATTGAAATATAGAAAAATATATATTGCCTCTTGCATGTTTGTCTAGTTCTTCAACGAATTCTTCATAACTTGAATCATTTGGAGTTGCTCTCAACCAATCTTGAGTGGAAATCAAACACTCAATCAACATAGGTATCGATGAACTATGATATTGGTCAAGAACACGACCTCCCGTGCTAAATGCAGATTTTGATGCAACTTTGACACAGGAATAGCCAAAATATCTTTTGTCATCAAAGATAAAATTCTATATTTTGTAGTCATGGACCACCATGCTAAAATATCAAATGGCTCTACATCATTCTCAATAAGATCTTTTAAATAGGCATCAATTTCATTTGCAATAACTCTAGCACTAAAACAACTTGTGAATTGCAATAGCTTCCATTTTGCACACTTTGACTCGGATGGTGCACCATATACTTCAGATGAAGAACTTATAGTTGTAAATGTAGATCCAACTTGATAAATTTCATACAATTCAAGCATTTTATCATACACCTTCTTGGATAATACACAAACTTGATCTATAGGAAGAAAAATTTTAAGACAAAATTCCAAATAACCTAGCTTGTGACGTGGATTAAGCACTGTTGCTACGAGCAAGTAAATATTGAACTTGTCAATAGAACTCCAATACTTTGTAAGTTTTTCCTTCATTTTGTTACACATGTGAAGAATGATAGGGTTACTATTCTCAGTTGAAAATGCATTTAATCGATCTTGAATAGTATCAAGTTGAGAAAAATGATGTGGATTAGTGATATATTTGGTGCCTGACAAAAGCTCGGTTGTTTCAAGAAATAAGACCAAAAAGTCACAAATGACTCCAGCATGGTTTCAATCTTCTTCAAGAGGAGGACTAGTGCTCCTAAAGCTTGCATCATTCACTTTAAGATGTTTGAAAGCCATTTAAAAGGGCAAATCATGTTTCAACATCAAGTATGTAGGATTCCAACGTGTTGACACATCTGAACACAGATAATTTAGTTAAAATTATAATACTTACTCAAGATTTTCTAAATGTTTGTTCTCTACTCGGAGAACTCTCGACCCACTTTATATTATTATGAATTCAAGTAATGGAATCCTTGATTTGATTAGTTTCCTCATTTATAATCAAATTTAAATGTGTGAACACAACAGACATGCAAAGATTCCCCATCTCCAAAAAAAGCATCTTCATTTTCAAATTCAAACGCAAAGTGTTTAGCGTGACGTCAATAGCCGAGGCATTATCAACAATAAGAGTACACATTTGTCTAATATTTCAAACATTCAAATATTCTTCATTGCATTAGCAATAGATTCGCCCGTGTGTGGTGAAGGAAGAATACAAAAATTCAGAATTTACTTTTGAAGAGTTCAATTCGAGTCTATAAAGTGAGCAGTCAAACATAAATATCCAATATTCTGATTTGAAGTCCACAAATCTGTTATCAAGCATACACGATGAATATTTTCACTAAAAATCTTCCTTAATTTAGTCTTCTCCAACTTATATATTTTGAAGACTTCTTTCACAATGGTGGTTCTAGAAATATGTGGAACTCCAAATTTTATGATCGTTTATGAAATCCTAAGGTCATGAACCCTGGATTATTGATTTTTTTAAAATATATAATTTTGTAATATATGGAGTTGAAGGACTGAATAATTAATTTAATAAAATAGTAGACATGTGATTAAGATAAAGTGATAAGTAATCACTTTGGATTAACTTAATCATGAAAAGACCAAATTACAATTTTACAA
>JAXCLR010000063.1:8251861-8268608 GCA_035584095.1 Annona squamosa | reverse complement strand
GATATTACGAGTATCATGTGTAAAATTGATGACGAGTGTTTATTATATGATGAAAGAAAATGAATGAAAGAAAAAAATAAAATTTTGGACGAGATCCAAATAAAAATCCTGTCGTGTGATCAGGGTAACAATCCTGAGTCAGGTTTACCAATCGATAAAGATCCCGGAGTAAGGCTTCTAGGCACCTTGGGTCAGAGCGCCAAAAATTATGTTTAATAAGTGGTTGCGCAACCTTACAAAATTCTCTAAACCCTTCTTTCACAACAAATTTAAATGACAATTCATCAAGAATAATCATTCATGTCATTGTTCTTTTGCAAGCTTCTTGGTCAAACTTCTAACTTGATATAACTTTTTGACAATCATCGGTTACTGTTTGAAATGATAACAAGGGTTGACTCTTGGCTCTATTGTTGGTATTATATTTGCATAACTTTAAGTGTCTTGTTAATGTGCTTGTTCCTTGAGTACTTAGACACTCAAGTTTTATCTTACAATATTTACAAATACCCCATGCCACTTTTCCACTTTCATCCAAAATTCTTTTAATTCTTCCCAAACTGGTGACGAAATTTTATACCCTTTCCTTTTTTTAAGAAGAGGCTCATTTGTATCTAAACTTTCTGTAAGATTAACAATGTTTGAGGTAGTTAGTGTATTTTTAATTTACTCATTGTTGATTTCTGGCTCGCTAATCTTGTATGACATATTACTTGAACTATTCATATTGAAATGATCACCTAAATATCACTTTTTTATAATATATAAAAATAATTAGAAATTGTCCATGCGAATTTCTATAATTCTACTCATTTCAAAGCAATAAAAAACTAATTCAAAAAATAAAATATTAACTAATGCATATCAAGTTATCAATAACTATTATAACCATAAACAAATGAAATAATTTTTTCAAATTGTACAAATATTTGAAATGCAATCATTCAAGCTATAGTAATACTTGTTCAAAAAAATGAAAAACAAGTGCATCTTTTTCAACACTAAAGCACATGTTTCTAAATTACCATTTACATAGTTTGAAATTTGAATGATTCTCATGCTGAGTAAAAATAGATATTTCTAAATTACTATTTACACAGTTTCTATTTACTTTAATCCTAAAAATTAATTCATAGACAATTAATGTTATTTTCATTTGTTTATTTCTAAAAATTCATTCTACCAATATATAATCACATTACATAAATTCTTCTCTCTCTTTTGCTCTCATTTTCAGATAGGGTTTCATTGCACCAACTTTCAATAATTAATCATGTACTATTAATTTGTATATTAAATAATAAACAATAATTTTTCTAAAAAATTGTCAATAACAGAACTGTTACCAGTGCGGCACTGTGGCTAGAGAAGAAAGTGAGCAGACAGGCAGAACGGGCCGAACGGCAACGATGCTCGAAAGGCCAGAGACTGAACTCGAAATCGGCAAAGGCGTTTTGGCAAATGGTTGGCACCCAGCCTTGGGGAATAGAAGTACCGGATCCAACAAGAGGGAAGGGAGATTGTTATCCTTCTAGACCTACCAGTTGAAGTGTTGGCTTTGAAAAGAAATTTGTTTTTCTTCTGTCACGGTAAGCAGGTACCGGTCTACAAGAAAGAAGGCAATGAGCAGTAGCGTTCGTCTGTGATCTTATCGAGATGCTGGATATGTTGGTTTGCCCAAGATACAAATACCAGAAGCCAAAAGGCATAGGTAGGAAAGCTGAAAAATGGAAATGACACCGCAAATGGGAATTGGAAATAGGCTGGAAAGAAGCCTAGACAGTCGTCAGAGTTCAGAGATGGGACAACACTACCACAGCGGGCAGGTGGCTCACTGGCTCGTCTAAATTCTGATTGACGTATAATAATAGAATATCAATATTTTTTAATATAGGTTCGGGTTCACCTAAACCCAAAATCAAAAATTGCTAGAATTCAGTCCGAGTTCGAGCTAAGAAATTAAGCTCAGGTTCATAATTATAGAGTTTCAACACTACTCCCACCCGAGTCGGTGGGCTGAGTTCTAGCTGAACCCGGCCCAAGTTGCACCTCTAGTCCTGACATCCTGCATGGTCAGAATCTGAATATCTAATGATCTTTATGTTATCCAACCTATTTTATGTGAGCATGTAGTGTTTTTTTCTTTACAGGTATCTTAAAACCCTTTAAGCTACTTTTCAATTATCCATTTCCGGATTACTCAAGTATCTACCCAACATCCCAATAATGAATATTATATCTGGACATGTACAAACTTGGACATACATTAAACTTCTCACTGCTGAAGCATAAAAGATCTGTATTTTCTTAGATTCAAAATCATCACAAGAGCACTAATCGAGACTGAATTTGTCTTCTTTGGCAACAGGGCTATTTCTTGGTTTACAATCTTGTATATCAAATCTTTCAAGTAGTCTTTCAACATAGACCTTTTGTGATAATCCAAGAATACCTCGAGAACGATCTTGATGTATCTGAATTCCTAATACAAAAGTTACTTCACCAAGATCTTTTATCTTAAATTTGTTTGATAGAAATCTTTTAGCTTCATGCAATAAACCTACATCATTACTAGCAAACAGTATGTCAGTAATATATAAGACCAGAAAAATGTGTTTACTCCTACAGACCTTGTGGTATACACAGTCATCAAGCATACATTTCTTTACATGCTAAGCGTGATAGTTGGTACAATACTTCTTTTAATGTCTAGGAGTGTGACAAAAGTAATAGCCTGATTCCTTATTTATTTTTTTATGATTTCTTATTTATCACCCCACCTTTACCATCTTTCGCAACTTTCTTATTTATTTTCCTTTTCTTGGTCTTTTCTTTAAAAGTACTTACCAAGTGTACACTTTCGGGCCTGTCTTGTTTCACTATTTCTTATTCTTCCACACAATGTGAAATGATTGAGATCATTCTCTTTCTAACGATTATAGCTGATCTTAAACTGATTGAATTGTTTAGGAAGATAGATCAAAATTAAACGCACTAGCAAATCATCATCTAGTTGTAGCCCAAGTGCCATTAGTTTCGAAGTAAGATGAAACATCTCAATGATTTACTCCCTTATGTTTGCTTTACCCTTATCCTCATTGAAACCAAGCTTGACAGAGTCGAACTGGTTTTAACCTTATCACCTTTTCAAAGTGCTTTTTGATTTTATCAAGGAAATCCTTGGTAGTAGTATCTTGTTCAGATATACCACCCCCGAAAGCTTCTGGAATTATCTTGCGTATGATCATGAGACTCATTCGATTTGAACAATCACACCTCTCAAAGTCCCCTTTTTCTCAATGGAACTTACAACCGTAAGAGGGGTAGGTTGTTTAACCCTTAACGGAAGGTCAAGATCCACACAGCCAAGAATGATCATAACATTCTCTTTCTATTGCTCGAAATTACTTTCATTAAGCATGAGAATAAAATTGATGTTGGCAGATATAAAATAAGCAGATGTATTAGCTGAAAATATAACAAAACAACATATTGACATAAGTTTCATATAAAACCTTAGTAAAATTCAAATAATGGCAGGACCTATCACAAGATACCTAATGCAACATTAATATATAGTCTTCGGACAGAAATATTAGCTTGTAAGTGGTACTCTTGTTATAGTAATCAAATACTGATAATAAAGTCTTATCAAATAATAAAACTTTCTTTGGATTGACTTATTGTTCACATGGAAAGCTAAATAATTATCACATATTTATTACCACATTTACATGGAAAGCCAAATAATTATCACATATTTATTGTCATACGTGTGCATGCAATTTGGCCAAAAATTAATCTTCATTTGGGCCGATTAAAATTCACATCAATTACGCTCATACAATCATCTTAATATTTTAAAAATAAATTAACCTATATAAGAGAAGCTACTTTGGTAGCATGTTGTTTCAATTAATTTATTTTAAAATATCAGACATTCATAAAGAATATTTGTATCATTATTTGAATTTTAAATTTTAAAAGATCTAAAATTAAATTTCGCATGACAATAGGTTAATTTAAAATTTTTAATAGAAAGTAGCAAATCCTAAATACATGAAAATTAGTCACAAATTACTTTCTAAATTTTCATAAATTAACTATATGAATTAATTGCACATAGAATTTAAAAATTGCATGCACATATATAAAATTCACAAAAATTAATATTTTGGACCTATTTGGGTTAATCAGACTCTTCCATTTGATCCAAAATATCCAAAAGCATAAAAAATTGCTATTGGATCGTCCAAATCAGATAACAAGATTATAAAATATGATAAATTCAATTTGGACAGTTATAAACATGTCACGTGTCCTTTATTAGACAGGTTGGGCTACACTAGAACCTCTTGGACTTCAAAAAAATGGGGCTTACTGTTTGGGCCATGGATGGGCTTGAGGTAAGCCCAGCTAGGCGTAAAGGTGAGAGTTAATTGGACAGGCTTGAATTCGAGGACTGGGTTACCTCCGTCTGGGACTGTGAAGCAGGCCCGCCCAAAAGCAAAGATGCTAGCTATGGGCCCACTAGAGACTGAAGCCCACATGCTTGGGCACAAGCCCAAACCCAGTTCGTGAGAGCATGACCTCTTAGTAAAAACTCATCTGGCCAAGAGTTTTGTAATTTCTTTATGGCCAGGGGTTTTTGTGCAAAACCTCTCATCTTCTTCCCCTAAATCGTGAAACCCTAGCTGCCATACCCAACATGTTGCCACTGCCACATAGCTGCCCGTCACAGCTGCTGCCGCCGGCGGCCTCTAAGCTGAGTCACCGCTGCTCGCTACCACTAGCAAGATCACCGTCATTGGCTTCCAAGCGTCCATTCATCACCGGCAACGTGATATACCGTCTGAATCCCAGAAGACGGATTTTGTTTTCATTTCTAGCAGCTTCTGGTTCCATTGCTACCGTCTAACAACTGCTTGCTACCCAAAATATCTCATGGGTTTTAACGACAGAAAAAATCCCTCTGGATATAAATCCGTTGGTTTCATTTTGTTTCAAAAGGAAAAAGGGTAGCGGCAACCATTAAAGATGGGTTACAACCCTTTTGGGTTTTTAAAAAATCAAATATAGTTAAACAATACAGAACCGAACAACATGAAGATGAATCCATACGGAGTTGAACAAAAATAAAATTCCATACGGAAATAAATCATAAGTGCATTAACATGAGTTCAAGAAGACCAAAAATAATTCATAAAATATTTCTTAATAATTCAACATGAAGATTGGCTCTGATACTACTTATTAGAAAAATCTTATTGATTAAATCCATAATTACCCTATGATCCTCCATGCTAAATCACTAAGGGTGTGTTTGGGAATGGATAAAACTTTTGATGAAAAGTTGTAAAGAGTAGAAGTTGTCAAATGATGTGATATGATAGGGATAATAATGAGGAGTAAATAGGATAATATTGAAATAAATAAGTTAGTTGTGTAGATAATTGTGAAGAATGATGGAAAAATAGGATAGTTGTATAGAAAAATGTGAAGAAATGATTAAAAAATAGGAAAGTTGTGGAAAGTAAAAAGTTTTAGATTGAGAATTTTTAACTTGACAATTTTTACTGGTTACCAAACACACTCTAAGAAAAATAAATCATAAGCGGAAGCGTACCTGAATCCATAAGCGCGGTTGTTTTTGAATCCAAAGGTTTTTTAGTCTTCCAAGTTAATGCTCTAGAGTTTTCTGGAAAATGTGACTCTTCTTTTCCAATAATGGGATGTCAGAAAAGAAACCCTAATCAGTGCATAACCTAGGGACCACAACCGTTTATATAGGAAGCCTATCTTTCTTATTTTTAATTTAGCTCATTATAAAATAGAAATTAAAAATTAGGTTGTAGGGTTTCTATGCTATTAGATGATTTAGGCTTATAAAACCTTATAGGATAACTTTAAAAATTGGGCCACTATTTATGATAGCATATATATAATTAATATATATATATATATATTTGTCCAAAATTCCAAAAATTTTGGCATGAAAATGGGCTATTGTTGGAGTAGAGGATGACGATTGAATTTTTGAAGTAGTCAGACCAATTTTTCAATCTTCATGTTAGCACTTGTTGACGACAAAGAGATCTCATGTGTACACATGCAATTTCGATGAAACTACATGGGGTAATATGCAATTTATGAAACTATATAGGTATATCTGTAATTTTAGTCAAACTATGTGGGTGTATCTACAAATTACCCAAATAAATATTAAAAAAATAAGATAGAAATGAAGAGTGAAAAAATTTTAATTTGAAAGATTTTTTATCTATGTAAATGCACTTAAAACTTTACAATCTAAAACTTTTCAATTACCAAAACTGCCTTATTTTTTAATTATTTTTTCAATGTTTCCTATACAACTATCTTATTTGTCAACCATTTTAACATAACTATTTATTTTCTAACTATTTATTTTAACTTTTTTTATTTATTTTCTATCATTACTCCTATTATACATCTAACTATTTATTTTAATTTTTTATTATTTTCTATAATTACTTTTATTATATAACATTATTTTCTCTCAATTTAAAAACTTTTATGCTAAAAACATTTTATTACTTTCCGAACACACCCTAAAGATATTAGTAAATCCAAGAAATACTTTTCAAAATGGATCATTCCCTCCATGTCCATCCACATTTCTTATTGCTCCTTTTTGAATCTTTACATTATCAACATTACCTGGCAGCCTCCCAAGTTAGTATAACTATCACGTCAATGAATACAAGTTTTTTTTTTTTAAAAAAATTGCACTAGATTGGAAAATCAGTCTATAATTAAAATATTTATTTAAGGGTGATGATAATATACATATCACAATCTAGTGTATTTTATATATTTATATATTTTTATTTTTTATCTTTATATGGACCCAAGCGTACTTAATTTATGTACGAATATTGTCTTTTATATTTTTACGTATAGTTTTTTAAAATTTTAAAAATCAAAATTTCCACCTTCTTACATTCCTTTGCACATGAAAAATAATAAAAGTTTTATTTTTTAAACATTTGTAAAAAATTTAAGAATTTATAATCCTTAAATTTCATTATATTAATTAAGTATATTTCAGACTCATGTAAAAAAATAAAAAATAAAAAATAAAATTGTATAATATCATTTTCCTTTATTTAAATGGTTTAAATATATAAATATATTAATAATTTAGAAAATCTTAGCAATTCCATGAGCTAGGTTACTCTACCCCATATTATACCTCTAATTAAGGATAATGTATAAGCTCATAAAAGTATTCCTCCAATTAGCATTTTCTTTAAACTAGTCAATTATGTGGTTGCTCCTAGCAATCAATCATCCTTCTGTTTCAGATTTGATAGTGATATTATTGCATTACCCTATTTGATAGTAATGTAATGTCAAAATTGAACCAATTAACGAGCCTACTAAGTGATTGGTTCTAGTAAGACTGATTCAATCGTTTATGAAAATCATATTAAATTGATATGCTAACCCCAAACCTTTTGGCACAAAGATCAAGAACATGAACCAACTGGGCTAAGCCCTTGGTCATAAATTATCAAGGTATCTAAGTAAGTTGATTTATTATCTAATCCCATGGAATGAGATGAGATGACAATCGGCCTCACATGCACACACACTCATGCATACTCATATCAATCACTTGAGCATTTTAGTGTTAATATAATATATCATTCTTCAATACACAAAAACTCCTTTATCATCCAAATCTCATCTCATTTATATTTAGGTGGATGATACTCAACAAGTTAAGACTTATGTGATGCTCTAATTTAGGCGAAACTTGATGACGTAGTTAAATAAAATATTCTAAATTGATATTTGATTTCAATATCATGATGTGAGACTCAAATTTATAAATAATTTAACAATTACTATTCATTAAGATGCAAATGATGAGAATGAAATGGAATTAGGGATGCCAGTGAGCCAAGTTAACCCATTTAACCTAATCCATTTGAAAACAAGTTTGGTTGAGAAAAGGGTTAAATAACTTGGGTTGGGTTCAACCTAGTCAACCCAAGTTATGGATTTATGAGCAACTTTCAAATTAGGTTCAAACCAGTCCATTTGGTAACGGCATGTGGGCATGAGTGATATTTGAGTGTTGGACATGAGTCACGTCCATGATTGAAACTCTTAGTAATGGTAAAAAATGGTTCCAATTCCATGTAATCCAGCTGAATAAAAGTTGTTTCGCATAACCCCTTTCAATGATAAAATCTTAATGCTAGAAGAAAATTTAATCTATTAATTATATTTATCATAATTTGTTTAATTAGGAAAGCATTTTGTCCAAATTAAATGCGCACCTACATCCATGTTGAGCTTCTATGCACCTTCCATTATTCTTTTCTACCATTTTGAACTCTGCCATAGGTTGTTGTGTAATATTTGAGGCTTGAAATTTATGAATGTATGCACTGCATTACCCAAGGATGTCTTTGGTATCCAAGCGGTCATGATCAAAGAGCATGCAGTTTCTATAATACCAAAGCCTTTAACTGTCATCATATAAGGATCTGTAACATATCTTATTTAACGAAAGAAGAAGCAGAAGGATCAAAAGACTATGTCTCAAACTTCATCGCTCAACCAGATTGAAATCATCACATCAGAAACCAACCATACTACATAACCTAAATGCCACTAATCTCTAAAAGAGTTTAGGAGAACTTTCCAGGATGTTTTCTTAGGAGCATAGTCCGATGCTCCTGGGCACATACACCTATTTTTAAAATTTTTTTGAAAATTTTTTCATAAAATTATTAGCTCAAGTGTATTTAACTTATGTATCAATTTTTACCATTTTTGGAGATTTTTAGATATTTATTTTTTATTTTTGAAAATTACCTAAAATGTCACTGATTTTGAAAAATAAAAAATAAATATCTAAAATATTCCAAAAATGGTAAAAATTTACACACATATTAAATACACTTGGACTAACGAGTTTATAAAAAAAATTCAAAAAAGTAAAAAATAAGTGTATGCGCCCAAGAGCATGCATCACGACATGCTCTTGGGAGCATCAGATCAATGTCCGTTTTCTTATGTATTATAATGTGTGTTTCTCCCAAAGACCTCACATATATTTATAACTGAATTAGAAAGAATATGCAAAAGCTTCATAGGAGTTGTCCCACTGCATAGGAACTCAACTTACTTATCTTATAGATCGCTAAGCACATGTGGTATGAAACAAGTGTTATGGTAGCAGAACTTCTAACTCACAAGAAGCGTATGTCACTAACCTTTCAATACCATATAGATCCTAATTTAGTCGTTACCAAGCACCTAACCTGAGTTCTCAAAGTGCTAGCCCTCCTTAAGCCTCGATTAAGACTCATGTCTGAATTTAATAAAGTTCAATGGGACTAGAATTCTCATTGCGTTCAAGATCCAATATGACCTCATTTTGATTATCTTATCAAGACAATAATCATCTTAGTTCTTATGCTCACATAGAATGCATATCTTATCTAACTTATGTCATCTTTATATTGTTGGAAATATGTAGAAAATAAGCCAAGTCTATGTTTTGATGATTAACAAATCAATTTGAATAAGTTTTAGTTACTAACATATTTGTGGAAATGATTAAAGGTTATAAATTCGAAGAATATGAAGCATGGTAAGTCAAGTTGATTTTCAAGTCAACTCAAGCATCGTCTTAGGCCAAGTCGATCCCCCAGTTGACTCCAGCAGCGATTTCAAGACGTCATTTTCTTCTAGAGTAGAAATCAAGAATAAGAGGTGCCGAAGTCGTATCCTAAGTCGACTCCACTTGCGACTTGAGGTGAAGTCGCAGACCAAGTCGACTCCAGTAGTGACTTCGAGGCGTCATTTTTGTCCAGAGTTGAAATTGGGGACGAGAGCTGCCGAAGTCGCATTCCAAGTCGACTTTTCATGCGACTTGGGCGAAGTCGCAGACCAAGTCGACTCCATCTTCGACTTCAGTGAGGAAATTGCTGAACTAGTTAACTCAATGATAGATTCAAGTGAAGATGAAAGCCAAAGACGACTCAAACACTCAAATGAAAATCGAATGAAGAATCGAAGCAAGTAGGGTTGCATAAATCCATCATGTTGGATTATGAACACACTTTTGACATTATTAAGCACTTTAAGATTCACGCATATACTCAAGATTAAAGGATTCAAAGTTTGCAAGACACGGAGCTAAAGGACATCAAGCTAGATTAATTATACTAAGTTCCAACAGATAGAATCAAAGGAAGAATAGCCAAAACATGAAGAAAATTCAAGTAAGCAAAGCATTCTAAGGATTTCAAGTTCATCAAGAAAGCTGACGAAGTGAAGTTGCACCCAAAGTCGACTCCACCTGAGACTTAGGTCAAGTCGAGGACCAAGTCGACCCAGATTGGAACTTGAAGAAATTGTGAACAAGCGAAGTCGCACCCGAAGTCGACTCCATCTGCGACTTGGATGAAGTCGCACCCGAAGTTGACTCCACCTGTGACTTGGGTCGCAACGGTCAGAAAAATTTTGGCGCATTAAATGCGTGCCGCCTACTTCCAAACGTTCGGATTTCCTCGCAAATTATAAAAAATATTTAATATGAAAGAGGAAGGTAAATGAGAAATCATTGAATGAGCATAACTGCCATCTCTAAGAGCATTAAGTGATCAAACCATCATATAGAAGAAGAACTTTGCTTCCAAATTGCCGAGAGCTGCTTGCTTAATCATTAAGCCTACACCACAAGTTCTTCTCTGCACCAAATCTGCTTCTACACAACAGTAACGTGTAGAAACTCTTTTTTGTTATTTTTTATTGTATTGAACTTGATTTAGTTTTGGTAACTAAGATCAAGTGTAAGCAAAGTAGTGTGTGATTGGAGTAGAACTCGTCACCTACTTGTGCTGTGAATTGTTGATGCTCCCTGAAGCTGAAATTTAGAAGAGAGCAGTGACTCTAGTTGTATTTGTGAAATACAATAGTGGAACCCAAGTCACAAGAGGTGTGAGCTTAGAAGAGTGGAGTAAGGAGGTTACCTGAACAACTATAAAATCTTGTCTGTTGATATTTACTTCTGCTCTCTACACTATATTGTTTTCCATTTTGTTTCTTCATAAAGGGGACTAGATTAATCCAGGATAAAGTTTCTGTTTAAGTTTAAATTTTTAAATATCCAATTCACTTCAACCCTCTTGGGTAATTGCCATTAACTCGGGACCAACATATACATTCCCATAACATCAAAGGTGATCGCACTTGAGAGATGGCCAATATCTGACTTTGTTGACGTACTTTAGATTAAATATTTCTCATTTATTCAATCATGCTAGTATTAATATCGTAAAACAACAAACACTGACATTTACACAATGTAGAAGTGTTACATTGCCGCTAGTTGTACCACAAATCTAGTTTTAAAATTAGGCTATCTCTTGTTGTCCATAGGATGACTTCATTTATTTAGCAATGATGCAACAATGATTTTCACACCTCTAAGTTCCCATAATAATCAATATTGACATAATCAAGGAGCGCAAATCACTTATTTTAGAAATTAATTTGTAGTACAATAGACGATACGAGTCATCACTCAATAAACTTGCCTAAGATTTGACTGGTACTTGTTTACCAAATTAATAACATAATGTATATTAGAGTAAGTATGTATCATTTAATGAAATCAAAAGTAGGAGCAGAAGGTTGTATCTCAAATTTCATCGCTTGACTAGATTAGAATCATAAGATAAAAAAATCAACAATACTACCACAATATATATACCAATAATCTTTGAAAAGGTTTAATAGAAGTCTCTAGGATTTTCTCTTGTGTGTTAATATGTGTATTTCTTCCAAAGACTTCATACATATTTATAACTTGATTGGAAAAAATTATGTAGGAGCTATCCTACCATAGGTATGCTTCCAAATGTTGTACATTTACATGGAACCGGGTTTCCCAATATCAGTAGGATTAGAAAATTCAATTATGGGCATATAAGAATTTTAATTTTAGTACAATTCGAATACTAACAAATATAGAGACAAAACATTAAGGGAAGCTTATTCTTTTGCTTTGCCAAAGCATGAAGCACTTTCATACTATCATTTCTAATTTGTTGTTTAGCTAGAGAGAGTGGAAATTTGAAAGAGAATTTATAGACATTTGCATATTTAAAAGATGAGAAAGGTATTCTCCATCTTACTTGCATATTTATATATAGGACAAACAATATTCACAGATTTGCCTTTTTTACCAAATTTTCTCACGTTAGAAGGGCATTCACTATCATCTTCCAAGAAAATATCTAAATTTTTCTAGGCATTTTTATTTTCCATACTGATTTAAGAATTTCAACTGATTCTCAATTATAAGATTAACAAGTGATTCTTAAAATGACTTAAATACCCCCGTATTTAAAAATCCAAAATAAATATATAGACATATCTAAAAATGATAAAACTTGATTTATAAATTAAATATGACTAGATTAACAAGTTTATAAAATTATTTTCAAAAAAAATAAAAAAAATATATTTTTTGACTGGTCAGAAATCACCGGATTTCCGTCTGGTCTGAAAAGATCGGTGCTCTTCAAAGAAATTCTTTCATCTTCTTTTAGATGTTGCTCTGTAGAAGTAAGATATATTTTGGTCACTATTTTGAAGCCGACTTATTTTTGACTTTTCTTTTACACAATTTATTCATCTTCTAGTAGTGTAATGATAATCCCTCCTCTCTTTTAATTAGTACATCCCACTCATCCGATGATGTAAAACTTTTTAGACATTACAGTCAGGCCTGGTGCTTCAGAATTGTTGTTCTCATATTCCCTCTCAACCTACCATTTCAACTCATCAATTCCTTGCCACACATGTGCATTTTTCTATTGATTTTGTCAAAAGGAGGCAGTCTTCTTTCATTTCTATCCATCCACACTCATTATATAATACTACTTGCCTCAGGATATTGAGCTCAATAGAGGTCATATCTAAATGGTTTGGAGAATTTTTTTAAATTTTGAACTCCTACATCTAAATGACACAACAACAAATAGTTTTCTGATGAAATAGTTCAGAGATGAAGATTTGTGGAAAAGGGAATGAATCCACCAGTTCAATTATTGCCCCTTTTCAAATGTCCCTCTATCCTCTTGATACTTAATCTATTACTTTTCCATGCCAATTTTACTCCATTGAAACTCAAATCAACTAGCTCTCTCCATTTGAGCTTCAAACTAGCCATGTACTCTAATATTGTAGTCACCTCACTAGAAGCCCTCCCTCATACCAGCATGGGTGATTCGAACTCATCTTGAGCCTTCTTAACAAATTTCAAGATTCTTCTCTCCTAGAAACTTCACAATGTCTATTGAATCTTGTCATTCTACACCCTTTTCCTTTATCTCCAATTATTTCCACACCAATTAATATCCTAATCCCTATGCCATAATAAAGTCAGACATCCTCTTCTTCCATCACTGTCCACTATTAAATAACATTCAAAGATCATCTTCCGTCTCAGACTTTCATTTTTTGAGCTTTCTTCTTCATTTCAGAAGAATAGCCACTATGGATCTTGTTTCCTGAATACGTTAAGAAGAGCTCAAACTATATGTGTGTTCCCAAGCTCAAGACAATTTCGAGCAAAAGTTGTCATTTATTCTTAGAGAGGTTGAGAGATATTCTCAGCTACCACAATTCTTCAATTTTCTTTGTCTACTTATCTTTCTCCTTTCTGTCTCTTCCCCCCTTCATTCTCCTCTTTCAAACATTCTTCCAATTCTCTAGATCTTTTTCTCCTAGTCTGCATATCTCCCTATTTTTGTTTATCCCTTCTATTAGTTCTTTCCTCTTATGCACCAGTTTTTCCATCGCTTTTTCTTAAGTTTTGAATTGTTGCCTATGTCCTAGCTCTTGCCTTAGTTTAGAATCAATTCCCTCTATTATACCTCCAAGTGGAATACATTTTTTCCTTTCAGTATACCTCTCCCCTATCGTATCTTTTGCCCTTCTCCCTTTATCCTGCCCCTATTTAGTAGTCCAACATTTTTTGCTTTATTTTCTTTCTCTTTTCTTATTATCACCCTTCTTTTTTCATATCACTATGATCCACCCTTGGGTTCCTGATTCCAGATATCAAAATTTTTCATTGTTTATTACTTCCCATTTCTATCCCTTTAACGGTGTCATACTAACCCCCTTCACAAAACTCATATATGATTCCCAGCTTCTCTACTTGATTATGAGCTTGCTAGTTTTTTCGATCTCTTAGCCCACCTAAGATCATTCTCTGCGGCCCCTATCCTTTCCCTTTCTTTATAATATTTGAAGTGATTTGCTTATTGAACTTTAGTTAGTTCTCTCCTCATTTTCTATAAGTTTAGATTGTTTGCCTCTACTAAATATTTAACTAGTTCCACCTATTGATTTTTGTCATCTTCTCCTTTTAACTACACTAATTTCATTCCCACTCTTAGATCACTTCTAAATGGCTTTTCCTCTTCCTTTAAACCCTATCCCTAGGCCCTTGGGTCATCACATTCTTTACAATTATGCCTCTTGATCCCACAGATATAGTAAAATATCAATAACATACTAAAAACTGATCTATCTCCTATGTTATGTTGTTCCTTGAACAAAAATTCCTCTTCTTAAATGTTTTGTACATCCACTCTTGTTTTCGTTTTAATCCTTTTTCCATCATCCTTAAATCTGAGTGGCTTCAAAAAGATTCTCTAATAATTTTTTCCTGACACTTCCTTATCAATAAGGTAGAAAGCCTCATTCACATAGGGCCAAATTCGAGTGCTAAAAAGAGCAATGCTCATTATCCCCGTTGGTTCTGTGACCTCCTTAAGAAGAATGAGTTCTCTATCAAAATGCCACAATCGACCTACTAGCACTATCCTAAGATCATTTTCTTCTTTAAATTTTAGCAGTATATGTTCTCCTCCATATCAACAAAGCTCACCTTTCCTTTTAGTTTCCGTATCTTCGACATTGTACTTTTGAATGACTCCTCTTTATATCCTTCTGATGCTTAGATTGAGTTTAAAGTTGTTGGTTTACCTTTTGTATCAATCATCTTATAATCCTCCTCTTTAATGTAATGTGTTTGCATTTTGTCTATCATCAACTTTGCTTCATCCGTTCTCTCTTTAGAAAAATCTTATCCTCCTCTCATAGTTTTGTAGAGAAATGCCTAATTTTCCTCTTTCTCCTAATTTTGAAACCCACCCTAGATTTCACGCATCCTGGATTGTGATGCATCATGGATGTCCTTGTGACGTGAAGATGGAACAATGGAATGAGGTGAACAGAGAAATTTGAGAAGATCACAACAACAGTGCCATGTGATTTCTTAGTGGTTTGGGTAAAGTCGAGAAGCCCCGGTACCTTAATACCCATCACATCGTTATTATGAGCCACCATAAATTGGGAAGGCTAAGTAACTCATTCCATTTTGAATATTTTAATAATTAATGAAAATTTTACTTTATTTACTGTATTTGACATAATTTATGGTATCCTAGAGATATTTTCACCAATCAAATATAAATAATCCCATCTATAAATGTATAAAATCAACATAATATAATAATTTAATATTAAATATTAATTTTAAAGTAGTATTTTCAACATATGAACTATCTAAAATATCATTTCTAAGTGTATAAACGATTCTAATATATATGTAAATGAATCTAAGCACTTTTCTTAATTTATCCATAAATATACTTATTTTTTAGCAAATGTGACCCATACACATATTGATTTAGATGAAACTTAATTTTTCAGATACACAAATGATATAAATATAATAAATCAATTGAATTTTCTATTAAGTATCAAAAATTTAAATTTTGAAGAGATTATATGAAACTGCTTTTATGTAATCTGGTTACATAAAAGTTGGTATGACAAAAAACTACATGGGGATAGAAACATGATAGTTAAACTCTGTAGGTGTAAAGCCTCCTCCCAAATGGGTGGAGAAGAAGCCTGTATATAAGCTTGGGAGTTAAAGAAAACTTCAAGAAGTTAGGTAGGCTCCTAAAATTTTATTAAATTCTACCATGCGCACCCTATAAAATTGGGGTGAGGAAGAGGGGCTTCCCAGCAAAATTTCTGACCAGCTGAGGCGAGCTATTGTTCACAAGTCAACTTTATCTTAAGCGTTGATTTGTCATCTCTCATTATCCTTGATTGTCAATTGATAGAAGATGATGGGGGCCTATGTGATTTTTGTCATTTGGAATCTTCAATGAGTTGAATCTCCTGTTTGATGCTCAGATCTTTTAGTTTTCATTCTTCATTTGAAGTAGTGAAAACATCTCTTTCATAGCTTGGCCTGACCATCCTGAAATTCCATTGAATCTTGACCGTCGACTTGATTTACACCATCCAACATATTGAACTTTTCACAATTACTTTGGATATGATGTTTTGGACCTTGTGTGGTGTACGACCATCCCTTAATTAAAAGAAGTTGTTTGGTGACCTTTGCTTAATGGGCTTTAGTCGTGCAAATGCCCATTGGCCAATAATATTGGGCTTGTATGAACGGACGTAAAGTGGGCAAAAGCATGAAAGTATCACATGGATTTGGAAAAGGAATGCACTGGGTATTAGGAGGGCAACTTGCTTTGATAAAATTATGGAAGGTATTGGCAAAGACTATAAACTCATATTTTCATGGAAATTTCTCAATTTTCATAACTTTTGAAATAAGCTTTTGAGGATTTTA
>JAXCLR010000063.1:8215272-8238649 GCA_035584095.1 Annona squamosa | reverse complement strand
AGTCGACTTCATCTGCGACTTCGGTTGTTTTGTCTTCCAAAATCAACGCTGGAGGGAAAATGCTGCTTCAAGTCGATACTGGAGTCAACTTCATCTGTGACTTCAGTTGTTCAACTCCCCAATTTCAACATTTTCAAAAAATGCCTGTTGAAGTTTCTTGTGGAGTCGACTTTGGAATTGACTTCGCCTAAGTCGAAGTTGGAGTCGACTTGGTAATCGACTTAGTCTGATTTTTCATTCCTTAAAGACACTTATGAAACCCATTAGTAATCATATCATACTCAATTTTGTATTTGTTAATCATCAAAACTTATATTTTAGTCAATTTATTTTTTATTTAACTATTGTTTTCAACAATCTCCCCTTTTTTGATGATTAACAAAACTAATTTGAGTTTGTACCTTTTAAAAAGTCATATTCATTATACTTTGTTCAAACATCAAATAATTTCCAAAAACAGAGCATGAAACAATGTAAACAGTTATCAGAGCATAAAATATAATTCAAAATTTTCATAATATCATAATTCATACAGATTACAGTGCAAAGTAAAAAGAAACCTATATACAAGCTACCCAACCCAAAAAAAGTTAAAATTTATTTCTTAAAACTCAACCAAACCTATCCTATCTTCCCTATTTTGTCAATCAGTCAAAATAAGAGTCAATTACCAAAGATTTGGTGAATTGAAACTTGAAAATGGGATATGGATGTTGAGTAGGTTTGACAGGTCGAACATGGGCAGATGAATAGAATGATGAAACGGGTGTAGGGGTAGGATCTTGATAAACTGATCCGGAATCAAACGGACCAGTTTGGGTATGGGCTTATTGCGATGATGCCCGGATGCTAGATGATAGCGGATGGTTCGAAGCTCTCGATCTATACGATATTGGCGTGAATGCATATCGTGGATGGCATTTTGGACCCTGACAATATGGCTAGTGAGTCGATCCTCTAGTTGCTCGAGATGGACTCGAATGACATGCACTAAAGTTTCCCAAGATGGAGGATGTGGTGCAAGATCGGGAATTTGTGAGCCATGTGGTGAGCAGGAGCCGTGTGATACAAGTGAGGTTGGCTCCTTAGCCTGTGGTGAAGCTGGTTGGGCTTCTGGAGATGGCGGGGGCTGCTCCCCCTCAGCCTGTGCATGTCCGACCTCTTCTGAAGCCGGCTCTCCCATCCGTTCCCGAATCCGGTCTGCTCTGAACTGCTCCAAATTAATTTTCATCCTTTGGAGCAATGCCTTATTGATAGCATTTGTGGATTTTGGGACTTCAAAAGGTTCACCGTCAATATCCACTCCATAGTGTTCTAGGATCCTCATGATCCATGTCCCATAAGGTAGAACTCCTCATGGGTTATCCCTTCGAGATGCCAAGGCTTCTAAAAATAATTTTGGTAAGTTGACCTTGACTTTATTTGCCACTTTCCAAAGGATTCCCGCTTCCTGCGGGTTCAACTGGTTTCTACCACTGCCCTTTGGATAGATGCAGTGGGTGATGAGTAGCCTAAGGACCCTTAGCTGTGGGGATAGGTCCATGTAATGCAGGAATTTAAGTTCTGGATGATACTTGTTGCTTCGTGTCAGCTCATTGTACATTCTGTCTAATGTGAGATATGCAGGAATTCACTCGTTTTCAAATGGAACTTCGAGAATTCTAGCGATCTGTATCTCTACTTCTGTTTGATCTGGGGCTGCCATTGTCCCCAAAAACATCTCGGTTCCTTTTACAAAGGTTGAAAACTTTTCATCATCCCACAAATAATAGAATATCCTAGTTAGATCGAGATATATTCTTTCATCTGTCTTCAGTGAGCGGAAGGGCAAGAGAGAAAATGAGAGAGACAGCGAGTGGGAGAGAGAGTGAGCGGGAGAGAGACAATGAGAGAGATTGAGCGAGGGAGAGAGAACAGAGAGAGCTGGAGAATGAGAAGTCGAGCGCAGGAAGGAGAATGAGGAGAAGAGAAGAAGAGGGAAGAAGAAATAGGAGGGAAGACCGGCCGTCGCGCGCACGGAGTCAACTTTGCCCTAGGCGAAGTCGACTTCGACCCCACGGAGTCGACTTTGCCTTAGAGGCGGAGTCGACTTCACATCTCCCAAGTCGACTTCACTAGAGTCGACTTGGCTTCCTCGGAGTCGACTTGACTCATTGATTTTGACCTTTTTAGACTTGATTTTCCTGTATAATTATCCCTAATTTAATTCAATCATCCCCATTTTATTTATAATTTTGTAAAATGATTCCTTTGCTAAGGGCTTGGTAAATATATCAGCAATTTGATCCTCATTTTTCACATATTCCAAACAAACATCATGATTTTCAGCATGTTCATGAATAAAACGATGTCTTACATTTATATATTTGGTTTTAGAATGCAATACAAGATTTTTTGTCAACACAGATGGCACTTTTGTTATCACATCTGATAGGAATATTATAAAAATCAATGTCATAATCCTTTAATTGTTGTTTCATCCAAAGTAGTTGGGCACAACAACTTCCGGCGGCTATATATTCGGCTTCTGCCGTAGATAGAGCAATACTAGTTTGTTTCCTTGAATACCATGAAACCAACATATTTTCAAAAAATTGACAAGTTCCACTAGTACTTTTTCTATCTACTTTGTAGCTGGCAAAATCTGCATCCGAGTAGCCGATTAAGTCAAATGTTGACCCCTTTGGATACCATAGTCTAAGATTAGTGGTATTTATCAAATATTTAAAAATTCTTTTTACAACCAATAAATGTGATTCTTTAGGGCATGCTTGGAATCTAGAACACATACAAACACTGAAAAGAATATCTGGTCTAGAAGCAGTTAAATACAACAATGATCCTATCATACTTCTATAAAGCTTTTGATCGATACATTTACCGTTTTCGTCCATGTCGATCTTGATTGTTGAACTTATTGGAGTATTTGCTCCTTTAGTAGTTTGCATTCCAAATTTCTTTAGCATTTCTTTGACATACTTGGACTAATTTATGAATATTCCTTCACTTTGTTGCTTGATTTGCAGTTCAAGGAAGAAATTTAGTTCTCCCATCATGCTCATTTCAAATTCGCTCTACATGATCTTAGAAAATTCTTGGCACAGAGTTTCATCAGTAGCACTAAATATTATATCATCTACATAGATTTGTACAATTAAAATATTTTTACTTTTATACTTGATGAATAAAGTAATATCGACTTTCCCTCTTTGAAATTCATAATCAATCAAAAATCTATTTAACCTTTCATACCAAGCTCTTGGGGCTTGTTTTAGTCCATATAATGCTTTGGTCAGCTTATAAACATATTTTGATTGATCATTTTCTTCAAATCCAGGGGGTTGTTTAACATATACTTCTTCATTCAAGTATCCATTCAAAAATGTGTTTTTCACATTCATTTGAAATAATTTGAAATTTATGTGAGAAGCAAATGCTAGCAATTATGGGCATCATAGCAATTTTAATAACCCAAAATTTTATCAAATATATATTATGGTCATCATAGCTTGACAAAGTGAGAAAGAGGGATCATCATCACTAGCAATTATCATATTTTCTTTCCAAAGTCACCACTAATTGCAAATATCCCGTGAAGGAAAAGGCAGAAACTAAACAAAATTCAGACCTTTACAAGAAACTCCGATCTAGAATTGATTTGTGGTTTTCCATTGTCTGCATATTTGTAAGAACACTCAATCTAAGACTTATGAAACACAAGCCCTAACAAACCTTTCAAAATTTGAACAGAATTGCATGAAGTTGTACATCTAACTTTAGAATAATCCTAAGCAAGTACGCAACATAACGTTCATCCAAAAGAAAACATATCAAGAAAGAACAATTTTTTAATAAAGATGCAATCAACATACCCACCTACACATCAAGTACTTTGAGGGAAAAAAATTATTAATGAACCAGTTAATATGACTAAACTGATGCACTATCCTACCTTACAAGTGATATAAAATAAAATAGAATGCAAAGAGTTGAATGATAGTACTTGGGATTTTGTTACCGAAACACTATCATGTGAAAATTTGCATTTCTCACCTTGCAAATCAACTAAAAATGTTAATACTATAACGAAAAATGTAAAGAATGAATGCAAAGATAAACGATTTGACAAAGAATAACAACAACGCATCTTTTCTCAAATGAAAACATAATTCACGATTGTAAAGAATGATGCAACAGGAGCTAGTTAGCTGATCCTGCATTGGTTAGGGAATTGTCAAGATGGGGATTTGCAAGAGATGTCGTCAGAAGGCAGCGAACCAGGTGCCTCATAACAAATTTTTGCTATTAATTTTCAGATGTTGAAAGCTCAACGTGAATTGAAAAATCCAAAAAGATAATCCAACCTTAAAGGACTAGAGCAGTGGCGAGAGTTCTAATCAAGGCCAACACCAAACCAACAAAATAGAAATTTTAGGTGCACTCAAAATTTCAGCAACAAGGGTAAATCCGTGTACCGAAATATGCCTAATTTAATTGCTAGAATAAAAAATTCCTCATGTTTAATAACTTCAGTTAACAAATTTTAGTTCACAACAACTATTCTATTCTCAAATTTTTGATCAATAAAACACTCAAGCATGCGGGGATCATATTTATGATAAATTCCACTGTGAAATCAGATTGCATCTACAAATAAAGTGAAGCATGTTCTATTATTAGAACTCTAATAATTTTCAAGCAAACATTGGATTTAGCAAGTTAGGTCAAAATAAAGACTTTAGAATATGAAAGGATCTATATAAGTATGAAAAGTTTCCTACAATACAAAATGCAGAACTCTTTTGCCTCTTTCTAACTTCTGTTAGTGAAATGACATGGCAAGACCCAAATGTCATAACCCCTCCCACCACAAAAAAAATTAATGCAACATAGTTTAGTCATCATTTCCTCATAAAGGTTACAAACTTGCCCTAGTTACCATAGTTTGAAAATCATGTTTGGTCATTTATCATTCTTGTGTAGTGGCAATTATAGAATGGATTCTCCATTACTAACAATTAGGACCAATAGAACAAAAATTTCAACGACAAAAATTTAAAACACGATGGACATCAATCTAGAATTATTGTTTACAAAGCTCAAGCTAAGAACAAAGAAAATTAACTAATCTACTAAAAATAAATCCAAGTGATAAAAATTGAAAAGCTGCAAAAAAAAATACATGTGAATCAGTTAACTTCAAAGCCCTTCAAAATGAAAACTGAAAAACAACATCATCTAAACTAGAAGGCAGAGAAAAAATCTACCTAAAACCACAACTTTTTTTTTTATTCATTTTCTAAGAGAACACTAGAAGTTGGCATTGAGAATATCATGACATTAGTTTTCCAGCGACAGAAATTTCATCCCGAGATATCTTGAACGATTTCATACGAAAGCTATATTACAAACTTCAAGACTTTTATCGACAATCCGGCGAAAATATGGAGCCGGATTATATACACATAATGTATTTTAAGCTAAAATACATGGTATACTTAATTTTACAATTAGTTATATTTGTTTATTTTTCGTAAACATGTTTTACCAAATATATTTAATTTATATGACAAATTTTGACATTTTACAATACTTTTTTATATATTTATTTTGATTTTTTAAAATTGGTAGAAAATGACTTAAATGCCCTTGAAATTGACAATTTTTTAAAAATAAAAAATAAATACGTACAAGTATTATAAAATAAAAACTTTTGATATACATAAATTAAATATACTTAACGAAACATATTTATGAAGAAAAATAAAAATATATAACTAATTATAAAAGTAAATGAATAATATATTTTGGCCCGAAATTAATCATGGCTCCTCAAAACTTTAGCAATTAAGGCACATTTATTGATTTCTTCCTCACCATTTCTAAAGAGAATTTACGGAAGCAACACGGACTCTATTTTTGACAAGTATCTATTTCCTGGTATCCTTCCCTTCAAGTATCACCTAACTAAGGATATTAATGACCATGGTCAACCTACTTCTTTGACCCGTTTATAAATGGGTTTGAGTTGGGATTTTTGAATAAGTGGGTTATAATTCGCAAACCCGTTTAACCATTTAATTAAATAAATAGATTAAGATTGAGATTTTAAACTCTTTAACCCGTTTAGTAATCCATTTAACCCATATAACATATTCAACTCGTTTAATTCATTCAACCCATTTAACTCGCTTAATTTATTAAAGTTATATATATCAACTCCCTTGTTAGTTTCCCTCTCTAAGTTTTCTTCTAATCACCTAATTTTCATTTTTCTACTGCTGCCCTAATTCTATTTTTTCATTACTGCCTTATTTCCATTTCCACTATGCCGAAAACATCCTCTCATCTCTTCCTGTGAGATCATTATCTATTATAGTCTAAGCTTTTAGGTTATTTGTTATACAACTCGTTAACAATCCACTAATCCGTTTATTAAATGAGTTGTAAATGGGTTAAGGTTAGGTTTTTTAAATGGGTTAATAAACGAATTAGGGTTGGGATATTTTAAATAGGTTAAGATTAGGATTATGCTCCAACCTGTCCAACCCGATCTGTTAACACCCTTACATTATACCGCACTATTGGCAAAAAATTGAATGAAAATAATAAAGCAAGCGATTGCTTCACAGAATGCCGTCTTAAAATTTATTCCAATGAAATCAGCCTTATATGAGGCTTTTGCATAGTAGATAGTGGGGCGTAACAAAAATGAAAAGCCACAATGGTAACACTTAAGGACGTGAGGAGCTGTCTAATACAAAAAATATGAAAACATGCAATTGTTGTGGAGGTCGTGGCCACGTCCAATGATCCCTATCTTAAACTAAAAGCTTTCAAGTTCAGCCTCTTCAATCAGCTACCGCAATTAGAGGTTTCCAGGTACGAACGCTTAATAATTTCCTCAATTTCTGAAAGGGATGTAACCTGAAAGGTTTAGTAAACACATCTGCGAGCTAATCTTCACTTTGGCAATACTACAAATTAATCAATTCATTGTTGCTCAAATCTCCCTAAAAATAGAACTTCAATGTATTTGCTTCTTTTGTGAAATAGAAGATTCTTTGTGAGTTTAATTGTTGAGTGTTGCCTAGAAAAATTGTAGTAGTTCCTACTTGCTTGAGCTGTAACTCTTCAAGAATTCTTGGAAGCCATATGGTTAACAAGCACAAGAAGTTGTACCAACAAGTTCAACTTCTATTCTAGAAAAAGTGACAGTTGATTTCTTTTAGGAAAACAATGAAACAACCCTTGTGCCAACCACAAAAACATAACTCGAAGTGCTTCTTCTGTCG
Source organism: Annona squamosa (assembly GCA_035584095.1). Lineage (NCBI taxonomy): Eukaryota > Viridiplantae > Streptophyta > Magnoliopsida > Magnoliales > Annonaceae > Annona > Annona squamosa. The sequence continues at coordinate 8,231,354 of JAXCLR010000063.1, read as the reverse complement.
CCTTGATCTCCTACTTAATCACTATCAATAAACTCAAATAAATCTGACTTTTCGCCTTTCTTATAGAATAAACCCAAAATCTTTAGTTCCTTGCAAATGATGAAAGATTCTCTTAGCTGCTAACAAATGCATTTCTGTCGGATTCTCCATATATTTATTAATTAAACTCATAAAATACATTATATAAGGTATTTTTACAATTAGATACATCAAACGGCACACAATTTGGTTGTAAAGCATGCTATTCACTTTCTTTCCTTCATGATTTTTGTTTAACTTTAAGCCAAATTCAGTTGGAGTGCTAATAGGATTACAACCCTTAATTTGAAACCTGTTCAAAATTTCTCAAACATATTTCTTTTAATAAATAAAAATTCTATTATTAGATTGCAACACTTCTATGCTGAGAAAGTAATGCATCATATTAAGATCAGGCATTTTGAATTCAACCATCATAGATTTCTTGAATTTTGCAAAAATAACACCATCATTTTTAGTAAATATAAGATTGTCTATATATAAGTAGATCATAAGCATGTTCCCTTTATCCCCGATTTTAGTAAAAAGTGTATGCACATATGGATATTTTTGAAAACTCTCTTAGAAAATAAGCTTGAATGAGACTATACCAAGCTCATGGGACATATTTAATCCATAAAGAGCTTTCTTCAATTTATGCACTTTGTGCTCATTTTCAATCTTAATATAACCAGGGTTGTTCTACAAATATCTATTCCTCCAAATATCCATGCAAGAAAACTGATTTGACGTCTAGTTGAAGGATAAGCCAAGGATTCTGTGCCACTAATGCAATCACCAGTTTGATTGTATTATGTCTTTACATGAGAGCAAAAATTTTCATATAATCAATACCACATTCCTACTTATATCCCTTAACCATCAAACTCACTTTATACTTAAAACTTCTGCATTTTCCTCCAACTTTGTTTTGAAGACCACTTTACTTTAATGGTTTTATGCCCTTTAGCAAATCAGATAACTTTCAATTATCATTTCTTTCAATGGCATTAACTTCATCATCTATCTCTTTTCGCAATTTCCATTCTTTAACATCGCTTTCAAAGTTTGTAGGGTCACTATCTAAAAACAAAGCAAAGAGAGTATTGGACGATTTATAATATGAAGGGAGATGAGGCTAGATAGAACATAGAGAGATTAAGATTAATGGATGATTCTCATAGGATGGTTGGTGTAGAAGCATTTTTCTACCATGGGAGGGTATGATGGCTTGGTTTCAATAGTCACTTATGAATATCTAACAGTTTCCGTAGTAGTGTCCATCACATGTTCAATGGAATGCCCCTGTGATGCTTTGAATGTTTAAATGATTTGAATCGAATCTTGATTATCAAGCTTAGTTTTGTGTAAACACTCACAATTGATGCAATTTGTGCAAATTTGGAAAGTATATACAATTTTAGGGACCTGAATCATGCAAAAATAGTGGATTTTGATATTAAAAAACCTCAACTAGGTTTTGCCTTGGTTGCATGTTTATGGGCTCAAAAAATGCTTTTGATTGATATATTGTGGCTTCCGTAACTCCTCTCGAATAAAAAATCATGGTCAGTTGAAATTGATTTGTTCATTTCGGCATAACGTACATCTATTTCAAAAAGATCAAAGCTCAAAGACTAAGATCTCATTTGATTTGATGATTTTAAAAGATTAAAAAGAGGGAAATCAAGGATTAAATCAACCTAGAATTTTTCGGAGAAGTTTCAGCGCCAAATGAGGCAAAGCAAGCGAAAAATGGGTGAAACAGAGCACCAATTACGTAGTGCTAGAACCCAAAATAGTCTAAGCCATGTTGCCCTCCAAGTTGCACAATTCCATGCAAAAAATGAATTGTGTGCATAAGTCCTCTCTTATTCTCTATATAAACATCTCTTAAGAATGTCCTAAGGCATCCAAGAACATCCTAAGCTAGGATTTGAGGTCTTGGAGCGAGAGAAATTGAAGAGCACGAGGTGATGAATGAGGCAATGAGTTTCTTGGATTGGTTAAGACACCATCAGGACTTCTAATCAATGTGCTTTTCCTTTCTTTTTTTCTTTTGATTTTAGTTGTTTATTTAAGATATTTTGTGTTAATTTGATAAGTTATGAATTTAACACTTATTAGGTGTATGGTACTACATTTCCACATGATTTCATATATTAAATGAATAAATTGAAAGTTGAAAGTCCAATATACAATAATTAAAATATTAAACCTAAAAATCTAAGACCATTAAAATAGGCATGAAGACCTTGAGGAATTCTATGAACGGCCATAGAACTTAATGAATCACAATTGATTTAATATCATGAGAATATGTAGTTGAGAATATATGACAGTTAAGCCTTATAGTTTTCAAAAGAAAGTGTAAAGATAATTTAGGATTTGTTATTCTTTAACACATAATATCCAGATTAAATAAGCACTTCACATATACGTCGCAGACGTCATATGTGAAACCCTAGATCCTAGGTACTCATATCTCTTGACTTTTAATTCCTCGTTCTATATTCTTAAGGTCAAACGTTCTTCTTTTGTTATTTCTTTCTCTTTATTTTACTTTCTATGTTTGTTATAAGTGTTTTAAAATAATGTCTTAAGTTCGGAATTTCCTGTGGAATTGATATTTTTTGTACTGCAATTTACAACCAACGCACTTGCAGAAAGATAGTGAATAACAATTTCCTCAATAGTGCCTATCACGTGTTCGATGGAATGCCCCTACGATGAATGGGTTATTCAATTGAGTGTAAACACACTTTAAAATGTTAAAAACTTTTGCATGTCCTATGATGTTGATTATTGTGTTGAATTTCTTGAAATGGATTTTGTGTCGCATTGGATTTAATTGCACAAGCATGGTTGGGTTGTGTTGCATTATGCAATTTTTAGAAAGGACCATGTGTGAGTGATTTTTATAATTATGCAAGGTTGTTTATGGCCCTTAATTGACACAAGTAAAAAAGATTATTTATGGCCCTTGATTCACATGAGTGAGGGTTGTGCATGGTCCATTAAAGATATGTGACTATATTATATATGCGTGTGGTCTTGGGCGTGGGTATTAGTTTATGCATTGTGCATGGTCATTTAGGATTAATTTACTACATCATTATCATGACACATGCATCATAAATCTTATTTGATTACTCTTTTGTGCTAACTGTCATTTACTTATTAAGCTTATTTAGACACATAATTTGTTATTTTGCTTTTAGATCACAGGTCAGGTGATTGGCGGAAAACATAACCTTATAGACCAAATTTATTAGATTAAGACTTGTATTTTTAGCTATTTTGAACTTTATCCTTTTATTTGATATTAGTAAATGTAAACAATTAACTAGTTTGACACAACTATGAAGAACATATTGTATTTGGGTATTTCGAATTTGATTACAGTTTATGTGAACATATTTATATGTTATCTTAGGCTGTTTTGTAGGGTAATGATGGATTATAATGACTTTCTTTTCATATGAGTGTCTTTAGAATATGGGCATATAAATATGAAAATGTAGATCTAAATATTTATATTTTGTAATGGAATTGTGATGTTCATATACAACAAGTGCCATATTTCATACGACCCCCTTACAGGTTATGCGGAGATGCTACTGAATTTTTTAAAATCATGTCATACTTGTTGAATGACATTGGAGATTATTGGTCCCGAATTTGTGGCAAAATCAAAGAGACGAGGGGTGAATTAGGTTCTTTTAAATTTTTTTTGGTATCTTAAACTTAACCCCTTGTGAATTAAGTTCCCTTAAATGAAAATATGGAAAGCAATAGAGCAAACAGAGTAATAATAGTAGACACAAAAAATTATATTGGTTCGAAAAACCCTCTCTGCTCCACTCTTCTAAAAGCACACCCTTGTGTCTTGGGTTCTACTATGTCAATAAATATACAACTAGAACCCTTGCTTTGTTCTAGATTAAAACTCTAGGTGCCCAACTCACAATCAGAGCTAACTCAAGTTTGCAACTTGATCTCCACTTGAAGTTTGATTTAGGTATAGACTTGACTCAAGTTGTATGTCTGAGTCAACTTGACTATAGGACTTGGTCTACTATACTTTAACAATTGAAATTTCTGTCTTGAAACTGCTTCACTAAATGTGTTAGTAGCCTTTAATACTCAAAGTTAGATTATTAATCATCAAAATATAGAATATTTAAAGTAAACATTGATTTTTTTTACTTTTTTCGATAAACTTATTAATATAAATGTATTTAACATATAAATGAAATTTTTCCATAGATATATGTATATATGTTTTTTAGATTTTTAAACAATAGGGTATTTTAGCCATTTTCAAATAAAATACTTATAAGTTTAAAAATATAAAGAAAATATATACAAATATTCAAAAATGGTAAAACTCAGTTTATATATTAAATTTACTTAAATAAACAATTGTATGAAGAAAAATAAAAAAAATTAATAGGATTCTTGAGATCTATATAAGTTACTACTTAACTTAGACTAACAAAATCATTTTTCCTTTCCAATTCAATGATCCAATGGTGACCATGACCAACAACATGTGGAATTGCTGTTTGGACAAAGTTTTTATTTCTAATTCAATGATCCAATGGCCACAATGACCAACAAAATGTGGAATTGTTATTTGGACAAAGTTGGTTTCTGAAGCCACTAGGAAAAAATAAATGGAAAAGAAGAAAGGGGAAAATAGATTGAAGAAATAAGCCGCTGCCCGTTTGGGTGGACTACCCCTCAGTCCCTTGTGTGTTTTTGCTTTTAGGGCTCTGTTGCCACAATTTGTAAAAAATAGAATGAAAATGATAAAGCATGCGATTAGTTTACAAACTATTATCTTAAAATTTATTCCAATTAAATTGGACTAATCAAGCATGATCATCTGCGGCTAGCCTAAAATCGGCCCAAAAATGCATTTTTAATTTTTAAATATTTTACATAAAACTTTTAAATTAGATGTTTTCAATCAATAAACCAATTTTTACCATTTTTATTTTTAAACATAAATATTTATTCATTTTTACATACATATTAAAAATTAAACAACCTGCACATCACCAAAAAAGTAAAAATTAGTTTATAGATTAAATATATCTAAATTAATAATTTTATAAAATTCAAAAAAAAAAAACATGTTTGACTGGCCAAATCCCATTTGCGACCGGTCACAAAGGATCACTAGGCATTAACAATAATTGGTATACATGCTAATGTCACCAAGAAAAACATTTGAAAGTTTGAAACTATAAATCTTCATTTCTTGTAGAAAAATAATTTAAAAAATTAACAACGTTGCCTCCTGGGCGGCAGCTCAGGCGGTACGCACTAGCACTCAGGGCAGGAAATTAGCAAGCGAGGTTTTACATTTCCCTCTTGATTTTGGGGTTTATTACAAATTCCTCCCCGAGTGGGGTTTACAAGATATAATTATAGAAAATTCCCTCGATAGTATTAGGGTGGTAAATGTGAGTAATTGTAAATCAATATCAGTTGTCAACACTAATTAAAAAAAATTACTAACAACGTTATCAACTAGATTTGTCCAGATTGCTGATAATGACCCCTCACCTCAACCTACCCACTTTCCTTACCCACTCAGACCTAACACCCATATATAATAGACATGCCACTAGTCATGGTCCCTCATTATTTTATATTTTGTATCTGTCGACCTTAAAAAGGAATTTTTTTTATGGACATCGAGTTTGAACCTTATATTAGTCTCACACACCTAAGATGTGAAACCAATTAGGCTATGTTCAGGTTCACGTCGACCTTAAAGAATTGATTTTCTTTGAAACGGTCTATTTCTAACTAAATTAAATCGTGAATGACAAATATACTCATTAATTTTACCCTTGATTTTATACCCACAAACTTCCAAAATTTCTGAATAAATAAAAATTCATATTCAAATAACATACGATTCTAATTATAGCTACAGAAGTACTAAAAATTCATTTGAATATGAATTTTTAACTTAGAATTATAACTAATATTTTAGCATATTTATAATTAATATTTGAGTGTATTCGTCATTTCATGAAGGCCGTGGATATGATGAAACTTTATGCAAAATACATAGGTATATTTAAAATTTTTGAAATTTTGTGAAGATAAATGGAATTAGGAGTAAAGTAAACATGTGTGAAACTTGTCTTTAATTAGATCTAAAATATTCTGTGTTTAAAATATATATTTAACTAAGAGTACACTTATCGCATTAGAAAATTGTTAATACGCTAACAAATTAATCATTTATATCTGTACATTCATGCTCAAGGAATTTGATTTTGCCTTCAATCACAACTTTTTTAATGGGAAGTGATTCCTAGCAACATTTGCATAGATCAAACAATTGATTTTTGATTCATTTGTTTTTAGAGCTATAATTGCAAATTAAAAAATGTCATTGATTTTTAAAAATTCAAAAAAATTATCTACAAATCTCTAAAAAAAACTTAATATACATCAAATACATTGAGATCAATAATTGTATAAAAAAAAATTCGACTGTATCAAGACTTATCATCATCATCATCATCATCATCATAAATCATTTCTCACCTAGGTGGGGTCGTCTGCATGGATTATGTTACGTCATTCGTGGCGATTTAAGACTAAATTTTCTTTAATTTGTAAAATTTGTAAATCTTGTTTAATTATTTCCATTCATTTTTTTTGTCTTCCTCTCATTCTCCTATCATCTTCTACTTAAATAAACTCTGATTTCCTAGCCGGTGCTACTTCAGGCCTCTTTTTAATATGACCAAACTATCTTAATATATTTTCTCTCATTTTATCACAAATTGGTCTCACTTTTAAGTTTTCTCGAATTATTTCATTCCTAATTTTATCTTTTCTTGGTTTACCACTCATCCACCTTAACATTCTCATTTCTGCTACACTCATTTTTTGTATATGTTGTTCTTTAACTGTCAAACATTTTGCCCCATAAAGCATAACAGGTCTAATCGTAGTCTTATAAAATTTTTCTTTTAATTTAATTGGAACTCAACGGTCACACAAAATTCCTAACGCACTTCTCCATTTCTTCCATCCTGCTTGAATTATATGTATTATACCTTTTTCAATTTCCTTGTTCTCTCGAATTATTGATCCTAAGTACCTAAAATGATTAATTCTTGTTACTACTTGATCTAAAATTTTAATTGGTTCCTCATCCAGGTTCTCACTATTATTAAAATTGCATTTCATATATTCAATTTTAGTACGACTAATTCTAAACCCATTAGATTCTAAAGCATCTACCCACCTATTCAATTTTAAATTTAGTCCTTCTTTAGTTTCATCTATTAGAACAATGTCATCTGCAAATAACATACACAAAAGTACTTTTTCTTGAAGATGTGTAGTAATTTCATCTATTACTAAAGTAAAAAGATAAAGACTCAAAGCTGAGCCTTGATATAGACTTATTTTAACTGGGGAGACATTAATCCTCACATTCGTAACAGCCCCTCATACATATCTTTAATAATATAAATTTATCTATTATTAATTCTTTTTTTCTCATAACTTGTCATATTAACTTTCTTAGTACTTGATCATAAGCTTTTTATAAATCAATAAAAATCATGTATAAGTTCTTTTTTTTTCCTTATACTTTTCAAATAGTTGTCTAAGTAAGAAAATATCTTCAGTAGTTGATCTTCTTAGCATAAAACCAAATTGATTTTCAAATACATTAATTTCTCTTCTTAGTCTATGTTCAATAACTCTTCCCCACGATTTCATAATATGACTCATTAATTTTATTTCACAATAATTTACACAAATTTGAATATCTCCTTTATTTTTACAAATTAGAATTATAATGTTTTTCCTCTATTCACTTGACCTTAACTTTGTTTTTATAATCTTATTAAAAAAATTTATTAACCATGTTGCACCTACATCTCCCATACACTTTCATGCCTCAATTGGTATATTATCTGGGCCTTAGACTTTTCCTATTTTCATTTTTCTTAAAACTTCTTTTACTTCAGATATTCAAATTTTTGGAAAATAACTGATGTTCCTATTTTCTTCTCTATTTAAATTAACATCTAATGTTAAATATTCGTGCGAGGTATCGTTTAGTAAACTATAAAAATAAGTTTTTCATCTTTCTTTAATATCATCATCTTTGATTAGAACTCTTTGGTCCTCACTTTAAACACATCTAACATGTGTTGAATCTTTACCTTTATTTTCTCTTAATTTAGCCAACTTAAAAATATCTTTTTCATATTGTCTAGTTCCTAATTAGTCATATAAGTTCTCATAAGCTTTATATTTAGCATCACTAATAATCTTTTTAGTAGCTTTTTTTATAGTTTGTATTGTTGTAAGTTTACATCATTTCTATTTCTGCCATGTTTTAAACTTTTCTTGTTTAGCATTTATAGCTTTTTGAACATCTTCATTCCACCACCCAATTTCTCTATGTGAGGATCTACGATTTTTATATATACCTCAATACTTTGTCCTACTTCTTTTATGTTAGTTGTCATTTTATCCCACATTGATTCTTCTTCATCTTCTTGTGTGTCCCATTTTTCTTCTTCTATCATTCTTTTACTAAAAAGTTTTATGTTGTTTCGCTTTAAATTTCACCATTTAATTTTTGAAATTATATTGCCTTTAGTTTTTGTTTTCTCTTTTTGTATATATATATCCATTACTAATAATGTATGTTACATAGCTAAGCTCTCACTTAAGATAACCTTACAATTAATACAAAAGGATCTATCGAATTTTCTTATAAGAAAGAAATCTATTTTACTAGAATTGGTCCCGCTCTTAAAAGTTATCAAGCGTTCATCTCATTTTTGAAATAAGGTATTTGCTATAACGAAATTATATGTTATAGCAAAGTCCAAAATGGAATTCCTCATTTCATTTTTTATTCCAAAGCCAAAACCTCGATGACTTCTTTCATATCATATATTCTCTTTTCTTACATATCCATTTAAATCTCCATCTATCAGAACCTTTTCTTGGTTAGATGTCATTTGCATAACACTATCTAAGTCATCCCGAAATTGTTTCTTGATTCTATCATCTAATCCTACTTGTGGTACATAAATACTAATCACATTTAAGACCTCTATACCTAATACAAGTTTTATTTGAATAATTCTATCATTACTCTATTGACATCCACGCTTTTATTTATGAATTTGTTATCTACTATTATCTCTACATCATTTCTGTTACTATCTTTTCCTATATGCCATAATTTGAATCCATTAATCTCTTTAGCCTTCTTTCCTTTCCACTTAATCTCTTGAAGGCATGTTATATTAATTTTTCTTCTTCTCATAACATCTACTACTTCCATATTTTTTCTTTAAAAAGTCTCAACATTCCATGAGGAAAAATGGACCTTGTGTTTTAATACTTTCTTCTTCCCTAAACTATGTCCATGAAGGTATGGGAACCTTTGCCGACTTTTCACCACAATTAGACATTATTATGGCGCGTCGCTTCCGAAGAGAGGCCCTAGCAACCCTCGTTCATTTATCACTATAGTCAGGCTCCGCTGTAACGCATCGCTTACAGGGGATGCCCTCGCATTAACAACTTTTAATATATTTTTAAAATCATAAGAGATGTGATGGTGAATTTTAATAGTATTAGCTGCCAGCCTGACATGCCCACCCTTGTTTTTTTTCGAGCTTAGGACCGGCAGTAAGATAGAAACTCTTACTAGCAAAATTGTAACAAGACTTGTGAATTAATTAAGGGTGTGTTTGGGAATAAATAAAACTTTTTGTGAAAAATTTTGAAGAATAAAAATTGTCAAATGATGTGACATGATAGGAGTAACGATGATGAGTAAATAGGATAAAGTTAAAACAGATAAGTTAGTTGTATAGGTAATTGTGTATAAATAATTGAAAATTAGGATAGTTTGTGTTGGAAGATGTAAAAAAATAATTAAAAAATGGAAGAGTTGTAGAGAATGAAAAGTTTTAGATGTGAAAATTTTTTATCATTGCCAAACACCTCCTAAATATGTTGACCCATATTTTCTTAAAAACAATGAAATTTTATTTTAAAAATAATAGATTCAGATTGTGACGTAACGAACGGATCAAGAAAAGTGATATGAGCCTATGAACATAAACCATAATGTATGGTATTATGCGCTTTGGCCTAGCATTTGAACCGCACAATTTGAAAATGCATTGTGTATGTCTAACCTGAAACCCACTAATAAGCGCTGCAAAACACACACCCCTTTTTAGACATGAATTCAGATCTGGTCGTTTTTTAGAAATAGAATTCAGGTATGGGTCATTGCAATTGTATTCGCAACTGTTAAACTGTTTCATCTACCTAAAATATCCTTTAACATATGCAAACACCCTAACGGTTAAAGCAAATGTGACGATGGCAAAATCACTTGTATCCGTGAAATGAAACATACGACAAAATACTGGAAGCGTTGTATACATACTGGAACCTCAGTATATTTCCCATTTGTCGACACAGGTGTTGCAGAGTTAAAAAAAATACATGCATTCGAAATTACTTCCCCTACAATTCTTATAGCCATGAAACCATGGCCCATCACCACCCGGATGAAATTACCGGAAGAAATGTTTCATAGTGCTGTTAAACATCCCAATTTGAATATACTGTGCATAAAATTCCATACGCCTAATAAGCTATTAGCAGCAGCTTAAAAGTACGATTATAGAAGCTCTACCCTACTGGCTAAGTGGTGTGCTAACAGCCCAACCAAACAAAATATTGCTCATGCGAGCTGCATAATCAGCGACACTGACACCACACACGTGTTCTCAATTTACGATAGAAATGAATGATAAAAATGAATGGTTCCGAATCCAGAAACTCTCGGACTTCCATCAAACTCAATGGCACCTGCAACAAATAACAGAACATTCCCATTCATTTTGTGCATTTATCCCCCAAGTAGGATAAGAAGATACGAAGAAGCGATGAGATGACATCATGCCACATAAATTTTTGTGGATACGCCTCTGGAACAATCAAAGGAATCACCACTCAGCAGCCTGCAGGGTTTCAAAGGGATCCCGCGAACATGAGTCGATGTAAAAACAGAGATGAGAACATCACCAGCGGTAGCAAATAGGTATCTTCCCACACATGAATCTAAACGAATAAAGGAAACCACAATCATGTGCCAAAAATCTCACACACTGCAGCAAAATGGGTTGCCTGCCTAAAAACCCACACAGTAGTCATCAACAAATCAGTCCTAATATATGTTTTATTATTTTGGTCCATAATAGTCTCTAGCAAACTGAACTCAAACTAGCAATAGGCTCTCTCAGGGCACAAGGTTCTCATTCAGAGTCATGGCAGACATCTGATCCGTGGGAGGGTTTCCCTGCTGCTGGTGCTGTGCTACGTTCCTCAATACGTCCATGGCCTCAGCCACCTTTGCTTTCAACGCCTCTGGCGATTCCAGCAGGTGCAGGACCTCTGGCTGGTCCATCTCCAAAAGCATTCCTGTCACTTTGGCTGCATGATCGTGTTCTATCTGCTCCACTAGAGGGTATAGACTTTCACCCAGCATCTATACACAAATCCCGACAATTCCAAAAAGTAAAAACTTAGCATAGAAATTCCTCCATATGATCAATAGCAACGGTAAGTAATAAGACAAATTCAAGTAGATCAATTTCCCACAAAAAAAAAAGGAAGAAGGAAAATAACCACAAATAGATATCTAGTCTTTTTCTCTGTGGCAGGACTAGTTCGCTATCCTAGATGTCAATTGTTGTGTGGTGGGGGGTGGCCGGCCACGAACACGCAAGAAAATATCAGAAATTGATCATATCAGTCATCTCATCCATTTGCACTGATGACAAGAATACAGGCCAAGGCATGGACAAATGAGAATTTGAATACAACATTAGAAGTTGCTTTTAAAATAGTATGCCATTTCAACCATCCCACCATCACTGGCAGTAATCAGAATGGAACTAGCGGCATCAATTTCTTTAATTTCAGAAAAAATCAAAACGAAATGCTTTGAGGAAGTACTTTTCTATGTTAGTCTCTACATTATGAAGGCAAAATCATGGCTACATGTCTTGCTTACCATTAATTAATTACTAACTAAAATCTTAATCGAAGTTCTAGGAATTCAATAAACATTTTAAATTGAAATTTTATTTATTTAACCACTCATTCCCACCTTCAGTCTCCAGCCGATCTCTATAGGCAAACGGCTCAGAAGGTATAACAACAACTTTGATTCTAGAATTTCTAGTTGGAACAGTGCATTTCATCCAACCACTAGTTGCCATGTAACCAGTGAGCATGCATAACAAAAATTAATGCACTTACCGTCCTCTGCTGCTCAGTAGTAGCATTTGCCAGAGCCGAAGCTAAGGTCCCTATAGGGACAGGCTGTGAAATTGCAGCAGCATCCCGCAATGGCATACCACCCATGTCATATGGAGCAGAGAGCATCCCTCCAGGAACACCAGGCAATGGAACATCAGGCATGTTGCGCCCAGGTGGGTAACGGTAGACTCGCCCCCTTGGAACCATCTGCAAAAGCAATCGAATAAAATTCAAGAATCCACACAACCCCAGGTACTGAGACAATCAAACTAAATTGAATGGGCAAGCACCTGCTGCTGAAGCAATGGCACTGGCTGCTGGGTTTGTTGCACTGGTCCTGCACCTGAGCGTCTTCCCCCAGGCCGTTGGGCCTGCTGTCCTTGCTGAACAAGAGGCACAAAAAAATTTGGCATTGGAGCCGCTCCAGGTCTCATTCCAGGAACCATTTGCTGTTGGTAACCAAATCCAGGCTGTCATAAGATCAACGAATATCAATGAACTCTGAAAAGCTTAGTAATTACTATGCCATGTGACATTGCTAAAACATAGTAACAAGGGATGACATCAAGCTAATACCCAAATTAATAACCAACTACCATCATTAGATGACCCAATTGGGTGAGGCCTAGAACCAAAAGTGCAGATGTGAAACTGCCGAAATTTCAGGATATGCACCAACAGGTATCAGGAAGAGGGGCAGAACAGGCAGCTTCATAAGCTTTCCCATCTCAAGCCACCTGTTAAGATAACGATAAGGGCTCCAATTCCGTGTAACCCTATATATTTTGGCCCGTCTTGATGATGATAAATCCACTCACTCATTGCATATAAAATTAACGGTTTAGCTAGGAGACCAATGCTTCATCCAAATCAAATATGTGCATAGACCCCATCTGCCAAACCAATGTTTCATATATCCATGCATGGACTAGAGCATTTTTCAAACTTCACACATGAACACATTTTTCAGAATTTATACAAATATATACTTTCAGGCAAATGTAGACCACCCACCTCTCTTTAAGATGATTTTTGGTATCATGATAAACAAAAGATGTTTAATGATGTAAACTGTTGATTTTTATTCCATCATCAAATGGCTCCACCCACAGGGTCACACAAATTTTAGGTGTAACCACCAAGTTACACTGAAGTCAGGCCAAATCATAATACCACACACAAACATCCACACTCCAACTCTAGGTCACATAGGAGTTGAAGATGCTTCCAATGGTTCAAGAGCAAGTTTGTCATCACAAACCCAAGATACCCAACAAGATAGTTTATCCATAAGTGCTAGACTTTTCAATGCACAAATATCTCCACAAATTTAGTAAGGTCTGCAGCTATTAACAAAGTTTAGTTTATTTCACATTTAAATTTTTAAAATTTTTAGTTATTTCATTCAAGATTTGAGGTGGCCATCAAGTAATTGAAATGATGGATGCTTAGGGCATGTTGGCTATACAATTTGGGAGTGTGGACTTCCCCATCTCAAAATGTGCACATCCCCCAAGGCATTATTCTGCCAGATTACAAACATTTTTTTCTCTAATTATGTGAAACGACATTTGCAGGAAGCTAGAACTGATAGCTTCCCACAAACTGCAAACAAGCTACACAGTGAGAGCCTAACTCATATCAACACTAGGTCAAACAGAACCTTAATCAATGGTTTAGATATCTATTTTTTAATTTTATTTTGAGCTGTTATTTATACATGCATAAACCAAGATCTTTCATATATTGATTTTCTAGTAGGAGCTTGTATCAAGGTTAGAACAGTCATATTTGACTTGATCATTGACATAACAAAATTTCCTTCTTTCCTCACTGTCCCAAATGTCTTCTAGCTCCTCAAGTTCAAATCTTCTTCCATTCAACTTCACTAAATTGAACCCCAAGAGTCCAAAATGGTTGTATTGTTAAGATAAGTCAATTCTATCCTAAAATGACTAGTCAAGTCATGACGCTCATTCTCACACAAACCAACAAGCCACATAACAAAATGGAACATACACTAACATCATGCTCCTACAATGTTTAACCCATAAGTCCTATTTTAGTAAGGACAGTGATTCCATACGGATGGATACACCATGTGTCTAGCCACTAGGACCATCCTTCTGTGTTTTATAAAAATGCAGGCCCATGTTAGATTCCAATACCAAATGTTTTTATATTGATTTTTTAGCATTTTCATTTTTAAAATCAAAAATGGGCATGGATACATGTGCCAGCTATCAATATAAGGGCAGTTTGGATTAATTCATATTGGATTAACTAAGTATGTTAATATTAATATTATTCTGTAATTAAATTTTTTTATAAAATAAAAATATACTTGATATTATTTATTTAATCAAAATAATTATAATTATTTAATTAAAAATTAAGACAGCTTCAACATTTATAAATACCTGTATTATATAATTTTTATAAAATAAAAAATATGCTTGGTATTATTTATTTAATGAAAATAATTATAATTATTTAATTAAAAATTAAGACAGCTTCAACATTTATAAATACTTGTTGTCATTTTTATTATTTGTATCTAATATTATTATTAAAAAATTTTATGTATAAACTATTAATGTTCACGAAATTCATATCAATACAAATAATAAGATAGTATTGATATGGGTTTTGGAACTGTAAAATATTTAATAAGAACTTTTAATAATAGTAACAAATACAACTAATGAAAATACCAGAAAATATTTTTATAAATGTTGAAATCATCTTAATTGTCAGTTAAAAATTTTAAGGACTATGACAATAATAAAAAAATCCTTCAAAGATGATTTACTAGTTTCATTTATTGCTATTCATTGAATTTTTATCTAAATATTTTAAACTTTTATGTTTATGGAAAAAAAAAACACCAAGCCAAACCCATTATAATTTTATTTTTATGTAACAAAGTTTATTATTATTTTTCATAAAGTAAGACTAATCATGATTCTTGATGTTACTAATTTAGTCCAAATAATCAAAATCATTTAACTTTTTTAAATATTTTAATTTGATAGAAATAAAAACATAAATAATAATGTACTTAAAACAAAATCAAATAAAAATGCAATACATAAATGTAATATAAAATGTCAAAATGGGCAATGCTATAGGGATGAAGCTTTTATTTTAATAGGCGAAACAAACTCGCTATTTTCTTTTTTAAAGCTTCGTACTATGGATAAAGCAATGTTACTGTGGGTAAAGCAAAGCATACTTCTTATGCCACGTCATTTTTCCTGGCAAGTTCCCACAAGCTCAATTGGAACCAGTTCCCACCAAAGCCGCTCTCCCGCAACCTCTCTTGCCCAAAAGAACCATCAATGAACTTCAATTCTTGAGAGATGTTTATCATATGTCCCATTAATTGAGATAGAAAAATGAAAAGAGAATACCAATTTGGTTTCTATTACAAGTAATAGAATGATGAAATCGAGATAGGCAAAGCCTTCAATGAGATAGGGATTTCTTTTCTGCCTTGACTTCTACTTTTCTTTATCAAAAGAACACCTATTCTTATTGTACATCACTCTAGTATCAAAGCTTTCCATTCTACATGACTTCCATAAAAACTAAAAAGGGGGCCGATGCCAAGTAATCAATAATCAACGGAACCCGATCGTGTACACCCGGGTGCGTGCAGTCTCAACGCACCCGGGTGTACTACACCTATTTTTTTTAATTTT
>JAXCLR010000063.1:8161284-8200802 GCA_035584095.1 Annona squamosa | reverse complement strand
ATGCTGCCGAATTTTTCTTAGAATCTGTAGCCCCCATTGATTAATTATTGAGTATTTCTATGAATGGGGCGTTACACCGACTTAATGAGAATATGCTGCCTCGATTGCTATACATTGCTGGGGATGTTGGCTGCCATGGTTCTCCTCACGTGGGGAAGATAGAGCACAATAACTATTGTTACGGCGGTGCTTGATCATTTATGTCATGCAACATGTGAATTCGGATTTAAATTATTATATCCATGTATAATTTCTAGTTAAATAGTTTTGATAGGCTTCTAAAGATTTCTAATTTAATATTTGGCCCTTCTTGAATTCATTTTATTTTATGTGATTTTTATTTCGCTGTTAATTCATTTTAGCTAAAAATTATACGATGGCCCACTTTGTACCCATATTTTAAAATAAATTTACAATTATCTGTACATGTATGATTTACCCAATTAAAACATTCCACAAATTTACCTCAATTAAATTAATAGGCTGAGAAATATTTTAAACATTACTTTTTGAGTCTATTTAATTCCTCTTAGCATGTGTATTCATAAAAAGATAAATTGTTATCATATTTTAAATTTTAAAAAATTAATGCAAGATGACCCATTTTATAAAAAATTAAAGATTTTATGACAACTATAATTTTTATGAAAATTTGCATAAAACTTATATTTAGTTTACTCTTTTTATAATTAAAGGTTGAATTTAGTATTAAATTATATAAAAATTTTGAGATTTTTCAAACCCAATCCAAAGCTAATTATTAGAGGTGATTCTCATATGGTTCTATTCTAAGTGACTATTGATGATTGTGCACATATTGATGGGGGTTTTGTGGGATATAAACACGTACGGATAAATAATTGGAAAGAGAGTTGACCAAGTTGAAGCCAAACTCAATTGTGCTCTTGCAACCTCCCAATGGCTAGATATTTTTTCAAATGTTGTGCTACATCATAAGGTTATAGTAACCTCAGATCATTACCCCATTCAACTCAATTGTGCTCTAGCAACCTCCCAATGGCTAGATATTTTTTCAAATGTTGTGCTACATCATAAGGTTATAATAACCTCAGATCATTACCCTATTCTGCTATTGTGGAATGTAGTAGCAAAGGCAAAAAATATCAATGTTATTTCTACTATGAAAAGAAAAAGATAATCAAGATGAAAAAAATCATTGGAGATAGTTAGGGAAGATTGTTTGGTATAATAGAAATGCATTTGATAGCATAAATAAGAAACTTAACATACGTAAGAAGAAATTGACAGTATGAAACTAGGATAGTAGAGGAAACTTGGCCAAAGCAATGCACAATCAACGATTAGTCCTTAACTAGCTCAAAATTCTAGATCCCAAAAATAACAAAGATGAGGAGATTAAGAAACAACAAAAAAAATTCAATTCTTTCCTAGAAGACGAAGAGATCATACAACACCATAGGTCTTAGACCCACTGGCTATAATATGGAGACCAAAATTCTGCTTTCTACCATAATGCAACAAATAGGAGGAAAAAGAAAAATAAATTGACTACTAGCTAGAGGAAAATAATGAAGCGCTTTGAGAGTAGGAAAAATGGAGACCAAGCCATTAGGTATTTCACAAGAATGTTAAAATTAGAGAGAAAAAGAAGCCATTTACAAGTTATCGAGAAGATCCAAACCAGGATTAGTGATGAGGATAATTAGAGATTACTAGAGCCTTTATGAAAATCAGGGATGGAGCAAGCAATCAAAAGCATGAATCCCTCTAAATCCCTAAAATCGGATGACAATAATGTAAGGTTCTACCAACAGAACTAGAATATCATGGGAGATG
This sequence comes from Annona squamosa, assembly GCA_035584095.1. Classification (NCBI taxonomy): domain Eukaryota; kingdom Viridiplantae; phylum Streptophyta; class Magnoliopsida; order Magnoliales; family Annonaceae; genus Annona; species Annona squamosa. The sequence goes on along the minus strand of JAXCLR010000063.1, from coordinate 8,198,984 downwards.
ACATTTTCAGGGCATGCAAACTGTTTTCCAAAGAAAAATTGGAAGAATCACAACTCGCATTGATAAAAGCCATAAATTGCACAACCATTATGTTGATTTTGAAAAAGGGAGGGGTACCACTTAAGTAATGTAATATACAAAATTGTGTCTAAGCTATTCGCTAATAGATAAAAAGGATGCTTACAAGGGATTATTTTTTAGCACCGAAGTGCATTTAGGAAGGCTAATCACAAATAATTTACCAATCGCATATAAGGTCATGCGAGGAGGTTACAATTAAGTTGAACATGTCTAAGACATATTACAAAGTATAATGAAATTTTCTGTATCAAGTTATGAGGAAGATGAACTTCAATGAGACATGGATTACGTGAATCAAGTGTTGCATTTCTATAGTCGCATATAAAGTTTGTGTCAATGGCTCTAGATCAAAGACTTTCTAGCTAGGAGAGATTCGCTAAGAACATCCTCTCTCTCCATATCTCTTCCTTATATGTGTGGAGGGCATATTAGCTCTTCTTGTGGATGCCAATCACTATGGCCTCATTCATTGCAATAGAATCAACACTAAAAACCTAAATATTACACACTTATTCTTTGTAGATGATGCTCTCCTTTTCATTAGGGTAGACATGGAGGAAGTTCGCCATGCGAAGAGAATCTTACAAATATATGGGGAGTGCTTTGGCCAAAAGAAAAATATGGGTAAAACAACCATTTACTTTAGCAAGAATACTAAGGTTGCAACATTGAAGGAAATTGAAAATCTGAATCAGTTTCTTTGGTCAAAAATTTCAAGTGTATTTTGAGTTTCCGGCATGGTTGCACAAAACAAAATTGGCTTTGTTCCAAAGCATCAAGGAGAGGATTTGGAAATGCATTCAAGGATATAAAGGAAGACTACTGTCATGGGAAAGCGAGGAACATTAATAAAGATAGTTGCTCAATCAATCCCCACATATGCCATGTTTACATTCCTGTTGCCTCAAATGTTCTAAGGATGTGAAAGCAATATCAAGAGGTTCTAGCAAGGCAAGAAAGATGGGAGAAGGAAGATGAGTTGGATTGCTTGATAAAAAATGTGCAAGCCAAAATTTAAAGGTGAGATTGGAGTTAGGAACCTTAAAGTGTTTAATGTGGCACTTTTAGGGAAAATTGCATCCCCGTTACACTCTTTGTGCTTTTGAGTTCTATTGACATGGACTTTTGAAATTGTTGTTGGTCTTCTAGTGGAAAATTGTGTTCCCATCACACTCTTTGTACTTTTTAGTTCTACTGACATGGACTTCTAAAATCGTAGTTGTTCATCTAGTGACTAGCGCATCTTTCATTTGAAAATGTGTGTTGGCTAGCAAGGTAGCAGATGGAGAGTGGGGGATGGTAGGAAAATTTCGTTCTTCCTAGATAGATGGACCCCCATCACTCTTCAAATGGCCTAGCCTCTTCTTAAACACATGTCAGATATCAGGAAAGTAGCATAATTCATGGATTGACAATCACATAGCTCGAATGAAAGTGGTTGATGATAGCAAATGTGAGACTATTAGCTAAATACCCATTCATGATGGGGATACTGATGCTTTTATGTCCTGGGTCTTGGAAAGTGATGGGTAGTTCCGAGTTAAGTTAATGCATCAACTTGTTAAATCAAGAATGAAGAATGATAATGGTCCTGTTGGACTAGGCCACCAAGATGAAGTGATATACAATTATGGAAATCTACATTCCTTAAAACGATAGTCATTTTTGGTTGGCGCTTACTAATGGACTCTTTACCTACCTAAACTAATCTTGTTCTGTATGGAATCCCATGACAAACTATATATTCTTTCTGTAGTAGTGGAAATGAGATTTTATGCACTTTATTTTGGAATTGTAAAGTCACTGAGGCAGCTTGAGATAACAATTTGGGCACTTATTGGGCTCCTCAAATGCAAGGGTGGTGGATATTTTCTGACACCTAGTTGCTTCAAAATCTAGGTACCCTCTCACATTATTCCTACGCACTAGTTATTAAATTTGGTATTATATGAACTTATTTTATGGCGAAGGGAAGAAACCGCAATTCCACAATATTTCAAAATGGGCAATTGATCTCATCCAATAGATAAATTGTATTTTGTTGATAAAATTTTTTGAGGAGGGGAGGGGTGGTTGCAAGTCCTGGCAGATGGATGAACTTGAAGGAAGGGGAGATCAAATTGATCGTAGATGCAGGCTTCAAATTACATGATTGGGTCGTAGGCTTGGCCACAATCATTTGGGACGATAGGGGAGCTTTTGTGAAATAAAAGACTTGTCAAAATATGTATCTCCAATCCATTAATCTTGGAGGCTCAAGCCCTTTTGCTTAAAATGCAATGGGCGATTGGTTTGAATCTCATGAAGGTAGTCATAGAGTCATATTCTTTAATTCTTGTCACTCTCATCAATGGTAATGGAAAAATTTTGTCAACTCTTGACACCTTGGTGGAGAAAATTTTATGTCTAGCCACTCAATTTGATTCTTTTATGTGTGTTACTTACTAGAAATGAGGTGGCTCACTTATTAGTAGAGAAGGCGTGTTGTACCAGAGAATCTACATGTACTTGGTGGTCAACCCCCTTGTATGGAGGCATTACTATTAAAGGATGCTTATCTTTTGTTAGAATTCTACTAGGACTGGAATTCCTATACACTCAGTAATAGGTTTTTTACTCATTGTACTAGGAAACACAGTTCTACTTAGATACATAACATATAGAAACATACCTATAGTTGGATAGCTTTGTGTATTTCTTTTAGTTCAGTTATAAATATGCATGAGATCTCTGGGAGAAACACACATCAGAGCATATGGGAGAAATCCTTGTAGAATTCTTTTAAATTGTTCTTAAGATTAGTAACATTTAAGTTGTGATAATATTAGGGGTGGGAAATAGGGCGGGCCATACCGGGTCAAGGTTTGGCCAACATTGACTCTACTTTTTAAAAATTGAGTTTGACCTTTTTATACCGGGTCGGGATAAAGTCGATTTGACCTTTACTTTTTTTAATAGGTTCCAGGACAAGCTTCGGGTTGGCATTAGACTGATTTCGGAATAGCAGGTCGGGTTGAAAATACGAGTCGAATGAGATAATTTTAAGAATTTATATACTTATCAAACATAAGTATATATTTATATTAAATTTAAATATTATATGCTTCAATATTTCATTAATTATTAAAAATACATAATTAAGAAAACAAAACATTTGAAAATATAGTATAAATTTATTAAAATAAGTTAATATACAATTACACATAAGGGCTATATATGTACAAATTCTTTTTATTGATTTTTATATTGCTTTTTGAATAAATTGATTCTTTTATTGTTAATAAAGTTGATTATAAAAAGGTGAGAATTTTGAAAGAAAATAATAATAATATTTAAACACAAACTTATAATTTTTAATAAATTAATATATGTGGGGTGAGTCGGACTTTTTAGGTCGAGACATGGTCTACCCACCCCGACCCTATTGTTGAATTTGGGTAAAAAATTTTGATTAATCCCTATACCGGGTCAAATATATATTGATTGTACCCAGCCAAAAATAGGTCGAGTCAAAGCTGAGTCACGGATCAACTTGCTTTAATTCCCACCCCTAGATATTATGCTTAGTTTCTGATCTTGTGGTTTCAATATAACTGAACGACGACGTTTGAGATACAATCTTCTAATCCTTCCACTTCCATTTTTGATAAATAAGGTATGTGGAAAATTCCTTAATTCTTGACATCTTCATAGGGTGTGTTTGATATAACTATTAAAACTATAACATAAATATTTAGTAAAAAGGACATAATAATATTTTAAATATAAATCATTTTAATGATAGAAGAAAATTCTTTTAAGTAAAAGAATTTATTAGAATATGTTAATAATTTTTATCATGGTACATTTTAAAATTTTACATGTGAAAAGGTATAGTAAGGTATAATATTCTTTTAAATTCTCATTTAATTTAATGTTTATTATTAGCAACACTTTATTTTATGCACCTAATTTTATTTTACTTTTAATCTCTATTATAATAATCATGATATGCTCATTTCCACATAGTTAGGTATAAAATTCAAGCTATTACAATTGTTTTAATGACAAATGTTTAGAATTTATCTATTTAAAAACTTATTTACTTGTATATTTATGTATTTGGAAATTGTTTGTTTTTATGTTTGATTTTAAGCTCTTGAATAATGAATATCATTATCTATAAGTTTAAAGTAGTTCCACCTATCAAATTGTATGTTGCAAGGGCATTTATGTCATTTGCTTTGTAACAAGTAACAATTGGCTTTTACAATTAGGAAGATCGTCTAGCTAGAGCTTTTCTCATAAGGCAATTTGTATATATACCCACATAATTTAACATTAATTATAAATATACTTACGCAGTTTCACGAATTGCTTATTACTCCACATAATTTCACCAATATTGCATATTGCCCTTACGTTGTTACTTGACATTAATACCTTGCTTGATATTTTGAAAAATACTAAAAATGTCCTCGTTAGTAATTTATATATATACTCACATAGTTTGATGCTAATTGCAGATATATGCACATAGTTTCATAAATTGTATATTACCTTATATAATTTCTCCAAAATAATATATTATCCCAAGATCGCACTTTGCCATTGATGCTTTGCCTGATATTTTGAGTAATCTTCATCCTTGGAGTTTCTCGATAAAAAAATTTCAACTACTTAGGGGTTTTCTCCAATTTTTCATAAAATGAGGCACTCTTGAAAAATAAAAGCCATGATTAAAAGGGGTTCTCAACCAAAGTTCATTTATTTCCATTTAAAACATATGGTTTATCAATTAATATTTTTCTTTGAATATTAGCATGCGATTTTAAAACAATTAGGACCATTTTTGCAAAATGTTAAAATTATGGGGGCTCTCTGCAAACGTTACCCAATATTTTGTTCAAACGAACAAAGGATGATTTTTGAGATAATCCCAGAACAAATTCCAAATATATCAAGCTGGGTCAATAATGCTATAATGAACCAAAGGTCAAAATCTATTCCAAAAATTTAGCATTGCATCAAAACTCATTCCAAATGTTGGACGATTTGTTAATAAATTATATGATTCCCAAATGTATATGAAATTTTAGGAGATGTATTTTGATTCCAAAAAAAATGTAAAAATGTTAGAAAATATCCACGCTTTCTACTTGAACTTTCCAAACTCTCCTCTCGATCACCAAAATCCTCACATGCAATAGATGTGTTTGTTGTTAATTGTTTCTAACATAGATTTTAAGGAGGATATTTTCATCATTTTCTAAAATATAAGGCAAGGTATCAACGCAACTAATGTTAAAGTTCATTCATGGGGTAGTATGCAATTTTGGTGAAATAATGTAAGAGTAATATTCAATTTTAGTAAAATTATATAGGGTAATATGTAATTTTAGTGAAACTATGTGGATAATATGTAATTCGTAAAATTATATGGGTATATCTGCAAATTATTAACAAGAACATTTTTGTCATTTTTCAAAATATCAAGCAAGGTATTAACAATAGTTAATGGCAAAGTGCGCTCATGAGGTCATTTGCAATTTTAGTAAAATTATGTGAGAATAATAAGCAATTCGTAAAATTACATAGATATATTTGTAATTAGCGCTAAACTATATGAGGACATATGCAAATTACTCTTTCTCATATTGTGGATTTTCACGATTGTCAATTGCAACCATCATTTTCTTTTCTAAAGCAAATACCTATTTGAATTGAAAATGTGGTTTTCTATGAAAATAAACCCTATTGGGGTCAGAATGGCTTGGCCAAAAGGAGCATAAATTGGATTAGATCTACCATTTCAACGACCATATAGTATTCATAAAATTTTCCACACTGTTTTGGTTTTAAAATTTTAAATTCTAAAATAATTTATTAATTTGGTAAATTAATGGATTAATTTATGTGATTCAACCTATTCATTATATTTCGGAATATTTGAATAACTTGTAATGTAATTCTACATTGATCAAAGTTTGAGCATATTATAAACTTAATAGAAATAATAGTTATATCTTTCAGCTATATAATTTTAAATATGGGACTTATTTTAGTAGTACAAGTATCAACAAAGATTTGTTGTGTCACCCAAAATTTGAGCCCATCTTGACAGTGAATTAGAAACCAATTTACTCAATCTACTTAAAATCATTTATTTAGTTAATAAATTAAGTTCCGTCCAATTCAAAGACATGAATACCTTATCTAAAAATGTATAGAATCAATTTAAGAAACTACTTTTGATTTAAATTAATTTCAAAGTTGTATATTCAACGTCCAAAATATCTAAAATATCATTTCCTAGGTAGATAAATGATTCAATTGATTATTATTATTATTATTATCTAAATGGATCTAAATACTTTTTATTTATACATAATTAAACAGTTTTTAGTATGTATGACCTACCTACGAATTTGATTAAAATGATTTTAACATCATTTTGAAATAAAAAAGTAATGATGTAATACTCACATAAGCATGAAAGCCATTACGCTTACCTTTGATTTTTTTAATTTTCAAATATTTTTTAAAAAATCTAATGAGATTATGAATCATCATCTTCCTTGTGTATTCAAGTTGTATGGGTTATCCAACTTGCTCAGAATTGCTTGACTTGTTCCTCACTCGATTTAGTTGGATTGAGTCGAGAAAGGTGCTTCTTTTCAAGGTTGGGTAATCAACAAAATTGGAATTAGAAAATACAATCAACTCAGTACAATGGTACGTGCGACTAGTTTATCATACATATGACTTAGTTGCAATATTGGTAAAAAATATTATACCACTTTAGATTAAAATTTTAAATTTCAATACAGTTTATTAATTTGATAAATTTGTGGATTAGTTTATGGCATTCAACTCATTTATTATGTTTTGGAATGTTTAAGTAACTTATAATATAATTTTACATTCATATAAGTTTGTGTGTATCACAAAATTAATAATAATAGTAATAATAATATTTAGCTATATATTTCTTAATGTTGATAATATTTTCACAGTGCAACGATCATTAAAAATTTCAATATGTCACTTTATATTGAGCCCATCTTCATGACGAATTAAAATCTAGTTAGCATAATTTATTTGGAACTAGTTATTTAATTTAGAGATTAAGATTTGTCAAATAAAAAATGTGTCGAGCAACAATCTTTTCGGACTGGTCCGAAATATATTTTTTTATTTTTTGAAAATTTTTTACAAAAACATTAATATAGTTATATTTAATTTATGAAATTAAATATAACTAGGTTAACATGTTTAGAAAAATATTTTAAAAAGTTAAAAAATATATAACTGGACCAATCTAAAATACCAAATTTCGGACCGGTCGAAAATGATCCGCGGGTAGATGTGTCTTAGTTCATTTTAAAAATGTACAAAATTAATATAATTAACTAATTTTTATAATGTAATAAACTAATTTCATTTATATATCAATTTCAAAGTTGCATACTCAACATATAAAATATTCAAAACATCTAAAACATCATTCCTTAGTAGTTCAAACATTCAATTAATTATTATTATATTTTAATATATCTATGAATGGTTTCAAGCATTTTATGTTAATTATGTGTAATTATACACTTTATAGCACATACAACCTATTTAAGAATTTGATTAAAATGATTTTTAGTATAACATTGGTCCCGTAAATACACTTACCTTTAATTTTTTTTATTAATCTTGACTTTAGTTTTTAATTTTAAAATATTTAAAAAAATTTAAATGTCATACTTCATCAACCATGAATCATCATCTTCCTTTTAAAACAGGGTTGTACAACTTCTTCGACCTAATCAAAAATGCACAATTCATTTCTTACTTGATTGGGTTTAGTCGAAGGAGGTGCATATTTTCAACATCAATCAACCAACCAAATTGGGATTAGGAAATAAATCAACTTGACTTAATTGCATCTATAACTAGTTTGGTCGTGCACATAGCTTAATTGCATACATTAGTATTAAAAATTATTATAATATTTTTGGATTAAATTTTAAAATTTTAACATAGTTTATTAATTTGGTAAATTAATTGATTATTTTATGGGATACAACTCATGCATCATATTTATGAATATGAATATTTGAATAACTTGTAATGTAATTCTATATTGATCAAGTTTTAGTTGTCACAAAATGAATCGAAATAATAATTATTGATAGGATCAGATTAAATTAGAACCGACAACCAATAAAATTGAGGTCCAAAGCAACTCTTCCTAAAAGAGAAAAGCTCTGCTGAAGTGTATTCCTAACCAAGGGATCTCATGGGTGATCCCTGTTAGAGTCCAAAGGTCTTCTTTCTTAGTCAGACAAATGGTTATTTGGTTGATCCCTTGTTTAATAGTGATGGGACACATGACATGATGAGTGTGGTGCTTCATGAAAACATCTCAAGGCATGTGCATGTTGCTCTCAAGCAAATGAAGACAATCTCATATTCAAGAAAATAATGATGCCTTCATTGACAAAGAATGGCCTAGCCATCTTAGGACGGTTATACAAAGTAACCTCTTGGTCTGACTAACTGAAGACAGATATTGCCTAAGAGGAGATCTTCAATGAATGATTATGAATGTCACATCTAACATAGGGTACTTCTTGTCATTGTCAAAATTTATATAAGTACTAATGGATCCCCCGCTCCCACACCAAAAAAGGAAGGTGGTTGTGGAAGGGGAAGAGAAAATAGAAGAGAAAAATGAGAGAAATTTTGAGTCTTCTCCCCTAACCCATCTATTTCATAATTTTCAACTCTCCCGTAGAAAACTTTAGCCAATGAAAGATTGATCCTCCAAGGAGGGTGGCCAATGTCAAATATCTAACACTCACCATAACTATGAGAGGACATTCATAGTAGAATTGTTTGGCCTTGGGCCCCCATATGGTTTTTTTAAAGTTGATCTCACAGCTAAACCAACTTTTTTTACACGTAAACTTCACATGTAAATATCTAATTAATTTACCTTTCTGTGATCTAGATCTTAATTTGGCTTGCACTAACCCTTGGCCAAATTGAAATCTATCAATTATATTTTTAGGTACATATTTTTAAATATGGGAAATAGTGCAAGTATTATTAAAGATTTCAATACATCACCCCCCATTTTTGGCCAATCTTAATGATCAATTAATATCTGATGTACGCAATATATTTAGAATCATTTATTAATGTGGAAATTAAGTTTCATCCAAATTAAAAATGTGTTTAACCTAATCTAAAAAAGGTAAAAAATTAATATAATAAATTGATATAATTTATAAATAAATTTCAAAAGTGTATACTCAATATCTAAACTATCTAAAACATTATAGAACTAGAAATAGAAAAGTCATTTATACCATCAATGCTACATAAGCCATCATTTGTTTTTCCGTAGAGAGCAGATGAACATTATCTAAATCCTAAAGAGATGGACATTTATGATCATAACTTCAGAAAAATTTCTCTCCTTTTATTCAAATCCCTATTTAGACACTAACAACATCTATGATTTGATAGGAGACTATAACAAGATAATACTGTAGGAGTTTGTTCGTAATCTCATCGCAAGTGCATTAGTCATAGATTGTAGTATATAAATATCAGTACATAGGAAATTCGGGGCTTAGGAAGTTAGATCTAAATACTTTCTAACTAAATAAGATAAGGGGAAGAAACAATACGAAAAAAAAAGTTGATCTGTAAAATATAGAACAAGGATTAGAAATTACAAGATTGAGAGAACATAGGATCTAAGATTTCACATATGTCTACTGCAACGAATACATGGAGTATTATTTAATCAAGATATTATGTATTAAAGAAGAACTATCCCTAAATTATTCTTGTACCTTTTCTTGAAACCTATAAGGGGTATTCTAATCTTCTTAACTACCTATTCACATGGGATTAAGTCAATTAAAATCCATTAAGTTCTTAGAAGTTTATGAAAATTTTCAAAGTCTTCATACCTATTCTCATAGTCTTAGATTTTTAGGCTTAATATCTTGACTTTCGTATATTAGACTTCTACCTCTTAATTCCATCACCTAATATATAAAAATCATTGCCAAAGTATAGAGCTTCACACCAAGCAAGCATTAAATCATAAGATATTAAATGAACACTCAATATTAGTCATAAATAAATCAAACTACAATATCTGCTATATTATACGTATGCTAATCCTATACCCTAGATTAAAGGTTTTACCTTGTATATTTATAATAAAAATAAACACAAATAATATTGTATTCAAAGTCCATCATAAACAAGACAACTAAATCAAAATAGAAGAAGAAAAGGAAATTTTATTGATTGGAAGTTCCGATGGTGTCTCGACGGCCTCAAGTAACTCGCCGCATCTCTCCTTGTCTCATTTTCTACGCCTTCTCTCGTTCTTCGGACCTCAACCTAACCTCTCGGGATATTCTCAGATGACTTAAGACATTTTCCACAAGTGTTTATATAGAGGTAAATAGTGCACCTGAATAGTACGTAAATAATACACATAAACGGTGTGCAAATAGTGTGTGTATGAATAGTTGCGTATGAACAGTAACTGCGTAGCAATAGTGCCTTGCTTGAAACATAGTTTTGCTTCAGATTTGAGTATTAAATTTGTAATTTACTCCCATTTTCTTCGACGCCTATCAAGTTGTCTATGTTGTATTCTAAAATTGCATGTATTCTTTCTACTTTACACAAATCAGCCAATCGTGAGTGTTTTATGTTTTGTAAAGCTAAATTAATCAAAATATGATTTAAAGTATCTTAAAAACTCAAATTCTTCTCAATTAATAATCAAAATTGACAATATAAATGTGTCTCAACAAATACCCCCACACTTGAACCTTTATTTGTCCTCAAGTAAATACAAAATAATCAAATTACAGAATTTCAAGAATTAGGCTTTCAAGTACTTTGAGAAAAAAACAAATGTAAATGATAATCAAAACTAGTAAGGATGTTGAATAAAAGACTTTGAAACAGGGCACTTGTCAAAATCTCAATCAAAAATCCCATTTCATTAGATTAATACTGTACATCCTGTTACCATTTTTTTTTCAATCAGTAAGAGTTCAAAAACTACCGCAATATAAACTCCGAATTATCAAATATCCTCTCCTTTTATCTGGTTATTTGAAACACACATTCAGGAATTCAAGTAATTGTAGGGATGCAAAAAAATATCGATCAAATTACCTTATATATATCTCATCAAAGTCTGGCATCTAAATTTTCTCTACCAACTTAATTAACCAATTCATCGATCATAAAGACTTAGTGGGACAACAATTGGATTTAACATAAGAAATAAAAATTTAAAATTTTTTAAAAAATTGAACCGTTTTTCACATTGTTTTGAGTCTCATATTACAATAGGATGTAGTATTGCCCCCACACTTAATGCCTTTTTAAAGCCAGTTGTTACCCATGGTTTAACAAATTTTTTCGGATTTTTTTAAAATCAAGTCCGGCAATAATTACTCTTACCATATTTCAGGGTTTCTAGAGAATTTTTTTCCCATGAACAAATCCCCTTATCATATTTTAGGGTATCTAGGGAGTTATTTTTATCAATACACTAGCCATGTGGTTGACTTCATTCCCATCATTCTTTTTAACTTGAGATTCAAATTTAAAGTTGATTCGATTCAAAAGGTAGGAATTAATGTCTAGAAAGAAATTTCAAGCTCGAAGGGGTAAACAACAGTAATACTCTTAGACATATGCTCATCAAACAAACAAATGTCTTAATCTTATTCCACAAACAAGTTAAGTGAGTATTTAACTTTGGAAATCTTTCAACTAGAATGAAATTTTCACGTACATGGGAAAAACTATAGTACCACAAGAGAATTTAGAAAAAGACCTACAGGAACAGAGTTGTTGGATATCACATCAGGTGGTAGTCCAAGTTTCATAAGTATGCAGAATGCAACACAAGAGAATTTAAAAAAAGACCTGCAGGAACTTGTATTTGAAAAATTGAGTATTGGTTGATGCAATGTCGACAATCTAGCTAAAGACGCTAAACTTAGTGTTTCTTGGGACACAACTCGGGGGTTAGGTAGAGAAGTACTAGTTTTTCTAGTATTTTTATTTTTAGGACTTTGATGATTTTTGATGTGGAGTTTTCATTTATTTTGTAGGAACTTTCTCAAGAAGAATGTAGTATGAAATTTCAGTGCTCAAACGGGAAAGTTAATATATAAAATTCTAAAAATTACTTGCTTAAGTTTGATATATAAGTTTGGTTGAATAAATTATCCTTGACATTAAGATCAATGTCAGTTTCAATCATGGGAGTGAAAGCATTATATTATCTCTTTAATTACCCCTTGCTTTACAAGATTATTATGATGGATTTTGTGAAGTTTTTGCATTATTTTATGAAAATTTTAAATTTTGTGTGCATGATAATTGACTCTGGATTGATTTAGACCCCGCTTTGAACTCTCGTCGTTCCTTTAAGTAGATCACGATTAGAATTTCAAAAAATATGAGTCATGTAATTAATTGAAATTTAGTGAAATGTTGAATTTATTTTTGAGCATGTACTTGTTGAAAATACCTATATTTATGTTCTAGATTACTTGATGAAACCAATATACCAAAGTACTAATTTTGTTTTATTTCAAACTTAGTGTAATTCTCTTCAATTTATCAAGGTTGTTTCTAATATGCACAATTGGTTAATTAAAGAGGTAGTTTTTTCCCTTATACATAAAAATTTTAAGATTAATACTTGGCTTATTTGTGGAACTTGATTGAGAAATTTTTCTCTAACGAGTCTATTTTTCAGAGCATTTTTATTGTTCAACCCCATTGAAATTGGATATTGGTTTCTTATTCCCACTGTTAGAATTGAATCATTTGAAATTAAATTTTTAGCTGAAAAGCGTAATAAGAGTGCATTAATCACACGACTTGTGCAAAAAAATAAGAAAATAAAATGACTCCCTAGATACCTTGACATATGGTGAGGGCAATTGTCTATATAAAATAATTTTTTAGATACCCTGAAATATGTTAAGGGAGTCATTGCCAGACTTGGTTTGAACAAATAAAATAAAATAATAGCTAACCCAAGGTTAAGAACAAGTTTCAATAATAATAATAATAATAATAATAATAAAAGCACTATATGTGGGTTTAATTTTATTTCTTTGCGTATAAGGCATAAATCAATTTAAAAATGATTCAATTTTTGAATACTAGTTACTTATGAATTTAACTATTATCCTATTAAGTCCTTATAACTATATGAACTAACCAAGCGAGTTGGTAAAAGAAATTTTTAATGCCAAGAGTTGATGAGATGTACCGTGTATGTGATGTTATTTTCTTTATTATTACTATTAATTGAATGATTAAATATGTATATTAAACAACTAGATATAAAGAAGAAGGATACTTGAGAAATATGAGTTTGTATTGTGGGAGTTTTTGAACTTTTAATGATTGAAAGTAGAAAAGATAATAGTGTGTATAGTGTTAGTCGAGTGAGAAGGGATTTGTGATTTCAATAAGTACTATGTTTTAAAGTTTTTTGCTTTAATATTCTCACCAGTTTTTGGTTTATACTCAGTTTTCGCTCAAAGCTTTTTGAGATGACAATTATTGAAATCTTGTGATTTAATTCTTTTGTATTTTCTTGTTGACAAGCAAAGGTTTAAGCGTTGAGGTATTTGTTGAGTCATTTTTATATTATTTATTTTAGATGATAATTGGATAAGAATACGAGTGATTGAGATGACTTGAGCTAAATATTGATAGATTTAGCTTATTTATATGTAAATACTCATAATTGATGCAATTTTTGCAATGCAGAAAATTACATGCAATTTGGGAGCCCAAATTATACAAAATAGTGAATTTTGACATAAAAATAAGTACAATGAGGATTGCTCTAGTTTCCACATTGAGGGCTCAAAAATTGCTTTTGTTGGTATATTGTAGCTCCTATAGCTCCTCTTAGATCAAAAGTTATGAGCAATTAAAGATGATCCGCTTATTTGACTCAACGTGTGTTTCTTTCAAAAAGATCAATGCTTAAGAGCCAAGGCTATATTTGATTTGACGATTTTGAGGATCTTAATGGAGTTAAAATGATCATTAAGGCAATCTTGAACATGTTGGGACATGTTAGTGAAATTTCACAAAATTGTGCAAAATCGTGCATGAAGTTGCTCACTCTAGAGTGCACACGTTTGAACCAAGTGGATTTGGGTGCCACATGGTTCAAACGGTGTGGACCCCTGGTTGCGCAATTTGGACTCCATGCTCAAGTGCACTATAGAAATCTATATAAACACTCCTTGAGAACATCCTAATGCATTTTAGAATGTTCTTGGAGCTAGGCTTGAGGTTCAGGAGAAAGAGGAGTGAAGAGCACGGGGCGAGAAGTGAGACGACGACTTGCTTGGAGTGATCGGGACACCATCGGAGCTTCTAATCAATAAGTTTTCCTTTCCTTTCTTTCTTTTCATTTTAATTGCTTATTTATGACGAATATTAGATACAATATTATTTTATATTTGATCTTAATTATAAACATGTTATGTTTAGGATGTAGCATGCATCCAATGTGGTAGATATTGTAGTTTGATTATTTAAGATATTTTGTGTTAATTTGACATATTATGATTTAATGCTTGCCAGTGTTTGAGCTCCTACTTTGACAATGATTTTCATATATTAGGTGGTGGAACCGAAAGAAGAAATTATAATATATGATAATTAAGATATTAAAGCTGAAAATCCAAGACTATGAAAATTGACATGATGACCTTGAAGAATTTTATGAACTTTCCCAGAACTTAATAGATTCTAATTGACTTAATATCATAAAAATAAATGGTTAAGAAGATTAGGGCACACCTTGTAAGTTTTAAAAGAAGGTATAAGGATAATATATACATAGTCTTCTTTAACACATAAATCTTGATTAAATAAGCATTTCACATATCTTTTAAAGAAGACATATGTGATACCCTATATCTTAGGTACTCGTATCCCTTGACTTTTAATTCCTCGTTCTACGTTTTTAAGATCAATCTTTTTTTTCTCATTTCTTTCCTTTCAATCAACTCTTTTTATATTTAATATAAGTGCTTAAATTCAATGTCTTAAGTCCTAAATTTACCATTGATCGATAATTTATATACTATAATCTACGACCCATGTACTTGCCGTGAGATTGCAAATACATTCTTCCTGATAAAGTTCTTAAAAAACACCAAACAACAAATCCAAATAAAAAAATATCGAAATCCTAAAAATAAAAAAATAGTAGAAAGAAATTAATACTCCCGAAAAAAATCTTAGGTTGCCTCCCAAGCAGCATTAAATTTTACATCTTCATCCAGATTGGTTGAAATTACAATTAACCAATATCCAATCATTCAAGATCAAGTTCATGTTAGTTTTTCTCTAAGTTTTCCTATGTTGCAATTCGCATCCTTATGAAACTTAGACTATCACTTGACGTGATTCCAACAACTCCTTTAGTAGAATCGTCTTGTTATAGTTCTCTGCCAAATCATAAACATCATTAATATCTAAATAGGGATCTAAATAAAATGAGAGATAATTTTTTCTAAATTTATGATTATCAATATCCATTTCTTTAGAATTTATGCATTTTCAGCTGATTTCTATGGGAAAACAAAGGATGACTTATGCATCTCTAGTGGTATGAATGACTTCTCTTTCTTTGTTTTTTCGAATGGGTTAATTGCCATCTTTTCCTCATTGCCTTTATCTTGAGCTTCCTTAGAATTCGACTAATTTTGAATTTTCTCTTTGTCATCATCATGCACATCATCTTCTGCCTGATTTTCATCATTTAAAATATCTCCATGATATGCCTGGTTTTTTTATTTGCTCCTATTCATTTACATGCATCTCATCCTTTACTTGATCCTCACTAATCAAGATATCATAATAATCCTTAGAAAAAAGTCGTAGAGTCCATGCATGGGTTACTAGGAGGTTCATCAGAATTCTCATTTAGATGGATGACTTGTTGTGCAACTTCTTTTCTTAAAATTAGATGATGCTCATTTAGTTAATCAAGTCTTTGATTGATTTTATTAATAATAGATTCTCTAGACTTTGTTGAAATTATTGATTTATTGTTCAATAGGTGAAGAAAAATTTTCCAACCTATTTTCAAAATTTAAGTCATGTTGTTGAAGTGGAAAGTAGTTTGTTTAGAAGTAAAAGTATGATTATTGGACTAAGAAAAATGTGTAGGCACATCATCATTGTAAGTGTTTGACAAAGATTTTCAACAAAATGGGGTAGTCATGATAATAAAAATTTATTATTCATATCTCCAGTCTTGTTGGTATGGTGCATTTATTATTGAAGTCTCCTCTTCATATGAATTTTGCCTGCATTTTCTCATAGTCAATAATAGGTTTAACTTTCTCAAAAATGATTCAATTAGGTCTGTCCTATAATTATAAAAAATCTAGCACCAATTCTATCATCATACCACTAATTATAGTATGTCATCAAATAGCTTCTAGAAAAAGAAAAAAAAAAGAAAAGAAAAATCACTTATAAAGATATACAAAAGGGAGAAGAATAGAAGATGAAAAGAAAATTATTTAGAAAGAGAATATACAAAAAAAAGGTGAAAAGTGTTTAAATACAAAGTTCTAAAAAATACAAAATTCCTAAGCAACTATACCAAAATATTTGCTCGCAATTTCTCTGCAAGTGTACAAGTCATAGATGTTGGTCCCGAGTTAATGACAATTACCCAAGAGGAGAAAGGTGAATTGGGTATTCAAAATTTTTAAACTTAAACAGAAACTTTACCTCGAATTTATCTAGTCCCCTTTATGAAGAAACAAATGGAAAGCAATATAGTGTAGAGAGCAAAAATAAAAATCAATAAGCAAGATTTTATAGGGGTTCGGGCAACTTTTCCTACTTCACTCTTCCAAGCTCACACTTCTTGTGACTTGGGTTCCACTATGTATTTCATAAATACAACTAGAGCCACTGCTCTCTTCAAGATTCTAACTCTAGGGAGCATCAACTATTCACAGCACAAGTAGGTGACGAGTTCCTCTCTAATCATACACTACTTTGCTTACACTTGATCTTAGTTACCCAAACTAAATTAAGTTCAATACAACAAGAAAAAATGAAAGAAAGTTTCTAGACGTTACTGGTGTATAGAGGCAAATTTGGCGCAGAGAAGAACTTGTAGTGTAGGCTTAAAGATTCAGCAAGCAGCTCTTGGCAGTTCGAAAGCGATGTTCTTCTTCTAAATGTTAGTTTGATCACTTAATGCTCTTAGAGATGGGAGTTAGACACAGTTAATGAAGTTTTAGCTACCCTTCTCGTTCATATTGAATGCCTTATATAATTTGCAAGGGAATCGAATGTTTGGAAGTAGGTGACGCGCATTTAATGCGCTAATGTTTGAAAAGTTTCTGACCGTTGCGATCCAAGTTGCATGTGGAGTCGACTTCGGGTGCGACTTCGGCTCTCCGTAACTTCTTCAAGTTCCAGTCTAGGTCGACTTGGTCCTCAACTTGACCTAAGTCATAAGTGAAGTCGACTTCAAGTGCGACTTCACTTCCTCAGCTTGCTTGATGAACTTGAAATACTTTGGAATGCCTTGCTTGCTTGAATTTCTTCATGTTTGATTGTTCTTCCACCATTTTGTATTACTTAAGCCTCTTTTATGATTCTTCTATCTTGAAACACTTGATTCCATGTTTTGAGTCTTGCATTTTGGAATGTATAGAAGATGTTCGAGTATGGGTTTATGATTCAACATGATGGATTTATGCAACCCTGCTTGCTTTGGTCTTCATTTAATCCTTCATTTGATCCAAGTCAATTATCTTCACTTGAATATAGCACTGAGTCGTCTTGATCTGCAAGTTCCGCACTGAAGTAGAAGCTGGAGTCGACTTGGTCTGCGATTTCACCCAAGTCATATGCAGAGTCGACTTGGGATGCAACTTCGGCAGCTCTCATTCTCGATTTCAACTCTGGACAGAAATGACGGATTGAAGTCGATACTAGAGTCGACTTGGTTTGCGACTTTACCTCAAGTCGCAAGCGGAGTCGGCTTGGGATGCGACTTCAGCAGCTCTTATTCTCGATTTCAACTTTGAAAGAAAATGACATTTTGAAGTCGCCGTTGGAGTCGACTTGGGGATCGACTTGGCCTAAGTCGATGCTTGAGTCGACTTGAAAATCGACTTGTCTTGCCATGCTTCATTTTCTTCATTTTTACAACCTTTAATTATTTTCACAAACATGTTAGTAATCAAAACTTACTCAAATTGATTTGTTAATCATCAAAACATAAACTTGGCTTATTTTCCACATGTTTTCAACAAGAGATTATAATATATAAATTTTGATTCCACAGAGAATTTTGAACTTAAGATGTTATTTTTAAACACTCATAACAAACAAGAGAGATTAAAAATAAAAAGAGAGTAATAACAAGAGAAGAATGTTGATTTTAAGAACATAAAACGATGAGTTAAAAGTCAAGGGATGTAAGCACGTAGGATCTAGGGTTTCACATGCAATGTCTACAACGATATGTAGAGTGCTTATTTAATATAGATGTTATGTATTAAAGGAGAACTATCGCTATATTATCCTTGTGCTTTCTTTTGAAACTTACAAGATGTATCTTAATCTTCTTAACTATTTATTTTTATGGGATTAAATTAATTAGAACCCATTAAGTTCTATGAAAGTTCATCGAATTCTTAAAAGTCGTCCCTATTTTCATGGTCTTAGATTTTTAGGTTTAGGATCATGATTGTCATATATTAGATTTTCACATTTTGGTTTCATCACTTAATATGTGAAATCATGTTGAAGTGTGATACCATACACCTAACAAGTATGAAGATAAGGGGATATCAAATTAACATAAAATAGCTTAAATAATTAATCTATAATATCCGCTACATTGGACACGTGTTACATCCTTAGCTATAGATAACGGGTTTAGTCTAATATGTTTACAATAAAACCAACCATAGAATAATATTATATCTAATGTTCATCACAAACAATTTGATTAAAATTAAAAGAAGAAAGAAAAGAAAATTTATTGATCGGAAGCCCCATTAGTATCTCAAGTGCTTCAACCAACTAGTTATCTCCCTTGTCGCTTTTTGCTCACACTCTTTTTGCTCTCAGACATCAACTTAAGCTCTAAAGACATTCTTAGATATCTTAGGATATTCCTAGAGAGTGTTTATATGGAGTACAGGAGAGCACTTTCGCATACAGTCCAAAATAGACTAGGAATTGCACAACATAACCTGAACCATGTTTAGTTCATTCCAACATGGTCTGAGGGTGTTGGTCTTTAGCTCATTCAGTTTTGCTCTAAATTTTTGCACCAAACCTAAGAAGGTTTTAGGTGTTAAGTGAAACACATTCTAAGCTATTTGGATTACTATTTTACTTCATTTTAATTCTTCAAAATTATCAAAATGAATGGGTCGTAGTCATCATGTTTCAACGCTCTAAGAATTGTAAAATTTTTGCTCGCATTTACCCGATTTTTGTACGCCGATCAATCACGAGTGTTTTTTGATAAACAAAGTTAAATAAATCAAAATATCTTAAACACTCAAATTCTTCTTAATTATTAATCAAAATATATAATATGAAAGTGACTCAATATGAATCACAACAATTGCCTTTAACAGACAAATTTCCAATAGTAGTCGTAGCATGTCCTAGCTCATGGCAGCTAAATATGCATCAACTCTAAATATTTCTACTTGCCTAAAGTATTCAACGCATTTTCTACTATCATCTATAGGCAGTTCTCTATTCCAATGGCGAATAAGCGGCCAATTCCAATAGATTTCTAATTCCAATAGTTTTTTTTTTATTTCAATAGTTGTAGCTATTGATGGTTGTAAGATGGTGAATCTCATGGAGGGTCTATCAGAGAGTCAAGATGAGCTAAAAGGATATTGTTTGGAAGGTTCCTAGTAAGACGTACTATGTTTCAAAGGATTTGATATAAATCTCAAAGGTGGTGAGATGAAACAAAGGGAGACATGAGGCAAGCACTAAGGATTTCATTAGAGGAGTTGAAGTGTTATAAAAGATTAGATAGAAGGGTAAAAGATGTAAGAAGAGTAAGAACTTAGTTCAAATAGAGTTATTCTTGACATAGAAAAATGATCACCTATTTATGGCAATGTCATATGTTTGGTTAGAGTGGGAGTGTGCCCACATTTGTAGCTCATATCCCTTGATTTTGAAAGAGATTCTAGGGCTGTGGTTGGAGAATGTGACAAGAAAGTGACTTATGAACCATTTTTCATGATTATATGTTATGCTACACGTAAGGTTGTCAAGTTAGGTACATTTATTATAAGTGTATCTCTACAGGAGGGATAAGGACGATGATTTTTTACTTTCAAAGCTCTTTGATTTTAATTTTTAATGAGGAATATAACTTATGAGTTGTAATTTTTAATTTTGCAAATCAGTAATAACTCTTGTTTGCATTAATTTGGTAGTAGGGGTTTTTCATTTTGGATTCTCTAACAGGGCTGAAGACCTTTCAATAATTGGATTCTTGGTTGTGATAGGGATTTTGCTCACTATCAGGTCAAAGACAAAGATGATGATCATTGTAGCAAGGAAATGAGGTAAGGTAAAGGGGATGGTTCTTCTTGAAAAAGGAAAATTGGTTATTGAAAATTGAAAGGGAAATAAGAAGGGAGTTGCAATCGAGAAGAAGAAATTAGGAATTGAGGATTTTTTTTTTATAGAAACATTGATTTTTTATATAAAAGAAGAAAGAAAAGGTTAAATTTGTTAAATTGACGGTAGTTGATCTCAAAATTGATCCAACCACCAGTTTAACTAGTTCACAACAATTTATTTAGTCTAATCGATAATGAAAGTGAATTGGATTGGCTAGGGTATTGATCCTAAGTGAACCGGTTGGACTAGCCAGTTCAATTCTATTTTGACAACATTGTAATACAATTATTTATTTAGTCTGTGGGTATGTTTAGGAAGTAACGAAACTTTTGAGGAAAAATTTTTAATTATAAGAAAATAATATGATATGATAGGGATAATGATGAAGAGTAAAAAAAATAAAAATAAAATAAATAGATTAGTTCTATGAGTAGTTGTGTAGAAATGATTGAAAAATACAATAGTTATATAGAAATATGTGACTAAATTATTAAAAATAAGATAGTTGTGGAGAAAAAATGTTTTAGATTAAAAAATTTTTATACTATCAAATATGCCCTATATATAAAGAAATCTAAGTGAATTGAAATCTTTTATAATCATTAAAATAGAATTACAAATAACTTCGTATATTTACCCTTATGGATTATATAAAAATATAAATAACATAATTTTTCATATCTTACAACAATAAATGAAGAAAAAATATGATGGATGACTTACATTTAAAATAAAATATCAATAATTAAAAAGTAAAAAAATTCAATAGTTGTATTGAAAAAATCCTCTTAATTTAATTATCTAGGTTGACCCAAAATGGAAACTGGTGCTATGTTGAAATCTTGAGTGATACCTATGCCACTAAATTATATTCTTTAAATAAAATGGATAATTTTGAAATCATTAGCTAACTCTTAAACTATGAAACTAAAATATTATTTTTAAATTTGTTTCCGAAATAGATAACTTTCTTGCTTATTGATAACTTCACAATCCTCACAAATAAACTAATTTATTTTTGTTGGACGTTAGCCAACATGTCTTTTACATATAACTCCTTGAATTTACAAAATTTGTATTTTTTAAGTCCCACATTTGTAGTAGTTTCTCTAATTTTATATTCGTAACCCTCTGATTTTATTAGATTTCTTTAAATAAAAAATTAAACTTTAACTAGATAATTCAAGATATTTATTCTAGAGTATTATAATGGCATTTTGGTCATCACTTCGTAAATTAATTATGTTTCACTTAAATGGAGGTAACATGATTACATAAATTAACAATGTTTCATAAGTTAATATTTAAACTTATCTTAGGCTTATTAGTTTCACATTTAGATACAAGGTTTGATCCTTGTTGGGAGCCTTCTTTCCCTTCATGATGATGTAACAAAAGATAAAGATAATATGATGAAAAATTTTAAAATTAAAAATGTAAAAAATTGTAAACTTTCAAACCTAAGGGACATATATGCAAAAAATCAGCCAAGAAAACTCCTGACCTATTCTTCTCAAATAATCTCGTTGATGTTATTGAGCTAAATGTAGCGGATGCTGGCAATACTAAGATTTGTTTGATATTTATATTACAATCATCTCAACTAATATATTGCAACCAGACTTTGAAACATTCTTACAATTTCCTTACAACATTCTACAAACAACTAATAATCTTCCTAAAATTTTCCTATCAGTGAACACTTTCACAAAAATAAGGAGAATTGACGCCACTAGCACTCAAACCTCCATTAGCACTATGGTTGAAAAGGAAGTTACCAAGGTGGCAACACCTCATGGTGCCCTAGTTAGATTAAATGAATGTTATTGAAACCAAAAGTACAACATTAAAGAAAAGAATGTTATTAAATGTTATTAATAATATTATCTTTAGATTCCTTTTAAGAATCTTGTATAACTAATGATTTTTAGTGGCATTTTTGGTCATGTTAGTTGTGCAGTATCGGCAGGCTAGGTAGGACGAAAAGGGTGAAGTGCACGTTAAAAACTCAAAACTCAGAAGGCATTGCTAGTTTTGAAATATACTCTCTTATTGCATAGGGCTTGTAACGTTTGTCTAATGATTACACCTTTTGAAAAAAATTTCATTTATTTTATATATATCCATGAGCATTACTTCTGTATAACTAGATTACATAGAAGTTTTCATCTACAATTTTGCCCACTCGTTTCATCCAAATTAAAATGTGCATAAGTTATATCTGCTTAAAAAATATATTCATGTGTAAATTAAGTGTGTGGATCACTTCACATATATATTAGAATGTAACAATATTTTATAAAATTATTTATCTACATAATAATGTTATTTTAGACAGTTTAGTTGTTGAAAATACAACCTTGAAATTAATATTTAGAATTAAATATTTCATTATGTTAATTTCATGTATTTATAGATGAGGTCTATTCACAAGATACTAGAAAAATGATGAGATTTTTATGAAAATATAAGTTATGTTAGATGGAGGGGATAAAATAGATTTTTGGTCAGTCATCAATGTTGTAGATGCCCAAAAGTGGAGCTTCACACTTTTACAGATTTGTGGAGAGGGTTTCCCTAATTGGATTAGGGAATCTTAGAATTTTGAGAGGAATAAAGTTGTTGTAACAGTAGAAGTCTTGAGTCCCCAATCTTATGGACCTATTTTCTTTTATAAATGGCCATATTTGTTTGTTGAGATCCCATATTATTAGGAGATTTTGTGGGTGAATGGCATTATAAGCCGGATGTGTAGGGGGATATGGGCGATGCGGAGGTGTGGATGTGGACACATGTAAGGCCTCTGCACTAGCCCCCCTTCCCCTGCCCCTTATTCTGCCTACGTTTCCCTTTGCCAGATTTTCTATTTATGAAAAGGGGTAAGAAATAGTTTTTTGTTTTTTTTTAAAGAGGTGGATATATATAAGTCGACATTGTCTTGAATATTGTGTCTTGATGGTGCTTATATATTTATTGTCCTATTGATTCCCATGTTCCAATTGTAGAGGAAAGGTTGTGTAGACTATCATTTCCAAAAGGAGTATTGCACTAGTTGTAGTGTCCATATTGTGAAGGGAAGGGAAGAAAGCTAAGGCATATGGAGGGCACGGAAGAGGAAATGGAAGATGCCAAAGGTCTAACTACAATGAAAGCAAGGTTTTAGTCAAAGTGGATCCTTCGGATGCTGTGGGGTTCGACTTTGCAAAAGATAAATCACAAGTTACTAGTTTGTGAACAACATATTTCATTCTAGAGAGTTATGTGATAATATTGCCTTCAATTCAAGATAAGATGCATGAAAATCCCAAAGGGACCTTATTTGAGTTTGAAGAAATAGTCAGATTAGAGATTTGGTTACCATTTGGGGGTTTTACACGAGAGGTGCTAAATGTGTATAAAATCTGCCTGGCTCAAATAACACCAATGCTTAGAACTGGATCTTGGTATTCGAAATGCTAGGAAAAAACACAAATTAATGATGAACTGGAATATATTTTTGAGATTTACTACTCTAATGAATCTTGGGGAGTATGGGTTTTGTTCAAGGGTGGCAAAGTAAGTTTTTTTATTTGATAGGTGAAGATAAAGAAAAGTGGAGAGTGCCGACAAAGTGGAATTCGACACCTAGGATGGAGTTGTCTCCTTTGACTGAAATAGAAAATCAAATAGTGAGCAAGTTAAATGGTTTGTTATAGAGGCCAATGAATTAACTTAGACAAGAAATGTTAGCGAATGACGTGATCGTTGATGGGGTTGCTACGGATGCTAATCTGGAGCAAATTGCTAAGGGTGTCAGTGAGCCGAATTTAGAGATTATGGTGAAAAGTGTAGTTAAATGCCCAAGGATGGTAAAGAGAAAGTGGATCCTTTGGTTTTGGTAGCGGTGTTAGAGCTTGAGGAAGATAGCTATATAGAGATGGCTATTCATTTGACCATGGAAGAAAAGGTAGAGGTTAGATCCAAGAAGTCATCGCATAAAGAAAAGCTGAGTTATAAAGAGAGGGCTCGTGAGATGTATATCTCTTCATGGAAAGTATGAACATAATCCAGTATAGATGATGTGAACGTTTGTTCAAAGTTTCTAAAGGGGGCACTTTTTCCATCTGAAAGTAATACATGAAAATGGGAGGAAGTAGAAAAGACACTATCTCAGTTGATGAAGAGCTATATTGATGATGCTTATTTTATTCATTTAATGAGTTGTCACTTCAAAGAAATGTCAAAGAAAAGTGCAAGAGGATTTGAGGCATCAAATGAATGTTAATGTCTCCTTGGTGGAGTAGGCAAAAAAGTCTAAGAAAGATATTGATGAGATGAGGAAGGAAGTATGTGAAAATCATTACTGAATGTGATGAAAAACTGTGTGCAGAAAATTTGGAGAGCTAAAGGTAACAAGAGTGTTGTCACATGTTAGAAGAGCAGCATAAAAAGTTTGTTGATGACATGTCAAATTTAGAGCAGCAATTGAGTTTGAGAGAAGCTAAGAGAGGTCACTTGAAGGCAGCATTAGCTATACAAAAAGAAGAACTAGAACAGAAAAAGATTGAGTTGGAAAATGTTGTTTTAAAAAGGGTTATAATGTGTATGTGGATAAGATACTAAAAGTTGAATCGGATTTTGATGTTAGCAATATTGGTGGTTATGAACTATCAGAAAACAAAGAGAAAACATGAGATGATAATTTTGTTAGCGGTGGTGATGCTGCTTCTGGAGGAGAGGCAAGGTTTTTTTTTTATAGGCCTTTGGTAAAACATTGTGGTAAATGGTGGATATTTTGAGGTCTTTAGGACTTGTTGATGTGCTGTTTGAGTTATGGAATTATGTTGCTTTGCGTGGGGTATGAATTCCTTTGTTTTGGTTATCTGACTTTTATAGTTTAATGAAGGCACTCTGTCTCTTTTAGTTTGGGTTTTCAAGCCCTTTTTATTTGATGGGAATGATGTTTGTCTTTGCTTGGACCATTAGGCCCTAATAGTGTGGCGGCAGTGTTGTAGCCCTTTTGTTTGAGTCATTGAGCCTTTTTGTTTTGGTGGAGTTATTGCCTCTTTATTTGAATGAATAGGTCCTTTTGGTTTAATAAGAACGCTGTAATCCCTTTGTTTGAGTGACTAGACCCTTTTAGCCTGATGGGGTGCTATAGCCCTTTTGTTTGGGTGTGCAGATCTCTAAAAGCATTTCCAATGTTAGGCCTTTCACACTTTGGGTATAAGTAGGCCGTTCCTTGTTTCTAATTTGTATGAACCATTGTCTAATGATTTTTGTATATGAAATGGGTCATCCCAATTTGGGGAAAATTTTTGTTGGTTATAATCTGAGGAGAAAATTGCTTTATATAAGACTAAATCACTTATAAGGTGGGTTTTTTTTGTTTTTATTTTTTTGTCAAAATGATGAACTAACTGATGTTGGCATAAGCTAAGCTTTTGTGCGGCTTCATTTCGGAGCTCTTCTAAGAAGTTTAATTTTCTCTTTACATTTGGGCATTGGTTGTTGATGGTATTTGAGATACATGGTAGTTGGAATGGGATATTTCAAGGGGGAGGATTGCCCTAGACCATATACGAGTTTGAAGAGGGTGTGACCCATTGATCTTCTAGAATTTGTGTTATAAGCCCATATTATACTAGGCAAGATATTTGCTCAGTTTTTGTGATTCTCTTGTAACCCCTTTTGCAAAGCTTCTTTAAGTGTTTTGTTAGTTCTTGCAACTTGCCCATTACATTGGGGGTATGTAACAGAAGGAAATTTGTATTGTATATTGTTGCCAGTGTAGAAATCTTTAAAGTATTGGCAATCAAATTATTTACCATTGTCCAAGATGAGAGTTTGGGGAGGCCAAATCTACATATTATTTTATCCCGTACAAAATTAATTATTTGGTTAGAGATAATAGAACTCAGGGCTTTAACCTCTACCCATTTTGAAAAACAATTAATGACAAAATATAAATCTAAGATTTCTAGGTGTGATGGGTAGACGACAGACTAGATCTATGCCCCATTGCTTAAAGGGCCATGGTTCAAAAGTGGGTTGCAATGAGGTAGCAAGAATATGGGAAAATGGAGCATACCTTTGACATGCAATGCATTTGCTGCGAGAAGTCTTTGATGTCCTTTTTGATGGAAGGCCAATAGAATCCTATATGGAGGATTTGGTGTGCTAAAGTACGCCATCTTAAGTGGTTACTGCAACAACCTCGATGTAGTTCTTGTAGAATGGTAGGGACATATATGGGCAGGACACAACGGAGCAATGAGGTGGAGACAGATTTCCAATAAAGCTCTCCATTGACAATTGTATGGATTGCTTGTCTCCTTATGCGTTTTATCTGTTTGTTGTCATTGGATAGATGGTTATTGGTGAGGAATTGCATAATGGGGTCTTTACAACAGGGAGAGGATGTGTCCACATTATTGACTTGGCAATGGATAATACTTGGCTGTTTTAAGTGGAAAATAGGTATTAATGTTTTAAAAGAGGTGTTAGTAGCTAATTTGGTAAGAGTACAGGCATGGGTATTTTGCTCTCAGAGTATTTTCTAAATAGAGAAGTAGGGTATTTGTTTAATGAACCCTTTGCAAAGTTGTAGGTAAGAGATTATATCTTTGTATTTTACCTCAATGTCTCATCTGATTTGGTTAACTACTAAATTGGAATTGGAAAAAACGATGAGATTTTTTACCTTGAAAGATGAGATGATATGCAACCCTTGGTAAATGGCTTCATATTTAGCAATATTATTGGAGGCTTTAAATGCAAATCAGATGACGACTTTTAATTGAGTTTTGTTAGATGTTATTAAGAGAATACCAGATCCACTTCCTATATTGTTGGATACTCCGTCGATTCTTAACTCCTATTATTCAGCAATGGTTGTGTTTGTATCTGTATTGATAAACCTATCGGAATTAAGGGGACAAAGGGAATCACGTAATCATCAGAACAATGGGGTCATTTGTAGATTCAGTTAATATATTAGCAAGTGCTTGTCCTTTGATTGACTTGGGCGGCTAAAAGTGTATGTCAAATTATGATAACTCCAAAGCCCATTTCATCAACCTTCCAAACATGTTAGACCCTTACAAAAATTGCTACAAAGTTTAGTATAAATTATGATAGTATGAGATTGAAAATAGTAACGTAGTTTCTTTGATGCAATTAAAATTGTAAAGATATATATTTCCAATAAGAAAAAATGAGTTTCTACATTGTGCGATACTTTGCTAACATAATATATAGGATATTGAATCCCTTTATTCATCCCAATCAGCATAGTGCTAATGGTATTATTTGAAGTGACTAACTACAAAAAAGAGTTCCTCCGGCTTCTAATTTGATAAGCAATGGAGTTGTCGATAGATATTTCTTCAATTCTTGAAAGATAGATTCATATTTTGATATCTATTTTTTTTTATATATTTTTTCTTAGGATAACCATAGAATTAGAAATATTTGGTTTCTTGATAGTGGTTAAAATAACCTTAAGACTAGAAATCAAAAGTTATTTATTAATATGAGTATATATGTAATTTTATCAATCATCACCTATTGTAGCTTCAGATTAACCGTCATTAAGATGGAGATCTAGAGGTATCTCTTTAGGATTTTCCACTACTTAGAAGGCAAAGAACCAAGGAAATAAGAATATCCTTGAACTAATCTATACATAAATGTAATAACTAAATCTATGGCAGTAGAAACAACTAAAATCACATCATTTCAATCTCATTTCATCATCATCACTACCATCATCAATGCATAGGTGCAGGGGTAAAACTCAGGGTGAAAGTAAAATATGCATTTGCAAAACTGTAGAAAGAAGACATTAATAGGTCATACATCCATGAACCACAATTCTAATATATTGATAAAACATGCTTCTCTCATGAATACATAAATCATACATTATATCTCTCTAAAATGATTAACCATATCAAAACAAGTTAAACCTTACACCTATCAAGGTCTGTCTTAACCTGAAACTAACTCACCCAGCTTGCAGCTAGGAATCTACAATCAAGTTGTGCTAAAATATTAATGAAAACATGCATATTAACTTAATATGTAGGATAATGGTCCGTGAAAATTCAAAATCCAAAATGACAATAAATCATTTGATGAAACATCAATCGTAGCTTCTTAAAAGCCAAAAAAATACATTTTAACTTGTCTACACAACTCATGATCATTTCTATATCTGGTTCAATAGATTCTTACTCACCCATGTATAATGATTAATAACATCTAATTGTGTCACCTTTCTAGCCACAAACCAATACTTGCATACAATTGTTTGCTTCTCTCAAACTAAAGCATGATTCATCTATGTCATTACTTAAAAAAGAATCATGGCCATAACCTATCCATTTAAATATCATCATGCCCAATAATCAAAAGTAAAAATCTTGACTCAACCTAAGTCACATATTATATCGACAAAACTGTGGCTCCATTGTGGCCATGTGACTCAAATGCCATTCAATGTGTTTTTATGATAATCCTACAAAATGCAACTCAACTAATAGTAGATAATAATTGGGCTAGCTTTAGCCTAATGCCATCATGTCATGTCATGTCATGCTTATGCCATTCAAAATCGAAAAGTAATATATTGTTGCCTTTTTAACCTTCTTGCATTGGTTTCGGTTTTGTGATCCCTTCAAGGCCCTTCTCATCTACTAAGGGAGATTGGCCATTGTGGGTTGCCAATGTAAACTGATCTGCATATGGAGAAATTAGTGCCCATTCGACTTGATCAATCGCATATGCCCTCTCAAGTCAAATGACTCAAATTTGGGTTCCCCCAATTCATTTGCAAGTGCATAGGACAAATGGTTTCCATGCATGACTGAGGTGTAAATAAATTCATTACCTAAAATAAAAATCTCCATTTTCCAAATCTACAACAAATACACAACTATGTACTTTGTCATTTATATACTATTTACTTTGGATAATAATTGATGAGAATTAGAGTGTTTAAGATGATTTGAATCATATTTTGATTGATTTAACTTTATTTATTATAAAACATTCGCAATCGATTAGTATGTGCAAAATCAGGAGAAATCAGAGCAAAACTTATGCAATTCTTGGAGAGTTGAATTATAATAACCAAGACTCAATCTATTTGATGATTTTGAAAAATTAAGAGGAGGCAAAACAATGACTAAATAACTTGGAACATGTTTCACCCAGGATCAATACACTTATTACATCTAGTACAAAAATTTGGAGCAAAATTGATTGAGTCAGAGACCAACACAGCCCGGGTCATGTTCAGACCAAGACAACACAACTCAGGCCATGTTGTGCACTGGTTGTGCAATTCCTAGTCTGTTTTGGACTGTGTGCGAGTATTCCTTTGTACTCTATATAAATACTTTTTGAGAATATCCCTAAACATCTTAGAACGTTCCTAGAGCCCTAGAGCTTGGTTTGATGTCTTGAGAGTGAGAGAAGGTGTAAAGCATGAGGTAAGGAGTGAGACAGCGCATTACTTGGAGTTATCAAGACACCATCAGAGCTCACAATTAATAAGTTTTTCTTTTCTTTTGATTATATTGTCTTGTTTGTGATGAGTTTAAGATACAATTTTATTTTATATTTAAGTTTTATCATAAACATGCTTGGTTAAAGGATTTAGGATGTAACATACATACGATGTAGTAGATATTGTAGTTTTTGATTTATTTATGAAGGATATTATGTATTAATTTAATATCTTGTGGTTTGATGCTTGCTTAGTGTAAAGGCCTAAACTTTAGCAATAATTCTCATATATTAGATGAAAGAACCAAAAGGTGAAAGTCTAATATAAAATCAAAAGGTGAAGGTCTAATATAAGATAATTAAGATATTAAATTTGAAAATCTAAGACCACGAAAATATGTATGATGACATTAAGGAATTTAATGAACGATCACAAAATATAATGAATCCTAATTGACCTATTGACTTAATCCCATGAGAATGGACAGTTAAGAATATATTAGGGTTATACTTAGCAAGTTTCTAGAGAAGATGTAAAGATAGTTTAAAGTTTGTTTTCTTATAACATATAATATCTGGAATGAATAAACACTTCACGCATCTATTGCATAAGATGCATGTGAAACATTATACCCTAGGTGCTTGTATCCCTTGATTTGTAATTCTCATTCTGAATTCTCGAGATTCTTTTTTCTTGTCCTTATCTTTACTCTTTCTTATTCACTTGGTATTTGATATAAATGTTTAAAAGCAACGTCTTAAGTCCTAAATTCTTTATGTGATCGATATTTTAAATAGTATAATTTATGACCTATGCACTTATGGAGAGATAGATAAAAAGTATTTTCTATGCATTCTTGTCATGCAACTATCATGCATCTATCAAATATCATATGTTAGCCCCTCGATCATACAAGAGACGTGTCGACAACTTGGAGCTTTCGGCTCCACTAGTTATGACCATGTTCTAAACAATGTACTCTATCATGCAACTCTCATGGCAATCGCAATATGTGTGTTACCATGAAGCTGGTTATCTCTCCAAATTAAACTCACAATGTGTCCAATGGACAGACTCGATTAATTCACTTAGTAATTATTTATATACATATAGCATGAGGTTTCTTCTCAAAACCTCTGAATACCAGTAACAAACTATTTAGGATCCAAATTCTAGTTTTCCACATCAGCTAGAAATTGTCAACTAGTATATTTATCCATTATCATTACCATGACAAGATTAGTTTCGCAAGGAAAAATCATCATAATGTGTGCAATACCTATGGGTTATTTTCTTCAAACATCATACACGAACAATCAAAGCATTTATGCCTCTCCAATCCACAAAAAAAATCCTCTTACCATATAACATATGGGTTACGTAACAAGCCCAAATTTGCATTACCTTTAGGGTCT
Organism: Annona squamosa; assembly: GCA_035584095.1. NCBI lineage: Eukaryota > Viridiplantae > Streptophyta > Magnoliopsida > Magnoliales > Annonaceae > Annona > Annona squamosa. The sequence continues at coordinate 8,167,271 of JAXCLR010000063.1, read as the reverse complement.
CTACTTAACTTGTGTGTAGGAAAATCATCCCTACATCTAAATCTCTACAACTACGATCTCAAATTATTTATAAAACACTCTCATAGTTCTTCGTTTCATTAGATAAAAAAGTTAATATATAGGATTTAACCTAAACATTTTTACAAACACATGATATGCATCATATGAAAAAATAGGAAATCCAAAATCAAAGCATTCACAACCACTACCACTACTACAAAACAATGAAAAATCACTCTCACATCATTACGTTCATAGAATTTTAACAAAATCCGTCAATTTTTCAAAACTCCTAAATCTCTACATGGCTATAATACAAATTACCCCAAATCCTTTAATGCACAACATTAAATCATGATTATATTATAAAAAAATCATGATTTAGAAATAAAATCTACAAGGAAAGTAAAAGGGAAAAACATCCTAACTTGAAGTAAAAAATCCAAAATCTCAAATAATAATAATAAGGCTATCCTTAAAATAATACATATTTACAAACCTACAATTTGAGCATTCCATCATGGCTTTAAGAAAGATTTTTCTCGCTAACATAAAAAACATAAAATTTATATTAGTGCGTACCGCACAATGCTCATCATTTTATTCTAAAAATCATGAAGTTCCCACCATAAAAATTCTCAAAAAATTGTGAACCCATAAATCCCTCATGGAAGAACAACATTCTTGGTTCAAAAGGAAAAGATTCAAAAGATGAATCTAAGCTAAGCATGCATAAATCATTGCCAATCCTTATCTTCATGCTTTATCCTCATAACTCCTCAAAATCCTTTCTTCTTCTCCCTCTCTTACTGCTTAAGTAACCTTAACTTGAACATAAAAAACTGTCTCAAATAATTCTTTTATAATGTCGTTCATGATATTTTCTGGAAGATCCAATAGTGAGTTGTTCAAGCATTGTTGAAGTGAAAACAAGTGTTGTTCTTGGCTTTTCAGAAGATCCAATAACATGCTGTTCAAGCATTGTTTAAGTGAAAATGAGTGTTGTTCATGACTTCCACACGCTTATTAAATTATGCTTTGTTTCAATGATATATCTCACTTATTAGCATAGGTTGCTAAGTTGAATCTCTTCCAAATACTTAAGGTTAGCCAATCTTTACCTCCATGTAATAATTTTTTTGTATAAATAAATATTTTTAATTATGACCACATATTCACATGTGCCACATTCCTAAACTCAATGCGAAAAATCAACATGATCACCAAACAGTTATCAATTTACAAATTCACTCTAGAATTGGGTGCAAATTAACGCAAAAACCCCAAATTTTCACATCCATCATTCGATTTAAAATTTCACAATCATAAAATCATCTTTAGTATAATCACATACATTACCATCTATATCTCTCATTGTCAAAACTTGGAGTATTATATTCTAAGCCACCAAATAAAAAGTTTTATTCTCGAAACTCGCACATTAAATCATTACAATGCATTAACTTTAAATTCTTTCAAGTTCCTCAAGCATCTAAGCGCTAGTCCCATCCAAATCATCTTATCTTAAATTTTCATCCCATGAAATTTAAATTAAAAAGTTTTAAGTGAGTCAAAATACCAAACACACCGGTAGACAAAAACATTGAATCGGGGCTATTGCCTTCAGGGGTAACAACTGCTAGCAAAAGGCCCACCCGGTCTCATTGGCCTCGCACGACGCGTGGGGTGTCGTTACCCACCGCGGGCACTCTTTGAGTGGCGGGCCAGAAAACAAAAAAAAAAAATGATTGGGGAATTGAACGGCGCTGTTCACATCATCCTCTTTAGAAGACGTGCACTTATTCGCTGCCCCATCGGATTCGCTCCACTCGCCCTTCTTGGAAAGTACACTATCACCGCAGCATCATTGGATTGGAGCTATTGCAAAATAGACCTTACAAATATGTATATTGCAGGTGTGTTTGGAAAAAAATAAAAATAAAAATAAAATTCTAACAATTTTTTTTTGATTTTTATCATTACTCTATTTTTAATTGATTTGTATATTTTTCATATAATTATCATACTTTTCAATCATTTCTATACAACTACTCGCATAACTAATCTATTTATTTTAACATTATTATTTTTATTCATCATCATTACCCTCGTTTTATATTAATTCAAAACTTTTACATCAAAAGTTTTATTATTTCTAAAACACACGGTGTATTCTAGCATGCGTGTTTCAATATTTTGCAAAATATATTTAGAGCATGTGTTAGTAGTGATAAAATTTTTAAATGAAAATCTTTTGTGTAAATGTTTTTGAAAATGAAGAAAATCACATGATATAAGTAATAATAAGAAGTAAAAAGAATAAAGTCAAAAGATATAAGTTATTTGTATAGAAAGTTGTATTGAAACAATTGAACAAAATAAGTTAGTTTCACAGGAAGAAGTGTAGAAATGATTAAAAAATAAAATGATTGTGGAAAGTAAAAAATGTTAGATTAAAATTTTTTTTAAAGTAAACAAACACTCTTAGTGTGTATTGAAATTCAAATATTTGCAAGATTAACATGTGTGGTTATTATTTTCAACTAATGGGGAAGAAGAACAAGATTACAGAAAGTCATAACCTTTTTCTCGTCAACTGCTTCATATATATATATACATGTGGACCGTATTTTCGTTTCACATAAATTTGAAACATCTGAAGATTTGTTGTGAAAAATGCCGCAATCTATGTGCTGAAAAGGCTGAACTTACAGGTTAAACTTCGGCGGAGTCATGATCTACTAATACTAATACTATTTATACAAGAGCCGTGATTATTGATTTGTATATAGGCTATTTATACAATATTTATTTTTTTTATTTTTTCTGACTTAGTTTTTTATGTTTTCTTTTCTTTATAAACATGTTTTTGTAAATGTATTTAATCAACATATCGAGTTTTATCGTTATATAATATTTTACATCTTATTTTTAATTTTTAAAGCCTAAATTTTTTAAGGGGTGAAATTGCCTGGAAAACCCCTGAGATTTTTAAAAATAAAAAATAAAAATGTAAAATTATTGTAAAATGGTACTCGGTACATGGGTTAAATACATTTTTTAAAAAACATATTCATGAAAAAACTGAAACAAATAAACATAAAAAATAAATATTGTATATAATCGAATATAGACTAAGTCGTATATAAACATGACTCGTTATGAAAAGATGTGATCCTATACAACCATCCGTAAATGATTTACAGGCGATTGGAAAATATATTTTTATTTTAGTTTTATAGATGTGTAAATTTCATTTAGATATTTGACTATGCAAAATTGAATAATTTTTTGAAGTCATTTGTTACTTTATTTTGATTTATGAAAACAGAAGACATGTTAAACAAAGAGAACAATTAAAAAGTCAATGTACTTGCAAGAAATTTAATTAATCAATGAAATTGATTAAACCCGTTATAATAAATGCAATTTTTAAAAATTAATAAAATAAAAAGACATCGGAACATCTTTAATAACTGATACTAGATCATTACTAGATGCATTCAATAATTAAGGCATATGTAAACGCACGATTATCCGAAATTTATGCCAGTTCCGGGTACCAACAACCGATAGTTGCTCAATCCAAGTCATGAGCCTTACAGCCCCGTCCGCATCCAATTTACAAGCCCAATAATTGGCAGACGACTATCCAGCCCAACATGTTGTCAAAATTCAGTTTTCAACAGCAATTTGCAATTTTTTTTTATTGGATTTGCGAGGGGTTTTGCCTATACATAATTTTACACTTTTGACCTTCGATTAAGCATTTGTTCAGATTTTACTTTAAATTTCAAGAGTATGCAGTTTTGGTCACTTCAGTTTAGTAAAACCCTAATATAATGAACTTTTTCATGAAATTAGGAACATACTCTTTAACGAATGTATACAAAGTCTAAATGGATTAGGTTGTCTGATTGAATTTTTTTCCTATGAGGTTGTTTTTTTTTTTTAATAAAAAAATTAGAGTGTGAAACTTGGGCTGAGTTAAGTATGAACTTGGCCCACTAAACTTGAGAAAATAGTGTTTGGGTTTGCTCTTTAAAAGTTCAAATTTGAAAATAGGGTCATAATTAGGGTTTAAGTGAGCTGAAACCTAATATTTCTTATTTATATTACTGTAAACATATTCTACACATAAAACTTAATGGGGTGAAATCGTACGCACCAAGGTGCATTGAGCCTCAATGCACCTAGGTGTACTATACCTATTTTTTAATTTTTTTGAAAATTTTTTCATGAAGCTGCTAATCTAAGCATATTTAAAATATATATCAATTTTTTCCATTTATCGAGACTTTTAGTTTTTTTGGAATTTTTAAAAATCAAGGAGATTTTTAGTAATTTAAAATTACTCAAATGTCGCTAATTTATCAAAAATCTGAAAAACATCTAAGAATCTTCAAAAATGGTAAAAATTAATATAATTTTAAATACATTTATATTAACAGTTGTATAAAAAATGTTCAAAAAAATAAAAAAGGGTTGTATGCACCCAGGTGCATTGAGGTTTAATGCACTTCAAACTTAATTAACATTTATGTTTTATTATGAATACATGTTTGACATATTAAAATTATATTATTTTCATTTACGTTTATATTATTTACTTTTAAATTTATTAGTTTTTCTTATTTACCATGCTTTGAAAAGATACATTTTTTCTTGAAATATATGATACATTATTGTGCTTTTCAAAAATTTTAGTTTGGTTTTTGTTTTTATTGACGTATGTATTGATTCTGTTAGTTATTATATGTTCACATTAAAATTTGAACTTGCCATATATTCAAATGCAAGCTTGTCAACTTGAATTTTAACTTAAACTTAATTTAAATAAATTGAACTAAAGTTTTGATTTTACGAAAGTTGTTAGGGCCCAGATAAACTCGAATTTCATGAATGTAAGTTGCACCTCTGCAGGACTTTTTAAATAAAAAATATGTTGAAATTTAAATTCTTGATTTAAAATATTTATTTAAGAGATAATAAAGAACATTTGGTCATTTCGTGTAAAAATCTTAGTAGTGTCGAAGCTTCAGTTACTTAGATGGACCAAAGTTGGACGTTTCAGAATAATTTTAGAACCCTAAATTATTGCCTATCAAAGAAATAACCTCAAGTTATTTGCTATGAAACTTAATGGTTAGATGTGTGAATTTAGCAATCTCAAAAGACCTATATACATACCCTACCATTTAGAGGTGCAACTCGGGTCGGGTTATACCGGGTTGGAGTGAACCCAAACCCTAAGCCAACCGGGTTGAAATAAATCCAAACCCTAATCCTAAGAATTTAATCTGGGTTCGAATCGGGTTCGTGTTGGTTTTGATTTGGTTTTGGGTTAGAATTTGGGTTACCAATAAACTAATTTTTTTCAAATTTAATTGTAATTTAAAAGAAAATGATTGGAATATACATAACTGTGTTTATGAAGTCAAGCTTCAGGCTGAATTCTATAACATCATGCTGAATTCTACAATATTCTTTGAATAAACTTTGCAAGCAATTTTTTAGCACCCTATAGATATAAATAAATGACAAATTAGTTAATTTTATGACTAATTGATCATTTCTATTTAATAGCTAATGGAAATGAGTCAAGTGTAGCAAATAGAAAATGAACATATCATGCCAACTATTATAGTGGAAACTAAACATTATCATACAAATTGTTGAAATTGAATTCAAACTGAAAATTTATTATACAAATTGCTAAAATAGAAATTGACTACTTGTCATACCAATAAACTTAAAATATGAATCAAATTTATACTATAATATGAAATTGAAACTAATGGATTTTTCATATTAACAAAAAGTATAATATGAAATAGATTTATCATGCCAACTCAAATTCAAACGTAATCCACATAACAGTTATTTAAAGCAACTAAATCTAAATACACAAAGCATAATGGTTCAACATTCCAATCTAATTTAAGTGCAATCCAAATTTAAAATGACAATATAAACAAATCTCAAGT
>JAXCLR010000063.1:8150686-8161184 GCA_035584095.1 Annona squamosa | reverse complement strand
AATTCAAACTAACAGATTTCTCATACTAATAGAAAGTATAATATGAAATAGATTTATCATGCCAACTCAAATTCAAAGATAATTCACATAACAGTTATTCAAAACAGCTAAATTTAAATACACTAAGCATAATTGTTCAACATTTCAATCTAATTTAATACTTTAAGTGCAATCCAAATTTAAAATAACAATATAAACAAATCTCAAGTTTAAATAAGTTTCCATCTACTTTTAAACAAATTCAAAATTCAAATGAGTTCATGTCTCCAAAGTTTCCAAAAAAACTAAAAAACCATTTGAAGACTTCCAAGTAATTTCTCCCTTGATTTCCATCTGCATTTCTAATGTCAAGTTCTTCCTCCTCGATTTACATATTTGAAAATAATATGCATCAACTTAGACAAAAAAAATACATGCAACTGTTAACAATAAGAAGATAATAATCATAAAAAATTATCCTAGAAATTAAGTTACCTTAAGCATGCTTTGGTAATGGAGGAAGGGGTGATTTGTCTGAACTAGAGTTGGTAATGTCTAAAACATTTAATCTAAATTATTATAAGAATATTAAAAATGACTTTAGAATATAAAATATGGTATTTAAGAAAATATAATTACCAGATATAAGTCTCTCAAAGTCAGTAGCTTTCTCTTCATCTTTAGTTATTCGAGGTGTAGTTGTAAGCCAATCTTGTGCACATATCAAACACTCAACTAATTTACAAAAAAAAAACATGTATCATTTATGAAAAAAGTATATAACTTATACCGGGTTCGGACCGGGTCGGATTTTGGTACCGGGTTGGTGCGAAACTAGTTTTGGTTTTGAGTTTCTATGGGTTGGGTTGAAACCAGGTCTATTTTGAAAAAAATCTAAAAAATAAAATCCATTTTTAGTTTTGGTATCAAGTCGGGTCGGTTTGGACTGACCAGGTACCAAGTTGCACCCCTACTACCATTGGGAGAAATTTCTCTTATAACTATAAGGTTTACTTTTAATTTATGATATACTTGCAAGATTTCATAAATTTCTCTAAATCCATAACGTTTGCTCTTAAACCCTAATACATCAACAGTATTTCACAAAATTATCTCACACTCATAAAATTTTATCTTAAATTCCTATCATAAACATATCATTTATGAATCCCAAAATAGTTGTTATCTGTACATTGAAAAGACTATTTTACTAATAAGAAAATTTTAAATTAAATAATTTAGCTCTAATTTAAATCCACTTGAATCATTTGATATCATCGATTGACCATTTATTATATCGCAAAATGTACAATAGGATTGAATCATTTTTGCTGAAAATTTGGATGGGTACAATCTTTTCAGTAGATAGATCATAACGACTTGTTTGGTGTTATTAATGACACGGGTACAATCTAAATTTTGAGGTAAAATATTATGGATATGAGAGTAATTGTGAAACGTTATAAATATATTATAAATTAAGGATAAACATTGTATATATAAGAGAAATTTTACTATTATATCTATAGTGCAACAATATCATATTACCTAAAATTTAGCCTTACCTTAATGCTTATTTTAAATTTACTTCACTCATTGCATTTAAAATTTTTTATTTAGAGAAGCTTGTAACTTTTATATAAATCCAACATTTGTATACATTTCTAGGTCCTTTTATGCTCATGTGAAACCCTACATTTATGTAACTTCATCCATTTTTCTCATGAATTCACTCTATACATTATCATAACAATATCATAATTTTATTTAGTATTATTATGCATAAAACTCATCAAAAAATTTATAACATCAATACAATAAAATAATTTGATGCTAAATATTAATTTCGAATTATATTTTCAACATCTAAACTATCTAAACTATTATAATTATGTAGATAAATAATTCCATAAGGTATTATTACATTCTAATGCATTAGTGGATCAATATAAATATTTTTCATAATGTACATGAATATATATTTTAATGTACATGTGGCATATGCACATCGTTGATTTGGATGAAACTTAGTCAAATAGCTAAATAAATAATTCTAATATAATAAATGAAGTAGACTTCTAGTCAATCAACAAGGTAGAAAAAATGCACGAGAATACATAAAATTTACTTTTTTGTAGGATTATTTTGATAACAGTGTAAGTTCAATGTAATTCTTTTTTAAATTTATGGGGTATTTGTTTATATCAGAAATATTTCAAACTAAAACTTTTCACTTTTTTCATAAGAGAATCTTTTCACTCTTCACAATTATCCTATTTTTAATTATTTTTCACTTTTTAAATATTACTACATCACTTTTCAATTATTTCTATGCAACAACTTATACATTTAAAATATATGTTTTAACTTTATTCTCATTACACCTCATTATTACCTTTATTATATCGCATCATTTTTTCCTATTTCAAATTTTTTTTTTTATGAAGACCCATTTCACAAACTTTTATGTAAAAATTTTTTTGCAAAAATTTTATTATTTCTCAAAAAATCCTATATCTACATCAAAAATGCCAATTTAACATCTATACCATCTAAAACACTACCATTTAATAAAGGCAAATTTCTTATATACTGGCAAATTTTATTACTAATTTAACCTATAGCCACAAACTTTTAAAAATTCCTCCCAGACTCGTGAATTTTCAATCAAATGAGAGATATACCCAAACTGTCATTGAACCCTTAGTCGGGCTGTTAACCATTGGTGAAATGACCAATTTGTCCCATAGTAAGGCATTGCCTTGTCCCATTTCCCCTGATTCGAAATCAGAGACCGAGTGCTGTCCCGTTCTTGTCGCCTCTCCACCTCTAGGCATCATTACTAATCTCGTTGCTGCAGCGGCTCCTCATCTTCCTTATCTCCGGCAGTTGTCGACACCTCTTTGCTACTCATTAGCTTCATCTTCGGTTGTTGTCTCCATTGCCTTTCTGTTGCTACTCATCTTCTTCATCTCTAGCTGTCGTCGGTGTACAGCTCTACTTCTCTGCAGCTGCTTAACTCCTTCGCCTCCGGCAGTCATCGATGTACATCTGCTCTTGTTCTTCTTCCTTGTTGGTCTCCACTCCTTTGCCTCCCTGATGCTACTCATCTTCTTCTTCCCCACCAGCCATCTATGTACAACTTCTCCTCCCCGTAGCTGGTCATCTCCGCCTGCCGTCTGTGCATAATTCTACCTCTTTGTAGATACTAATCCCCTTCTTCTCCTCCTATCGTCTGCCCATCTTCAATATTTTCTGATGAGCAACAATCCAACGACGATGGTTTTGTGGTTTTTCAGATCTAATGACGAAATAGAATAGATGGAAGTCAATGATAACGAATCAATGCCGGAGATAACGTCAGAAATGAGGAGGAAGGGAGTGGCATTATGAGCAGTTTAGTGATGGGTTTTTCCCATCATCGGTGATGAAGAAGATAGCCGCAATAGTGGCGAAAAAAGGATTCGCTACAACCGTCATGGCAGGTAATGAATAGGGAAATAAGCAACGGAGATTTGCAGAAGATCGGCAAAGTTGTTGAAGCCTGGTCAAACGAAGACGATTTTTGGGGAGATGATTTTTCGGAGGCGGCGATTTTAGGTAGACCTAAATTTCTCATGCGACTTGCTGCTCGGGGTAAATTATTAAAAAGATCTAATCTCATTGTTTGCCTGACAGTCAATGACGACTTTGGTATACCTAGCATTAGATTGAAAATTCGTGAGTAGGGAAGAAATTTTTTAAAGTTAGTGGGTATAGATGGAAGGCAGAGTAAAATTTGTGGGTATATAAGGAATTTTACCTTTAATAAAAGATATGTGAAGGGTAATTTACAAATACATTTATATAGTTTGATCATAATTACAAATATACTCATATAATTTAAAAAATTACAAATTACTCCACATAATTTGACCATAATTACAAATACACCCACAAAATTTATAAACGTTTACAACTACACCCACGATGTTATGACGTTGTAAGTGCAGTGTCACAACATAGGTATGACACGTCATAATGGCGTGGTAATTTGTAAATGTTTGCAAACTTCGTGAGTATATTCGCAAAAATTAAATATACCCACTTAATTTTTAAAATTGCAAATATACCAACATATTTTATATATCTTTGCCGGTGTAGGTATATTTGCAATTATGGTCAAATTATGCAAAAACAATTTACAATTTTTGAAGCGATGTAAATATATTTGCAATTAATGTCAAACGAAGTAGATGTATTTGTAAATCGCCCGATACGCGAATCATTTACACCATTTTTAGTGCAAACGTGAAAAAGCATATAACAAGTTGTGAATCTATCGAAGTAAATACAACTTAGATTTCTACTATCATCATAAAAAACAAATAATGTTAAAAACATTAGCTGATTAGATCATCTGAAATTTTGATTTAATCATCTGAAATTTTAATTTAATAATCAAGGAGCTCAAAATAGGGTGGTACATTTAAGATCTTCATAGGTGTTAACACCTCCCTTAAAACTTGCAAATTATTTATAAGGTAAGCTTTCCGGAAACTAGGTTTTCCCTAAACTTCTATAGTAATCTCTTCGATGGAACTAACAACAAATGACATTGTTTACTATTATTTAGTTTAACACGATATGATAGATTATTTTAATCTTGGGTAGGTTGTAGTTGCTTAGGTATATAATCATGAATACTTAGATCAACTCCGAGGACGAGGACTAAAAATATTATAATAATTTATAAGATTATTCATCCATATACACTAATTTACATTTTAAACTAACAGTTTTGAAATAAACCAATTTTATTAGGTTGATATTACATTTTTCTCGAGTTGTCATCCGCATCTTTTACACGTTTGTAGGTAGGGCTCATATATAGTGATATAAACAAATGAAGATATTTTTATAATAATATAAATTATGTTAAATATAATAGATTAAGTAAAATTTTCGTCAACCATAAAACGTTAAAAATGGAAAGATGTTGGGCAGCTCTGGGTGGGTCATGGGTTTGAATCCTGCGTTAAGGGATTTCGGCCAGGAATGAGAAATGAGGAAAAAATTATTAGTGGGAGATGTGGTCTCCCGTTCGGTTATTGTGGGAGTAGTGGTCTGCCGTTTGGTTGTTGGAAGATGTCCGTACACAAAGAATTTCAAAATCATGTAATTTAGGGGTACCCATCTGATTCTTTGGGTTGTTGAGAAAAACCGCCAAAAGCGTCGTCAAACACCCAAATCAAAGATTTTCATTTTTCCAATTGAACAATTTTTATATCGGTTGTTCAAAAATATATTTAAACATCTGGTCTGCAAATATGATTGCGGCACTGGACCTTTAAGCAACACGTGTATCACAATCCATGGAATAGATGTCAACATTATTTTTAAATCGAACCTTCTGTAAGGATTAAAAAAAAAGGAAAAGAGGAAAGCCGACCACATTGGGTTTGGCAGCGCAAAACTTAGCGTGCAAATCGATCTCACCCACTTGTATTTGTCGGCCGCTAATTCTTTCCCATAGGCCCAATCCCGAGTGCACTGCACCTATTTTTTTTTTTTTTAAATTTTTTCATGAAGCTGTTAATATAGGTTTATTTAACATACATATCAATTTTTACTATTTTTGGAGATTTTTAGATATTTTTTTTAGATTTTGGCATTTTTCATAATTTTAAATTACCGAAAATGCCACTGATTTTTAAACATCTAAAAAAAATATCTAAAAGTCTCCAAAAATAGTAAAAATTGATACATATGTTAAATAAACCTAGATTAACTATTGTATATAAAAATTTTCAAAAAAAAATAAAAAAAATAAGTGCAGTGCACCCGGGTGCATTGAAGCTGAATGCACCCGGGTGCACTGGATTGGGCTCCAGCCAGCGCAACCTCACAATTCACAAACATCTACCTGGAAAATCAACTCAATCACTCACGATCGATTTCAATAAAATTATTTTTAATTTTTTCATCTCTACTTACATAATTTAAATCTAATTATAAAATGTATTTCTTAGTTTCCAAAATTGAAAAACACCCTACAAAAATTGCAACAATAGCCTTTTGTCAGGTTTCATTAACGAAATTAGATTTTTTTATTGAATAATAAAAATGGCCCTATTAATATCTACTATAATATAGTTTATTTTTTTAGCCATTATTTTCATGGAAATTGTTGTGAAAATCATTGCAAATAAGAAATATATTATAAAAACAAAAATATCTATCAATAAATATTTTAATAATTGAAAAATAGCATTAATAGTCAATTTATTATTAACAGAGGCATTTTTATCATTCCATCAACAAATTTAACCGTTATTGGTGGAATCATAGTAAAAAGAATATGCTTATAATTTTATGCATACATTTCAAGATGTTTTGTAATTTTGTGAAACCAAGGGATAAGTTGATAATATTAGCATCACATAAGATGTCGTGGCTGCTGTGTGTGAGATCGAATCCTACTAGGTGAAAATTTTGGCCTGATTGTTCATTGGAGTAGTGGTCTATTCCATTGATATTTGAGAGTTTATTGTCTTCCTTTCAAAAATATTATAAAAATTATCTCAAAACTTAATTATAATATGAGTTGAAATAGAATGAATATATACACCAATAAAAGAAAGGGGACACAACAATAAATTTGCCCAAACAATGTAGTATAGATGCAAGAATTCCAAATATTATTGGGTTTTTTATTGCAATTCTTCTACTTTAATTTAAAACCATTATTTCTCATATATATATATGTATTTTAAAAATAATACTATTTCCAAGTATGAGTACGAAGTTTTCTTTATATTTTCAAATAGAATCACATATTTATGAAAAGGCAAATACGTCAGCGTATTTTATACCAAATTTTGAATCATCCTGTTAGTCCGGGTTAAGTAAATGCCCCACTTAGCCCACCTCAAAAATCCTATTTAAAATAAATTTTTTTTGCTTTCTTTTTCATACACTTGTTTATCTAAGTATATTTAATATACAAATCAAGTTTTACCATTTTTGGATATGTTTATATATTATTTTAAATTTTTAAAAATAAGAGTATTTTAAATACATATATATACATAGATATTGAAAAATCTCAAAAAAATAGATAAACATATTCAAAAATGGTAAAACTTGGCTTATATGTTAAATACACTTAGATAAACAAGTGTACAAAGAAAAAAATTAAAAAAGTTATTGTAAATAGGTTTTTTAAGGTGGGCTAAGTGAGGTATTTACTTAGCTCAGGGCTAACAGGATCACTCCTCATTCAAAATATGAGAATGCGTTGAGGCTATTATAAAAATAACATGCTTTTACAAAATTGCTCCTTTCCTAGTAAACATCTAAAAATTATATAAAAACAAAAAATGCAAAGAAAATTACCTCAACTAGCTACTAGTAACTTTCAAATCATAAAACAATTCACATCTCTGATAGAAATGCCCTTCTAAAAGAAACAAGAAGGGCAATTTTGGTATTTTATATTGCATAATTTGTAATTTTTCGTAAACTATGCATATATATTTGTCATTTTTATAAATATGTTGTCATATCCGAAAATATGAGTAAAATTTTTGGTGATATTTAGAATTAACACTTAAAAAGTAATTATTATGTTGCCATCCAAATCAATTAACACTAATTATAGTGTCTTATCACAGTCCAACAAAATAAAATTTGGTAATAAGTTTAATAACTACTAAAGCTTATGTGATTTATCTGTTGGTGATTTTAATGATGATAAAAATAAACTTAAATTTATGATATTGATTTTGAATGTGTTGGTATGTGAGAGATTATGTTGGTCATGCTAATATGTGGTTGAGATTGATTTGTTCTCTTTTATAAGATGAAATAAGCATGGTGTCTTTTTGAAATTAATTTTTTACTTGTGGTGTAATATTCCCTCTAAGAAGTTGCTTTAAGTTGGACTTGTATTTATATTGAGAATGAAATTTTGCAAGAATATTCTCTCTTTAAAATGGTTGCGTTGAGTTGAAAACTTGCACTCATCTTGGGAATGAAATCTTATAAGAATATGCCTTTGAGATTTTGGAAGTGTAAACAGAAGATGTTATGTATGCTCTTAAGATGATTAGAAATTGGTTTATGTTAGATTTATTATGAATATTAACTAACTTGAACTGGATTCAGCAACATTTTTGCCCGAAAAGTTGACTTGTTGGGACAAAAATATCGACCAATAATTCAGCCATATCTCTCGTACCTCTTCATTTGTCAAATTGCCAAAAGATCGACCGTTTTAGGTAGTGCAAAAAATATGTGAAACCGGGTGCAAGCACTTTTTGATGATCGTTTCTATTTTAAGCTACTTTTCAGAAGAGAACTCGTGATTATCAAAAGGAGCTTAGAGTTAAAGCAATAGATATGCTTTTTTCATAGAAAAAACTTGGAGAAGAATTTGAAGACTAGCTTAAAGTTAAAGCAATAGATATGCTTTTCGCATAGAAAAAACTTGGAGAAGAATTTGAAGACTACAGAGGAAATCTTGTGGGAATTGCTGTAAGAGAGTAGAAGCTTCAACTTAAAGATTTCATCCAAGTAGTGTTGCTCATACAGATTTGCTGAACTAGTTTAGTTTTTTTTTTTTTTTTTTTTAGTTTGATTTTATATTATCTTAGTGTTGATGACAACCAAAACCAAGAGGAAGTGAATTACAATATTGATTATTTCATTGGCCATTTGGAATTAGGTTCCAAATCTAGAAAACAACTGCTTTAATTATACTATTACAACTTGTGTGATTGAAGTTGCCAAGTAGAATGCCCTGTGTGTTTCAGGAGTAGAGCAGGTCTAGGGTGACCGAATCATTATAATTGCATTGTCTCTTCAATTTGAATTTCATATTGTGGTTATATTTATGATTGATTCATTTTTTATTAAGTTTTTTGAATAGCAATTACACAAGGCCAACAAATAAAATAAAACAATTAATATAAAATTAGCAAATTTTCACGGAAGAAAGCATGCTATAAAGTCATATTTTGTTCCCAAAAATATAAACATTTGGAATAAATTTCACATCAAAAGTTTTATTTGGAACTAGACAATATAGTGTGTGTAAAATTAGTCTAAAGAGGATTTTTTTTAGCTTAAGCAATAGACGTAAGAATATCATTAGGGTTTTGCCATGTTAATTGATTCCAAATCCACAAATTGTATCTATAGTTACAAGTATAACAACGTATTTATAAATGCAGCAAATATGACTATACATTTCGGCCATATTTCAAATATGACATGATAGTAAGTTTTTTCCATATATTTTTACTAAGAAGAACTCTTGTTAAAATCTAAAATTTGAAATAAACCATAACTCTTTAGTGCATACATATACATACATACATATTTATATGATTATCAAAACACAAAATTACCATTGCAAATAGCAAAAAATCTTTCTTTACATGAAAAGACAATAACTGAATTTATGTTTTAGCAAAAGCATTTTGCTAAAAGTGCTAATTTTAAATAGAGTGCTAATAACATGTCGATGACTTTTAAAAATAAAAAATAAAAATATGAAAATATTGTAAAGTAGTAAAACTAGGTATATGGATTAAATACACCTAGAAAAATATATTTATGAAAAATAAAAAATATATTGTACAAGTGCTGACATGCTATATATTTCATGTTATTAGCCTACTTTCAAATATGACCATAAATTTTACTCCTACTTCTAAATAATTGCACATTTTACCATTTTTCAAATAAGTTTATATATAACAAACCTTTTGTTATATATACTTGTTGATGTAGATTGTTTGTTTATGGTTTGATAAATTTTTTGTTTGCGTATAATATTATTTGATACAACATATTTGTTCGATATTAATTATTGCTTAAAATTTATTTTTTTTGCTATAAGTAGTTTATGTTAAAAAAAATTAAGTTACGCAACAAATTGTTGTAAATAAGTTTATATGCAGCAAAAATTTCTTTGAAAACAAGAATATGGTTACCATCAACCTGTGTCTTTGCCATCTGCCTGGGCTGCTAAAAATGTTGAAATTGCATTATCCCACCAAGTTCGTTAACTGACTTCCTTGAAAGAAGGTTTTACACCATCAGTCACCAATTTATTCCCGTGATACCATATCCTTCATCAAATAGTCAGAGATATCATGAGAAGATACTTATGAAAGAACTTTTGTTACATATGTGATGATGCAAATTCATTGTCATAATTATTGTTAAAAAAATTTGTTACGTAAAAGTCATTTTATATGGAAAATATATTTCGTTATAAAACATGGTTTTAAACAACAAAATTTTCTTTTCCAGAGAAAAATTATGCATATAATAACTTTCCTCGTAGAGATAACATTGATTATTGTACTTGGAATTAACCCTTAATTAAAAAAAGTTGTCTTTCGTTAGAAATTTATACTTCGTAAAATATTGGTATATTTTAATAGTAAATACGCAACTATTTAGTTTTTTCAAAATAGTGTGTGTATATATATATATATATATATATATATATAAGTTTTTAATGCAT
>JAXCLR010000063.1:8114087-8150586 GCA_035584095.1 Annona squamosa | reverse complement strand
ATGTATATGTGTGTGTATATATATATATATATAAGTTTTTAATGCATGTGATTTTTATAGTAAATTATCATCATTTGGTACCTATTCTTTTATTATGCTTGAAGTTCCAAGGTGAACGACTAGGTACAGGTGTTTTAAAACCCAACTATAAATTCAACCGTTTTTATGTTCGGTTAAGCTTTGACCGGTTCAACCACGGTTCAGTTTTGAACCATGATGTAACTATGATGTAATAATTATATTTAATTTATTTTAATTATTTAAAAATAAAAATATAAATTATATATAATATAAAAAATTACACGTGACATCAACAATGCATTCAAGTCCATCATATTAAAATTTATAATATAAATCAATAGAAAAATAAATCACATATACTAATTCAAATGAAATTTTAAAGATAATAATAAATTCTAAGAATTTAGAAAGAGTGTACTGACTCGAAATAAGTGGAATTCTTTCATCTTTATTTCTTTCTAATGCTTGATCAAAATATCTATAGTGAAATCACAGCACATTGATAGAAGATAGATATAAGATATCTATAAAAATGGTAACTTTACTCAACCTCAAGAAATTATCCGTCAAAAATAAGAGAGAAGCATGCAAAATTACAATGTAATTGAACACATTCAAATTACTTATCATTTGTAAATTTTAAACAAAGTTTGACTATTGTTTAAGTGTAAAATGAGTACAAAGTAACTATGCAGGAAAAAATATTTTTGAGGTATCTAATTCAAAAATTCTTCAAAGTTAATATCTCCAAAATATCCAAAAGGAAGCATCTTCACGATTGACTCTTTATGAATTTTTTCAACTTTCTCTATTTTGTTCGAAATCTTCTTGAATTAGCATTGATCCTATTAATGAATCTTACAATAAAATATTAGACTTTGAAATAATTAGTTGTAAAAGTAAAAAAAAATAAACTTTAACAATTCACATTGAAGCTTGTAAAATATTACCAAAATCTTTGGCCATGGTTGCAGCAAAAGAAGCTTGTAGTTGGTGCATTTGCATCCATTTGTCCATTTACATTTAAGTTTTTAAGAAAAAAATTAATCCTCAAAAGCCACAAATGTAAAAGTTGATATTAACCAGCAGAATGACATTCTGCAAACGAGTAAGCATCCTAAAAAAGCTTAGCTTGGAGGAGCCAAAGCTTTACTCTTTATGCTAAGGCCTCGTTTGGCTATACTCTCGGGGAGACATTACACGCTTTTGGATAAGCTTCTATAATAAATTAAAATAATTGTTTGTCTTCGCCGCATAAAAATTTTGATTTTGGTAAAATTCTAGAAATTAAAAGATTTTCTCCTAAAAGCTAGCCAAATGAAGAAGGTTTTGATACACTCTAGAGTCTCTTAATACATTTACAAAAAATAATAAAAATAATAATCTGATTAATAAAATTACAAAGAGCCTTGATTATTTGTGGTTAACCGCACGTTGTTCTTGAGGTTAACTGTACGGCTCCACATGTATTTTTTTGAATTTTTGTATTTTTTTGAATTTTTTATATACACTTGTAGGCCCTACTTAGATGGGTGTTTATAAAATTTTAAACAAATTTCTTTCATGGAGAATTATGGATAATTTGCAGATATATTCACTCCGTTTGATTATAATTGTAAATATATCCATATAGTTTCAGAAATCACAAGTAACTCCCACGTAGTTTGACCATAACTGAAGATATACCCATGCTGTTATAACGTTGTTAGGGTGCCGTTATTACACTATTCTGGTGTGGGTTTATTTGCAAAAACTAAAAAAGCCTACTTAATTTTTGAAATTGCATATATATATTTATGTAGTTTGCATATCTTTCCAAATATACACATGCAACAATCTAGTAACGACGCCATAACAACGTGAGTTCATTTGTAATTATAGTGAAACTATATGGGAGTTATTTGCAATTTCAAAAAATATGTGGTTATATTTGCAATAATAGTGATACCTCATTATAAGTTTAGGATATATTTTGAAAGTGATAAAACTTTTGGATTTTTTTTTGTAAAAATTTTTGAAATAGAAGAAAATAATATAATATAATAGGGTTGATGATGAGTTTTAAGAGAATAAAGTTACAATAAAATGACATTCAGATCAATAAAAAGAGTGGGAATGTGGGATAAGATGTCATTCCCACCCTTATGCTATGTACAACAATGCCTAGTCGTTAGCTCATGATTTCTAACGTTTTCACCTCATCCCATTCTTTCAATGTTCTAACAAACTCTTAGTAGATTAGTTGCACGAGTAATGTATAAAAATAATTGGAAAGTAAAGTAGTTAGATAAGAATATACGAAAAATAAATAAAATATAACAATTATAAAGACTAAAAAGTTTTAAATTAAGAAATTCTAATTCGAAAAGTTTTATATGAAGCCAAAACTGTCCTTACTAGGGATTTTACAGTAAAATTATATAATTTTAATCCTAAAATGGAAGTGAATAGTTCTAGAAGGCTCGAACTTTGCCTAAACTACATTCTAAATATGGCCAACACAGACCAATCGGGCGCCATCTTCGTTGACCGAGTCTGGGCACCTCTGCCAAAATGTCCGCAGTTCGACTCCTAGTGGTGAATCCGAACGCTGGCTTACAATGGAGCATTTGATCTACCATATAACTCCCAGTGGTGAATCTAAACGCTGCTTACAATGGAGCATTTGACCTCGAATAATAATATGGGGGAAATATAAGGTCTCCCTTGTAAAATAGATGACAGTTTATAGCTTTCCTTGAGCATGAGTGTAATATTAGGAAAAGAAATATAATTTGTGTACCCAATCAAAAAATGTATATAATTAACCCAGAGTTACAGAGTGCAGAGGCAAACTGAAAATGAAATTCCCATTTGTTTTACGAATTAGGTCCCTTTCAGTGTAAATCATTATCATGTGCCTTTGCGCTTGACTTAAAAATTCCAAGCGATACTGTTCACTTACCTATTTCATATGGCTCTTGTTCATGTTGTCCAGACCTCGACCGTATGTCGTGCACTCGTGTTGCACGTTGTGTTGGAAAATTGATGTCTTGTAGTGCGTTTGCACTTGAAAATAGAAAAGTCGACCAGTTGCCAATGATTATGACACCACTGTATGTATACTTTCACCACCTAACGCATGAACTGGTTTCAGTGTGGTCACAGGGAAGTGCCAACTCTACGGTTCAGAGAGTTTTGACCGTATATATTTGAAGGCATGCGGTCAGCAATAACTGAAATTTCTTTCTTCTAAATGCATGCACTAGAAGATCCATCATGAGCATGACCTTTATTGTAATATAATGTAACAAAAATTTAAGATAAAAATATCCAAGCAGGCATATATACATAACATCCGGTGCATGTCTGATAACAAGATTTTGGTGATACAATTTAAATAAAGTTACCCGAAAAGATAGCTTCTCTTTGCTGAAAATTGACTAATTGATTGATTCAACTATATGATACAATATCTTTAGTTTCATGAATGCTTGTTCTAGATACCACCAAATCAAAATCGCTACTGAAGATGAGCAAAAATATCTTTCATCACCCCAGAAGAGACATACTAGACATACTATTATAGAGTAATGCCCTTTGGCTTTAAAAATGCTAGTGTCACCTATCAAAGGGTGGTAAATAAAATTTTTGCACAACTAATTGGAAAAATATGGAGATGTATGTCCACGATATGATAGCCAAACTCAAAGACCCTATGCAGCACATAAAGGAATTAGAAGAAACTTTTGCTACTCTTAAACATTTCAAAATGAAACTAAATCCAGAAAAATGCATATTCGGATTAACTAAAAGAAAATTTTTAAGTGTTATTATTTCTGAAGGGGTTTGAAGTTAACTCCACTAAGATAAAGGAGATATGGATACACCAAAAAATAAAAAGGACATGCATAAACTCATGGGACATCTTGCTGCGTTACATAGATTTATTTCGAAATCTACTAATAGATCTTTGTCTTTCTTTAAGATCTTGAAGAAAATTGAAGAAAATCAAATGGATGGTAGAATGCCAATCTGTCTTCCCAGAATTGAAGAAATATCTATTGACAGTGTCTCTGCTAATCAAGCTAAAAGCTAGAGATACTCTTTTTATGTACTTACTAACTTCAAATAACATTATCAGTGTTACACTAGTTGGGCTAAATAAGGGGATTCAACACCCCATATATTATGTTAATCAAGCTTTGCATAATGTAGAGACTTGCTATTCCTCCTTGGAAAAATGCTTCTTTACACTTTTAATTGCATCAATGAAATTACATCACTATTTTCAAACACATATTACCATTATTTATACTAACTATCAATTGTAGCATTTTTTATATAAGCCTAAAATCTCAAGGAGATTGGGGCACTAGAATTATCATGATTCAATATACAATTTCAACTACTCAAGCTAATAAAAGGACATTTGCTTGTTGATATATTGACCGAGTTTAAAAATGACTCTCATTCCTGTGATGATGCAAATGATTCCCATTGCTCTCACAAACTCGACAACTCTACTACTGCAGATAGTACATTTATTGCTAAACAATGGGAATTATACATTGACGGAGTATCTAATAAAATGGGAAGTGGAGATGGTCTTCTCATACTAAACCTGACAAAACTAAACTAGAATTCACTATCTAATTTGCATTCAATGCCTCTAACAACATTTCTGAATACGAAGCCCTTTACCCAAGGATTACATATCATCTTATCTCTTAAGGTAAACGGTATTAATGTTTTCTCTAACTCTAATTTAGTAGTTAGTTAGTGAAGCCAAAGATGACATCATGATATTTTACCTACAACTTTGCAAAGGCCTCATAAAAAAAAATCCCATTTCTTCATTCAAAAAATATTGCAAGAGTAAAATTCCTATGCTGATACCCTAACCACATTAGCCATCAGCATATCATTCGACACACCCATACCCATCGGTGACTAATGAGCAAATTGAGATAAGAAAATGGTGGAACGAGAAAGAAAGTATTTAAATATGTTACAAGGCAAATCTAGCTCTTTCATGCCAGTGGCCATGGCCACCAATCCACTGACTTAAGAAGCTAAGTTGTCAACCTGTCTAGGAGTGTTGTAGTTGCGGCTACAAAGGTCATGTGTGAAGCTCCAAATGCTATAAGATATAAATACCTCTTTTAGGGTTTCAAGCTAGGGCTTGTGGCTGCTATGGGAGAAGGAGAAAAACTATGGCTTCAAAGCAAGGATAGAAGATTGAGTAAAGACGAAGCTGTTAACTACAAATCCATTGAGTTTCATCTCCTCTTGTCATCTCTCTCTTCATTTTTGTTATTTTTCTTTCTTGGGATGATTGTAAACTTGGTTTTAAAGGGATTTGATATCATGTTTTTGGGCAGATTCTTTCTGTGCTGGGAGATATGAGTGAATTGACTTCATAAACTATGTTATTTAGTTTTCTCGTGTTTGAATGAGATTATAGTTGTGTTATAACTTGTGTTGCATGGGATTACTCTTCTATATCATGCTTAATTCATTTGCAAACTTGACTATCTTGTAAATTGATTTCATATTTAGATTCATACTTGGAAAAGTGGAATTTGAATGAGATCCATATTTAGCTGTATAGGAACAAAGTAAATAACTAAAACGAGATTAAGTTTGTATGTGTTGGAAGATATATATGAATACAAATGAACTTAAGTTAGTAATCTCTGCGTATTTAACTTAAAAAGAAACTGATTTGATATAACTATGAGTTAATGAATTCATACTGCCCTTCATTTTACTTATCTTAAGACAATCTCATTAGCAGTTATCCCATTTTGATTATTTTTTATTTAATTCACTTTAGTTTAATTTAGTCTCTAAAATATAAATTTATTAAATTTACTAATTTACTTTAGACAATTGAATTTTAGAATGCTAATCCGTTTAACATAATCCTCATGGGAACGATATTCTACTTACACTTTATTACTTGATCGACACATATACTTGCATTAAAACGGGCATTTTAATTAGACATATACGCAATGCATCAAACAATATTGGATGGCTGATTTGTGAATCGCTGCATGGCTCAAAAATTTGGATTGTTGAGCACTAGTTTGGATGCATTTGAAATGGACAATTCAAATTTATGGCTGCTTCAAAGTTGGACGTGATCTTTGTGGGGCCCACTTGAAAATTTGATGAACAGTTGGGATTTGCATGCTAACCTACATAAAATAAAGATTTAAATTATTAACTCATCTAATAAATAGGTGATAAATTAAAATTACTTGAAGCCCAAAATAATTATTTTTGATGTAAAAAATATTTGATTTCATAACAACAAATAAAAATATAATTTCAAGTCAAAAGATTATAAAATTTATTTAAATAACTTTAAACTAATATTTAATACACAAATGTTGCAAATACACATTTTAAATCAAAATTCATATTAAACTTAATGATTTACACACCAAATTAGTATAAAATGCCCACAAAATATATTGGTATTTACCAATTATCAGTGGCACACATTTAATGCACAAATGTTCGAATTTTTCTGACTGTCATAGTGCAAGTTGCAACTGGAGTCGATTTTGGCTGCAATTTCACCCAAGTCGCATACTGGAGTCGACTTGGGATGTGAATTTCGATCGGTGCTTTCTAATTTCTCAAAATGTTCTTCCACATCTTGTGCTTTCGTTGTTTCACTGAAAGTTGACTTGGCCTTTGACTTGTCTCAAGTCATATGTGAAGTCAATTTCGGATATGACTTTACATGTTTAATTTTCAGTCAATTAGTTCATGTAACCCTTAAGTTGCTTGGTTGTGTGACTTTGTCCAAGTCGTTAGTAGAGTCGACTTAGTTGTGACTTCACTTCTTATTTGTAAATCAAAAATCCACAACTCTTGCTTCTTTGCTTTTGTTCAATGAAGTCCTTGCTTTAAGTTGGCTTCGACTTGATCCTCATCCAAGTTGCATGACAAAGTTGACTTGGAAGTATGACTTGACTTATGAAATTTTAGCAGTTGAAATACTTCTTTTTTCATAGGTGCAGGTCAGGGTCTTGAGTCAAGTTTGCCTTCAACTTGACTCAAGTTGCAAGATAAAGTCGACTTGGCTATCAACTATGCATGTTCAACTTTTGGTTAGGCAGTTTATGGGACCCCCTTTGACTTGGCTATCTACTTTGCCTAAGTCGCTAGTAAGGTCGACTTGGCATTGCTACTTGACTTGTTTGCACTTCAAGTTTCGCATCCTTTCATCCTAAGTCTCAATTTGAGGCCGACCTGAATACAGACTTAACCCAAGTTACATGACTAAGTCAACTTGACTTTGAGGCTTAGTATGATATGCTTTATAATTGAAAGTTCTATCTTTAAAGAATTTCAACAAATATGTTAGTAACATTTATTATTCAAAATTGGGTTGTTAATCATCAAAATATGAATTTCATTTTGGTTTAATTGTTGAATTCACAATAATCTCTCTCTTTTTGATGATTGACAAAACCAAGTTCGAGTTACCTTTTTTTTATCTCTCCTTTTTTGATAATTGACAAAATCAAGTTTGAGTTACCCTTTTTCTTTTTAAATGTGACATTTTTAACATATAACTTGATTGCATAAGTCACATTTTCCATGAAGTAATCCAGAGTCAGCCAAGTTCAAAATGCAATCAAGTTAGATAAATGACATGCAATTCATTTAACATTCTCAATCAATCACAATCAAAATGATAACTTAGGTAACATTCTAATCACAATTTCATTTCAAAATGATGACTTAAGTACAAACTACCCTTTCCCATATAATGTACTCAAACGTCTTGCACTCTCTTCCCTCTTTTTGACAAACATAAAAAATAAGGCAAGGAATGATGAAGGGTGACTTGGGACTTATGAAAAAGAAATGGTGTTAAATAGGATAGGAGGCTTGCTGAGGATGAAATAGGCCAAGTAATATGGAATACTTGGAATGCGAGTCACAGGAGGTAGAAGGGGTAGATGGAGGAGTGGATCGATTTTGAACAGTGGGATCGACATATACAGACTCACCCTAGTATAGATCAAAGTCAGGAAGACTTGGCATTAGATGACTTCTCCTACTTCTAGAGGCAAGATGGTACTTGATTCTTGTGATTTCAACTCCAAGTGTGCTTGTTTATCATGCATCTGAGTCATGGAAAAATGGAGAGTTTACAATTCTTGAGTAAGCCTATTTTCAAGCCCTTGAAAAAGTTCGATCAAGTCAAAAGTGGGGGCTGGTGGTGGTTTAGAGGGAGCATGAGAGGTTTAAGGATAGTAAGAGGCATGCGAGGTAGGGGAGGCTATTCTTGGAGATGCATGTGGAGCTTGGAACTCCCCCTCAATTGGTGCTTCACCTGCTTATTCCTCATGTCTTGGTCTCTATCTTAAATTTGCTATCAAAGAAAGGCTTCGATATCTATCTTCATTCATTGAAGTAGAGCTTTGTTGATGGCATTGGTAGGTTTTAATACTTCAAATGGCTCATTTGTGAGATCAACGCCTGAAAATTCAAAGATTTTGGTGATCAAATGCCCGTAAGGTAGAATCCTTCTTGGATTCTTTACCAAGGCATCAAGTAGGAGCCAGGGAAGTGAGATGTGGCTCTGATTTACGAATTTCCAAATAATGGTAGCTTTTTTTGGATTGACCGCATTTCTTCCACGTCCTTTAGGAAGAATGCAATGAGCTTCTAATATGCGAATGATCCTCAATCTTAGCGGTAGGTCCATATAATACAGACATCCAGATTCATCACCATCTTTGCTTCTACAGGTCAGTTCATTACGCATAGCTCGTTGCGTTAACTCTTCAGGAGTCCTGCCATATGCTGGGGTTACTTGTAGGATGTCACCAATAATTTCAGTTGTCTCAGCTCTGTGGTCACCTAGATTAATTCTAGTGATTTTCACATAAGTAGTAAAGTTCTCTTGGCTCCAAAAATAGTAGAATGGATGTGTTAAATTTGGATATATTCTACTTATTCCTTAAATAGTGCAGTCCACCCTTGAAAGTCAAGCAGTTCCTCAATTTGAAACTCATAATCTCTGAGGAAATTGAAGTAAATGATTTTGGGTATAAAAACTTTCGTTTCATAAAAATGAGCACAAAACCTTGGAAATATTCCTTGGGCATCTTCCGAACTTGGGGTTTAGTAGGAGTTCCTCTTCTCCTTGGCCCTTCTTCACTATATTCTAAGTTTTCTTCATTTTGGGGCAAGGATGTAGATGGTATACGTTTTTAGAACCGAACCTGGTGACCTGTACATGTAGTGGCCTCTTCTTGTTGCCATTTAGAAGGGATTCAGTGTTGTTGTCGCACGTCCTCATGCGTGGCTGAGCGAGCAGGTCTCAAAACTGGTAGCTTGCTCGGTTTTGTGATGGATTTGGGAGCCATTTCTGTTGGGGACAGATGATGTAGAAAAGGATCACAAGATTTCCAAGAGAATAGGAAAGGAAAATGGAGTTCGGAAGCTTGGAAGAGGAAAATTGGGAAGAGAGATGATGAATTTCAGTGTTTGGAGCCTAAGTTTTAGGTTTGAAGTTGAACTTCGCAGCCGAAGTTGACTTAGCAAAGTCTACCTGAGCTAACCAGAGTCGACTTGGTACCCAGTATTGTGACAATGCAAGTTCTATTTGATTCTTCATCCTAAGCCAAGCTACTCTAATTTGACATTTAAGATTCATTCGCACATGCATTGATGAAATTATGACAATTGAATATACTCATATTATGCATCAATGTCAATCATTCCCATCTCTTTTCGAATTTTGTATAATGATTTATTTTCTAGCGATTCTGTAAAAATATTTGCAATTTAATCTTCAGTTTTAACATATTCTAAATAGATGTCATGATTTTCAACATTTTCTATAATGAAATAGTGTTTATCTTTGAATGTAAAATAGGATTTTTAGTCAAACAAATAGCACTGTCATTATCACACATAATTAGTATGTCTTTAGAGTCTATGTCATAGTCTCTTAATTATACCTCATCCAAACTAATTGGGCACAACAACTTCCAATAACAATATATTTGGTTTCCACGGTAGATAGAGTAACACTAGTCTGTTTTCTTGAAAATCATGAAACCATCATATTTTGAAAAATTGATATGTTTCACTAGTATTTTTTTTTATCTATTTTGTAACTGGCAAAGTCCGCATTCGAGTAGCCAATCAGATTAAATGTTGAGCTCTTGGGATACCATAGCCTAAGATTAGTTGTATCAATCAAATATTTAAAAATTCTTTTTACAATTACCATATGGGATTATTTGGGATTAGATTGGAATTTGGAACACATGCAAATACTAAATAATTTGTCTGGTCTAAATGCAGTCAAGTATAACAAAGATCTTATCATTCTTTTATACAAATTTTGATTAACTTGTTTACCCTTTTCATTATTGTTATTTTCTTCTTTGCTATTTTGCATTCCAAACTTCTTGAGCATTTATTTGATATACTTGAATTGATTTATAAAACTTCCTTTACTTAGTTACTTGATTTGCAATCTAAGAAAAAAGTTGAATTCACCCATTATGCTCATTTCAAATTCATTCTGCATAAGCTTGAAAAATTATTGGTATCGATATTCATTAGTAGCATAAAATACAATATCATCAATATAAATTTGAACAATTAGTATATATTTTCTTTGTATTAAATGAATAGGTAGTGTGTATTTTTTTTGAAATTCATGATCAATCAAAAATCTACTTAACCTTTTATACCAAATTCTTAGAGCTTGTTTCAATCTATACAAGGCCTTGGTCAACTTGTAGATAGATTTTGATTAGTCTTTTCTTCAAAACCGAGTAAGTTGTTCAATATATACCTTTTTATTAAGATATCCATTCAAAAATACACTTTTGACATACATTTGGAACAATTTGAAACCCGTATGAGATACAAAAGCTAGTAAAATGCATATAACTTCTAATCTAGCTATGAGGGCGTATGATTCTTCAAAATCAATTCCTTCTTCTTATGAGTAATCTCGGGCTACAAGTGTTGTTTTGTTTCTTACAACAAATTCACTCCTATCTAATTTATTCCTAAAGACCTATTTGGTACCAATAATAGTGCAATCCTTAGGTCTAGTAACTAGGTGTTATACTTAGTTTCTTTCAAACTGGTTGAGCTCTTGTTACATAGCAATAATCCATTTTTCATCATTAAGAACTTGATCAATTGAGTTTGGCTCTATCTTAGACACAACTGCAAAATTTTAATATATATTTTCCCTAGAGCATCTCATTTTCACAGATTCATGTCTCATGTCACTTGTTCAATTGGATGATTATTTTTGAATTTCAGGTCCTTGAAAGGCTTATAGGGGACATTACCTTTACTAACCTCTTCGTCTAGGCTTTGATCTTGCTTGGGTTCCTCTCCCCCTTGCTTTTTCACTTGTGATTTTTTAAAAATTCTTTGATAGATTATCTGCATTACTTAGCTTAACCTCATTCTTAGGAGTTGGGTTAAATTTATTATAGCATGAATGGACTCTTCAATCACTCAATTTCTTTTTAAAAACTCTACCTGCCTTACTATTTGATGAATATTGTTCGCAATCTCACCGCAAGTGTACAAGTTGTATATTGTAGTATATAAATTATCAATCCATAAGGAATTTGGGACTATAAAATTTTACTTTTAAATATTTTCATGTCAAATATAAAGATATTAAAGTAAATAAAATGGAATAAAAAGTAGAAAAGCGGGAAGAGAAAATAAAGTTAAAACTAGAATGAGTAAAAGAAAATAAGGATGTGAGTACTGTGGTCTAGGGTTTCACATGTGTCTTTTGTAAAGGATAGTGATA
Organism: Annona squamosa; assembly: GCA_035584095.1. Taxonomy (NCBI): domain Eukaryota; kingdom Viridiplantae; phylum Streptophyta; class Magnoliopsida; order Magnoliales; family Annonaceae; genus Annona; species Annona squamosa. The sequence continues at coordinate 8,138,747 of JAXCLR010000063.1, read as the reverse complement.
TAATTATTTAATATGAATATTATTTGTTATAGGACAAGAACCCTAATTTATCATTGCACCTTTTCTCGAAACCTACAAGGTGTACTTTAATTTTCTTAACCACTTATTCTCATAAGATTAAGTTAATTAGAATCCATTAAGTTCTGTGCTTGTTCATGAAATTTTTCAAGGTCATCATGCTCATTCTTATGGTCTTAGATTTTCAAGTTTAATATCTTGATTATCGTATATTAAATTTTTATCTCTCGATTTCTTCACTTAATATATAGAAGCATGCCAAAGTACAAGCCTATATACAAAACAAGCATTAAAATCATAAGATATTTAATTAACAATAATATCTATTATAAATAAATTACAATTACACACTATGCTACATTATACGCATGCTACATCTTAAACTCTAGATTTAGGGCTTAGTGGAACATGTTTAAGTCTAAAATAAAATTTAAATTCAAAACCATCTTAAACAAGGTAATTAAAATTAAAAAGGAAAAAGAGACAGAAGATTTTATTGGTTGAAAGCTCTGATGGTGTATCGGCTGCTTTACGTAACTCATCGAACTGCCTCTTGCCCATGCTCTCCGCCTCCTCACCACCCATTGAATTTCTGCTATGTAATTTCTCCTGAATTTCTATGTGGAAAATCTGCTTTTTCAATTTTTCGCTGGAAGCCCCCTTTTATAACTTTTGAAAGTTGCGTTGAGACTCCAAGCGCGTAGCCCTTCTGTGCTATTTTTTTTTATTAAAAGATTAGCTCCTATCCCGTCCATCTTTGAGAGTTAGAAGGGTCAGAGGTGGTAGGGGAAGGGCTATCGATGTATAACATTGCTAAAAAATTGTCTGTACAGAGTTTTTCCTGAAGAAAAAAAGGTGGATTGTCCCACCATTCTTGTTCAGGCAAAAAATTAGAAGAAGCAAAATCAGCAAGGAGATGGGCCACGGAATTTCCAGACCTAAATACATGGTGATAGGACAAAGAATGGGCCATTTGGGCAACATGACGAATCTGAGAAACGATGGTACCCACGGGAGCCCTAATCGCGCGCTCACCTGTCAAAAAATCGATAAGAATGAGGGAGTCGGATTCCACCTGTAGGTTGACGAAGTGGGCCTCCAAGGCCCACGCTAACCCAAGGCATAAAGCGGTAGCCTCCATAGTTAGCGAGTCCAACAGTTCACGCCTATTCCATTCTTTTGCTGCCACAAAGGAGCCATTGAAGTCCCTAATAACTGCCGTGAAACTCGTGCCGTTTGTCAGACTGTTCCTTCGTCCATCAATATTGACTTTGAATGTGCCTGCACTTTGTTTTATCCACCGCGCTTCCAGAGATTTCTCAAAAAAAGGGTCCTCCTATTTTCCATCGCCATCTGAAAGTGATCTCTAAAGTTTATGCACCATTCCTTGACCTAAGAGAAAACTGGTTGTAAACCCTCCGCCCGAAGTTTGTTCCGAAGAAACCAAATGCGCCAACAATATAGGATGAACAGGGTGAAGGCGTCCATGCAATTAGCAGTAGTGAAAGCCCGAAAGATATCCCGAATAGAGGGGCCCTGTACGGAAGAGAGAATATCGCCCATGACATTATGATAAACGGGCTGCGTGGCAGAACAGTTTATAAAAAGGTGAGTTATGTCTTCTGCGTGCTGCTTACAGAGGAGGCATGATGTATCCACATTTATGCCACGATGATGCAGATTTAGAGAGGTAGGGAGAGCATCTAGAATCAGCCTCCAACAGAAGATAAGTATCTTACTTGAGAGTTTTACTCGCCAGATGGATTTGAAAATCCCCTGATTTCGATCACTTTCGGCTTCGCCATCCTCCAAAGACCCTTCCGCATTTTGTGTGAGTAGCCTATATGCCAACTTTACTGAGAAATGTCCATCCGGTTTAGGTTCCTAATAGCAGAGGTCCTCCTCATTCCCCAATGGGAGAGGGGTTGTAAAAATGATGTCACGGCCCACCTCCCCCACTGCTTGCAAGATCAGAGTTTCCTCCCATAGGCCATCCTGTTCATTTCGAAAGAAACTGACCTTCGCATCATCAGGAATGTGTACTGGTAAAGGCCCCACCTTGGAAATTGGAGAAGAAAGCCATCTATCCCGAAAAAAGTTTACCTGATCCCCCGAGCCAATTCTCCACTGGCACCCCCCAAGGATTGCATCTCTAGCAAGCAGGACACTCCTCCAAGTGAATGAATCTGATGGCCTTGGCTTGGAAGCCCAAATGTCCCCATGACTAAAATATTTAGCCCTTAGAACCGAGTGACATAGAGAATCAGTGATTGATACCAGCCTCCAAAACTGTTTTGCAAGTAGCGCTTTGTTGAAGGATAGTAGATCACCGAAACCCATGCCCCCCACCGCGTTAGTCTTGCACATATCCTTCCATGCGACCCAGCTCATCTTTCGTTTTTCGTCATTGTCACCCCACCAAAATTTGCTCAGCATACTCCCAATTTCATTGCAGAAACTTATGGGGAGGAGAAAAAGACTCATGGAATATATGAGAATAGCCTGGGCAACCGCTTTGATAAGAGTTTCCTTGCCACCCTGCGACAGTAAACGTCCCTTCCATCCCTGGATCTTCCGCCATACCCAGTCCTTTAGCTCTCTGAACATCACTTTCTTTGATCGCCCTAACCATACAGGCAAACCCAAATAAGAATTGAAGTCCGAAGCACACAATCCAAACTCCCCAATAGTAGAGCTTCTCACAATTTGGTTGGTATTAGAGCTGAAAAAAGTGCAGTCTTGTTGATATTTATGACTTGTCCAGATCATTCACTGTATATACAAAGAATGGAAAGAAGTACCCGCACTTGGTCGTCAGATGCCTTTATAAAGATTAGGGCATCATTTGCAAAGAAAAGGTGAGATAAAATGGGTCCCCGTGGACAGATCTTGATTCCATGGAGAGACCGATGGAGCAAAGCCTGGCTGAGAAGAAGGGAGAGACCCTCTGCACATATAAAGAAAAGGTATGGAGAAAGTGAATCGCTCTGGCGCAGATCCCGCCTTGGAGTGAGGAGGGGGGTTTTATGTCCATTCACTAATATCCGGTAGCGAACAGGCTGAAAACATCTTCGAATCCAGCTGATCCACACGGGACCAAAATCCATCGCTTCCATCATTTGACACAGGAATTCCCATTCTACCCTATCATAGGCTTTTCACATATCCAACTTGACGGCCAATTCATGCTTTTTCCCTGTCCTTCTCCGACAGAATGAGTGAATGACTTCGTACGCGACGAGCATGTTATCAGTGATGAGGCGTCTTGGAATAAATGCGCTCTGCTGGGGTGAAATAACTTCAGTGAGGTAGCATTTGAGACGATTGGCCAGTACCTTTGCTATAATCTTGTAGGCGACATTACACAGGCTGATTGGACAGAACTCCCCAAGTTTATCCGCACCCGGTTTCTTTGGAATTAAAACAATGTTTGTGTGGTTGAGTGCTCGGACATGTTGATAGTGATTCTACGTTGATCGATCGTCCATAAAAGCTTTACACATAGTGAAGATGTCATGCCCGACGATACTCCAGTGTGTGTGGTAGAACCCGGCAGGGAGACCATCAGGCCCCGGTGATTTTGATGGATTCATGGATTTTAGGGCCTTCCATACCTCCTCAGGTGATAGGGGCCTAGTAAGGCTTTCACGGGAAGCGGTAGAAATCTTCCTTGTTACAAGATCCGTGATCTGGTGCATATCATAAGGCACTAAGCTAGAGAAGACTCCCTGAAAATATGATAGTGTTATATCAAGCAACTCCCGAGTATCCGATGTCTGTACACCCCTATCATCCACAAGAGCTTCAATAAAATTTCGTCTTCTACGATTTGACGCTGCACGATGGAAGAAGGAGGTGTTTCTGTCGCCGTGTTGAAGCCAGTGCACTTTGGCTCTCTGTTTCCATAAAAGCTCCTCATCTTCCAAGAGGAAGTGGATTTTTTGTTTGACACATTGGATCTCCCCATCTCTACTATCCGAAGGTGTCTGGGAGTTCAAAGAATGTAATTCCTCTTGCTTTTGATGTATCAGCTTACGGAGACTTCCCCATTTGTTCTTGCTCCATTTAGATAAGGTCGAACTGCATCTCTGGATTTTCCTCAACAGGGTTTCACATTCTATAGAATTGGTTGTAGTCCACGTGTGTTCTATAATATCATGTGTATCTTTGTGTCTGGCCCAAAACAGTTCATACTTGAAATCACGTTTTGGTTGTCTCATGTGACGCTTGGAGTTGAGGAGGAGGATAATAGGAAGATGGTCAGACGATACCAATGATAAGTGGTGGATCTTTGCAAAAGGGAAGATGGCTAGCCACTGTGGTGATGCCAGACCGCGGTCCAATCGTGCCTCAACCCTCTGATATCCCCTCCTATTGTTCCGCCAAGTCATAGGGGGGCCAACAAAACCCAAATCAATTAAGTTGCAGGTATCCATAACATTCCGAAAAGAGTCCATCTGATATTCCGGTCTCGATCTGCAGCTTCTGTATTCGGAGGGGCTAACCACTTCATTAAAGTCTCCCATAATAATCCAGCGTGTCTCAGATTGTGCATGGAGAGAAGAGAGAATATTCCAACTTTCCATCCTTTGCCGTACCTCCGAGTGGCCATAGAAGCCCGTAAAATGCCACCCCCGGACATCGGCATCAATGTGGTGTTTTGAGAAGCTCCTGATGGTGACTCCATAGTCCGTGTTCCAAAGAAGGCACAGTCCTCCCCCCTGTTCTCCGAGTCCACAGCAAAACAGCATTCAAACTTCATTTTTCTTCTTACCTAGTCCATTTCTCTTCTTGAACGTTTGGTGTCGCAAAGGAAAACCAAACTAGGAACTTGCTTCTTGACAATGTCAAGCAGACACCGAATTGTCCGTGGGTTCCCAAGCCCACGGCAATTCCAAGCTAGAAGGGCCATTACTGAGGGTGGGGCCGAGGGGTATCCTCAGCCTCCGCCACTTCCATATGATTAATCCTGCCTCTCTTGGTCGGCCCCTGCCCGAGGCTTGCGCCTTCCCCCACTTCCGTTTTATGCGGTCTTTTTGTTGGAGTAGATCTATATTGTGGTAGTAGACCTGTTTCCCCCTCATCTTGGAAACACTTCTAGGCCCTCCATTTCCAGTGGTGGTTTGGTCCTTTCCCATTAACAAAAGGTTGTGCAGTTTCCACCCTTTCAGGATCCCCCTCAGACATGGACCCCAAACTCGGTTTGTGCAGTTCGTCTTGAGCCGGGCAATGTAGTATGGGAGAGGCAGTTGAGGAGGTCGGTTTGTGCAGTTCGTCTTGAGCCGGGCAATGTAGCATGGGAGAGGCAGTTGAGGAAGCCAAATCGGTTCGCCCCCCCACGTGGGGTTTCCCTCCTCGCCAATGAGCTCAGTTGGGTGGAGTTTTGCATAGTGATCATTCCACCCATCCATACTGCTCGTAGGAGAGGATTCCAAGCCCCATGAAGAATCTGGTATTGTAGACAGGACCCACTCATTCTCCTGCAACGATGGGGTTGGGGAGCAGCATTGGATGGGGCAGTCAGAGGAGGTGTTCAGCTTTTGTTTTGGTATTGGTGTGTGGTGATGCATTGGGGAAATGATTGGCTTGGGATGCTGGTTTTGCTTAGGCTGTGCTGCCGTGCTTGCGTAGGACACTGACCCTTGCTCTCCATATAACCTTGGGGGCTTTTGCTGTCCAATTGCCTTCCTAGATGTTTGATGTAGCTGATGGAATCCCGCTCATAGCTGGTTGCCATATGGGAGGTCCTCCTCCTTGGGTGTAGCTTGCAAGGTTGGGCTGTCTCTGCACTCCTTAAAAGCATGCCCAATTTTTCCACATGCATAACAAAAGGTTGGTAATTTTTCATATTGGAAAGGTAGCCATTGCTTCTCCATGTTGTCCACTTGGATGAAGATCCTCCTTCGAAGAGGCTGTGTGAGATCAACCATAACAAGTATTCGAATGAGATATTTCGTTTGTTCCACCTGCAGACATTGTTGAAACGACGAACCTACTGCCCTTTCCAGAGACAATTTGTCGAGCAGGTATGGTGCATTCCTAATCCGGATCCATAGGGGCGATGTAGCCATTGTCACTGTCCCCAACGATGTGGCCTGGAGCAGCTCCTGAACGATCACCAGCTTCCGATCGAAAGTCCATGGTCGGCCCTTCATCAGAGTGTTGCGGTCTTCCGTCATTTCGAAATGCAGAAGGAAGAGATTATCTTCAACCTGTGTGATCGCCACCCTCGCTACCGTTGGCCACACCTTTCGCATTGTTGCTTTAAACGCCTCCCAGTTGTAGGATTTAGTTGTCCAGAGAGAGCAAAGGGCCGCCGGTTTTTCACCAGGTTCTATTTTCTGACAGGTCTTCTCGCTGTCGAGTTTCAGCGTTCGGATCTCCTCCCCAAGTAAATCAGCCATGGCCTTGGCTCCACAACCTTTCCCCTCTCTGCTCGAGGTGCCTTCCCTGCTCCTCTGGTCGTTCCCGTGGCTAAATCGCCCACCGAGATCACGGTCGAAAGAAAGCAGCGGTGATGGTCGCCATCGCCAGACAGAGACGGGTAATCCTTCTGTGCTATTTTGAATCGACGGATTACGTGCAGATGAAATTGCTTCCGATAACAGATGGAATTCTTCGAGCGGTGGAATGCATGGATTTTTTCTATACCGCTGAAATACATGAATCTAATTTGGATGGATAGCTGGACATAAAATTCAGATGACTTGGAGACCTTGAAATAATGAAGGGCTGGATATGGACGGTATAGCTTGGATGGCGGCTTATAGCTATTTTATGGACGGCTAGGATGGACAATTATAAATCTGTAGATAAAGTGGATGACTGAAATCAGCAAGATGGATGGCTGATTAATTCATTGTTTTGGATGCTTGCATGGAGATGGATTTCATGCGTAATTGGGTGTGATTAAATGGGCAGAGCGTATGGACAGTTTAGCTTTACTGGAAAAATCTGGGACCCACTTTATTGTACGTGATCTGCATGGATGGAGGGCTGAGATAATTTCACGGCTGCAATTTTCAGAGGCGGTGCTGATTTCTGGACGTGATTTCTGGTTGATTTAGAGGGACAGCATGTGGGGCCCACTGCTGGGTTTAGCTTAGACGGTCCCTCTGGAAACTTAGAATTTTGGATGTGGTGATATTTCTAGAATGCATGGATTAATAATGGACGTTAAAATTCTTGGATGGCAGAAGATTAATCTGATTAAACGGCTGGATTGCATTGATTGTGCAGCTGAAATTTCTCGCTGTTGAAATGGATGGTTGAGATGATTTCTTGGCTGTTGATTTTTTGGACAATATGTGGGGCCCGTACTTAGACTTGTAAAACCTACATAAAAATGTAATTAAATTATTAATTACTCAAATTTATTACTAAGTTATCAATAAAAAATAATTCAATCCCATTTAATTTAATTGCAACAAATAAGATATAAATTCAAGCCAAAAGTTTACAAAAAATTGTTTAAACCACTTGAAACTAATATTTAATGCCTAAATGTTGCCAAAACATATTTCAAAGCAAATTTAACATTAAACTCAATTAATTGCCTACCAAATTGGTATAAATATACCTACAAAATATATTTTTATTTACCAATTATCAAATATCTAAGAAATATCACTTCATCGCTTTTGACATCTAATTTTCTGAGGTCAATTTTTCTGTTGTTCGATATATAACAAGTGCAACCAAAAACATGAAAATGTAAAATATTTGATTTTCTACCTTTTCACAGCTGGGAAGGGGTCTTTTTCAAGATTGCTTTAATAGTTACTCGATTTAGAATATAACAAGTTGTGCTTACAGTTTCACCTTAAAATTTCTTAAATAATTTACTTTCATTTAACATAGACCTAGTTACCTCTTGTATTATTATATTTTTCCTTTCAACTAACTTATTTTGTTAATAAGTTCTATATGCAAAAAATGTATGGTGAATTCTTTTTTCATTACTAAATTCTATAAAGTGTTTGTTTTCATATTCACCACCATGGTCACTTCTAATTGACATAATTGTATTTTGTTTTTAATTTTGCACCAATTTTGAAAAATTAACAAACATGGAGTAAACTTCATCTTTGCTAGCTAATAGCATTATGCAAGTGAACCTTAAAAAATCATCCACTACAGCAAAAACATATTTCCTTCCTCTAAAGCTCAGAACGTCGGATCGTCCAAAGAGGTCCGTATGCGATAATTCAAATGGCCTTGAAATAGAAACTTCATTTTTAGGTGAAAATGACATTTTTGATTGTTAGACACTTGATAAGCCTTACAGATTTTGTTTTTATTATATTTGAGTTTTGGTAGTCCCTCTTCCAAACTTCTTTTCTACAGGGTCTTAATGTTTAACATGTTTATATGTTTAAGTCTCTTATGCCATACCCATGGATCATTATCAACAACCACAAGACATTTTCGATCCAATTCATCAAGAAAAATCAAATATATATTTACATGTCTTTTGCTACTAAAGACTATGTGATCTCTATTAACAACATTACATACAGATGATTCAATAACAACCTTATGACCTTCGTCACATAAATGACTAATACTCATTAAATTATGTTTGAGTCATTCAACAAACAATACCTCCTTTATGCATGCATTTGAAATACTATAAACAATTCCCTTACTACTTCTTTACCGTTTTCATTATTTCTAAATGCAACAGTTCCATCATTATATAGTTTGAGGTCATGAAATAAGGCTCTATTGCTTGTTATATGTATTGAAACCATTGTTCGTAAACCATGTGTTGTTTGCTTTTGCTTTAAGACAAACTTATAAAAAAAATTGAATAAAGCTCATCTCTTTTTTATCCATTTTATGGGTCCATTTGGGTTAGTAAGCATTTGGAGTATACATTGTTCTAACTTTAAAGGAACAAATCTAATGTTTTTTTGTACTTAAACTTATTTAGAACCTTGATTATATAATTTCTTTCGATAGGGCTCCATGCACACTTTGGCTCCCAAGTTGGCCTTCTCACCCAAGCAACTCTAATTATTTTTATTTTGTGCTGGGATGTAGTTACCTTAGCCTGGGGTCTTACCCATTTTGGAGCGTTTGATTTGCTGCATTCGCCTTGCTCAAATGTCAAATACACAAGTCCTCTTCTACTAGTTTGGGTGGTCATGTTCAAGAATATTTTGATACTTTTCTCTATGTTAGAGAATTTTGCTAATTATTTATTCACAAATTTATTTTCTTTCTTTAGCCTTTCTATTTCAGTTTTCAAAGCTTTGGTTTCAACTACTAGGCACTTGACTCTTTCAGCTAATTTTCCATTCACGACAATAGTTGAGTCATATTGCTTTTTCTTTAATGTATATTTATGGCCTACTTTCTTGGTTTTAGCATACAATGAGTCATAGACTTGTTTTAATTTTCCTAATTTAGTACATTTGAGACAATCATGAATGGAAGAGTAAATAGATTTAGAAATAAAGAGATCAAGTTTAGAAGTCGCCTCTTGGCTACTTGTGTAATCTGTTGAAGCAGTTAACCCTTCTACTAATTCAATTATTGTGAGGTAGTTTAAAGTGTTTTCTTCGTCTATTCTTATCACACAACATATCTTGGCACAGTTTGTAACCCAGTGATCCTCATTTGAGGAGCTGCTGGTTATAGATGAATCTTCATTTACATACATTTTTCGGCTTTGGAAATCTTCTAAAACTATTTCTTTCCTTCTTCTTTTGCCTTTCTTTTGATTTATTTTTCTTTAGGTGTAGCGCATTGAGCTCGCATATGCCTCCCTCCCCCACATTTATAGCACTTGGTCACTTCTTTCTTCTTTTCTCTTCTACTTCTCTCCTTGAATTCTTTTGAACTGAAGTTCTTTCTTTTTTTTTTTTTACAAACTTTCTGAATTTCTTTGTAAGGAGTGCAACCTCCTCGTCTTTATTTTGAGAAGATAAAGTAGACTCATCTGAGCTTTGTGTTGCTTTCGATGGAATGAATCTATTCCTTTTGTGGTGTTCTTCATTTCTCTTCTTTATCAGCTTATGGGATATGACTGAACTGATAAGATCCTTCAACTTTAATGTGTTTAAATCCTTTAATAACTGTGATTTTTGAGATCCATGATTCGAGTAGAGCTCTTAGAATCTTTATTACCTTCTTAGATTCAGATATAACATTTCAAAGATCTTTCAATGCGTTAGTTTAGTAATTTTTAAAAATCTAGCAATATTTCAAAAATATTTTTAGTATCTAGTATTTCAAAGCTTTCTAATTTTCCAATTAATAGATTTCTTCTCGTCCCTTGGACTTGAAAAGTATCCTCATATATTGAGGTTAAAGTATCTCATATCTCTTTGGCTGTTAAACAAGATGATGCTCTATTATTGCCTTTGGTGTTATTCTTTACTATTTTGATTTACCTTTAGGTATTGTAACACCATCTTAGATAGCAATAACACCATCTTGGATAGTAATTTAAAAATCTATATCTGTAGCCATAAGGATATGTTTCATTCACAACTTTCAGTAACCAAAGTTATTACCGTCATATAGAAGCACCCTAGTGAAAGATTGACCCTTAACAAAGGCAGGTATGAAAGTTGATTGGGATGCTATTTAAATAAGATCTCTTTGGTATGAATTCAAAAATCTGCTCTGATACCACTTGTTGGTCCCGAGTTTATAGCAAAATCCAAAAGCAAAGGGGTCAACTGGGTTCTTTAAAAAATCTTTCGATGTGTTGAATGTAACCCCTTGTAAACTAAGTTCCCTTTAATGAAAATGTGGAGAATCGAAATGTAAATATAGCAGTTATAACAAACATAAGAGATTGTAGTGGTTCGAGACAACCCTCCCTACTCTGCTCCTCCAAGAACACACCTTTGTACCTTAGGTTTCACTATATTAATAAACTTACAACTACAGCCCTTGCTCTCTTCTAGATTCTAGCTCTATAGCTTTTATAATTTTCATACAAGTAGGTGACGAGTTACACTCCAACTATACACTACTTCCCTTCACTTGGTCTTGGTCTCCAATGCTAAACCAAGTGGAATCACAATGATAATGAATATAAATAAAAAACTACACTTTACAGATTTTTAGGGAAATTTTTAGCTCGAGAAAGAATAGGTAAAGTGAGTTGATGAGAAGTCAGTTCAGCACTTGCAGTGAATCACATAGTTCTTCTTGTAAAATGCTTTAATGAGCACTTGAATGTTTGAGAGTTGGAAGGTGGAAGCTTAATTAATGCTCTAGCTATCCCTTTTCACTTCCTTTGATGAGCCTTAAATAATGGAAGAATAAATTTGAACAGTACGAGGTAGGTGGCGCGCATTTAACGCGTCGACGTTCAAATTTTTTCGACTGTTATAGTGCAAGTCGTAATTGGAGCCGACTTAGGCTACAATTTTACCCAAGTCGCATAGTGAAGTCGACTTGAGATGCAACTTTGATCGGGGCTTTCTAATTTCTTGACTTTTCCTTCCATATCTTGTACTTTTAGAGTTTCACCTAAAGTCAACTTGGCCTTCGACTTGTTCCAAGTCGCATGTGAAGTTGACTTTAGGTGCAACTTCATATGTTCAATTCTCAATCAATTAGTTCATGTAATCTTAAGTTGACTTAGCTGTGCGACTTTGCCTAAGTTGCTAGTGGAGTCAACTTGGCTGTGCAACTTCACTTCTCATTTGTAATTCAAAAATCAACAACTCTTGCTTCTTTGCTTTTGTTCTTCTAAGTCCTTGCATTGAGTCGGCCTTGATCCTCATCCAAGTCGTATGAGGAGTTAACTTGGATATGTGACTTGACTTATGAGATTTTAGCAGTTGAAATAGTGCTTTTCTTCATAGGCACAGGTTAGAGTCTTGAGTCGACTTTACCTTTGACTTGACTTAAGTAGCAAGATAAAGTCGAGTTGTCTGTTGACTTCGCATGTTTAATTTTTGGTCAGGTGGTTTATGCGATCCCTTAAGTCGACTTGGCTATAAACTTCGCTTAAGTCGCGAATGAGGTCGACTTGGCATTGCGACTTGATATATTTACACTTCAAGTCTCCCATCCCTTCATCCTAAGTCACAATTTGAGGTCAACCTGAAAATAAACTTGATCCAAGTCGCATGATTGAGTTGACTTGATTTTATGACTTGGTCTACTATGCTTTATAATTGAAAGTTCTATCTTTAAAGCATTTCAACAAATATGTTAGTAACCTTTATTACTCAAAATAGGGTTGTTAATCATTGAAATATGAATTGAGCTTTATAATTGAAAGTTCTATCTTTAAATCATTTCAACAAATATGTTAGTAACCTTTACTACTAAAAATTGGGTTGTTAACCATTAAAATATGAATTGCTTTTTAGTTTATTAGTTGAGTTCACAACAGTTAGAAGAGTTAGATGTAGTTTGATCCTGTCATATGTGGTAAGATGTAGATATATGCTGTTAGATGTCGTTAGATTTAGGTGGATTTCATTAAATCATATTATCAGAGTTTTAATTTCCTTAATTAAGGTATAAATGACCTTCAAATGAGCTTAGGATCATCTTATACGTATTGAATTAGGATTAATCTATTCATATGAAAAGTTAGATCTGGTTAGATGCAGTTAGATCTGGTTAGATGTTGTTAGAACCGGTTCGATGAGGTTAGATGCGGTTGGATGTTGTTAGATGTCATTAGATTTGGGTGGATTTTATCAAATCCTATTATCTAAGTTTTAATTTCCTTAGTTAATGTAAAATGACCTTATAAGAGGCTTAAGATTTGATTATTAGTGTTAAATTAGGATCAACTTATTAATATCAAAAGTTGAATTTGGTTAGATTTAATTACATATAGTTAAATGCAGTTAGATACGATTAGATACAGCTACATTCAGTTAGATGTGGTTAGATACAATTAGATGCTGTTAGATTTAGGTGCATTTCATTAAATCCTATTATTTAAGTTTTAATTTCTGTAATTAAAATATAAATGACCTTATAAGGAGCTTAGAATCATATTATTGGTGTTAAATTAGAATTACTTTATTAATCTCAAAAGTTAGATTTGGTCAAATGCAGTAAGATGCAGTTAGACACGGTTAGGTATAGTTGATCCTATTAGATACGGTTAGATGCTGTTAGATGTCTTTAGATTTAGATGCATTTTATTAAATTCTATTCTCTAAGTTTTAATTTTCATAATTAAGATATAAATGACTTTATAAGAGGCTTAGGATCATATTACAAGTGTTTAATTAGGATTAAGTTATTAATGTCAAAAGTTATATGCAGTTAGTTGCGGTTTGATGCAGTTAAGTCCAGTTACATAAGGTTAGATGTAGTTCGATGTTGTTAGATTTAGATGAATTTCATTAAATCCCATTATCTAAGTTTTAATTTTCATAATTAAGGTATAAATGACCTTATAAGGGACTTAGGATAATATTATAGGTGTTAAATTAGGATTAACTTATTAACATCAAAAGTTAAATATGGTTAGATGCAATTGGATGCGGTTAGATGCAGTTAAATTTGGTTAGATACGGTTAAATGCCATTAGATGCAGTTAGATGCTGTTACATTTAGGTAGATTTTATTAAATCCTATTACCTAAGTTTATTTTTATTAATTAATATATAAATGACCTTATAAGGGGCTTAGGATCATATTATAAGTGTTAAATGAGGATTAACTTCTTAATATTAAAAGTTAGATCTACCTAGATGCAATTAGATATATTTAGATGTAGTTAGATGCAGTTAGATATGGTTAGATATGGTTAGATACAATTAAATATGGTTAGATGCAGTTAGATCCGGTTAGATATGGTTAGATGCTATTATGTTTAGGTGGATTTCATTAAATCATATCATTTGATTTTATTTTCCTTAATTAATGTATAAATGATCTTATAAGGGACTTAGGATCATATTAGGGGTGTTAAATGAGAATTAACTTATTATTATCAAAAGTTAGATCCGTTTATATACATTAGATACAACTAGATACGGTTAGATGCAGCTAGAAGTTATTAGATTTAGGTAAATTTCAATAAATCCTATTAACTAAGTTTTAATTTTTATAATTAAGGTATAAATGACCTTATAAGAGGCTTAAAATCATATTACAGGTGTTAAATTATAATTAACTTATTAATATCAAAAGTTAGATGCGATTAGATATAGTTAGATGCTATTAATGCTGTTAGATGCGGTCAAATTTAGGTGATTTTATTAAATCTTATTATTTGAGTTTTAATTTTAATAATTAAGGTATAAATAAACTTATAAGAGGCTTAGGATCATATTACTAGTTTTAAATTAAGATTAATTTATTAATATGAAAAGTTAAATCCGATTAGATGCAGTTAATGCGGTTAGATGTTGTTAGCTTCAGGTGGATTTTTTTAGATCCTATTATCTGAATTTTCAATTTCATAATTAAGGTATAAATGACCTTATAAGGAGCTTAAGATCATATTATAAGTGTTAAGTTATAATTAACTTATTAATATCAAAAGTTAGATGCGATTATAAGCAGTTAGATTATTTGAGTTTTAATTTCTATAATTAACGTATAAATGACATTATAAAAGGACATAAGATCATATTACAGGTGTTAAATTCAGATTAAATTCTTAATATCAAAAGTTGATCTAGATAGATCTAGTTAGATGCAATTAGGTCAGGTTAGATCTAGTTAGATACAGTTAGATATGGTTAAATTCTATTATATTCAAAAAATAAAAAATATTATTAAAATTTTAAAAATTCATAAATAAATATTGAAATTATTTTCTTTGAGAGTACCTTATTTATATGAATTTTAAATAATATAACATAATTTCTTACACAAAATATAATTTCTAACTTTACTAAATATAATGAAATCTTAGTAAAAAATAATATTTTCTACACAAATATTTTTACAAAATGTCGAATAATGAAAAAATATGTCCACATATATTTTAGTGATCCACTAAACGAATGGGATAGATTGAGTAATACAAATTTTATCAAAAAAACCAAAAATATTCACATTTTAAAACAAATATACTTAAACTGTGAAATTACCACAATGCCCCTAGTTTTTTTTTCATGGGAAGGCCCTCCCATGGCTTGGGTCCCATATTGTATGACATAATTGTGGGAAAATATGTCAAATCATAGACACTGAACTACTGGCCTTTATCGATGGCAAGGACATGAGGAAGGTGAAACTAACATAAGATGTTTTTTAATAAAAATACTATCAGTTGGCGTTGATCCTTGCTAGGGACTTAGCTTTAGCTATTCGGTAATGTAGTTGATGATAACTTTTGCCTCCCTTTAGCCATGAGAGCGATATGAGAATATCAAGATCCCACTATATGAAGGATTTGGCCTCGATGATCATGACCTTTGTTAGGGAAGTGTAGAATATGTGCAAATTTTAACACACCTTATAAAATTTTTGAGTATCCTGCTTTAGGGGTGGTCAAAAATACCAATCCATAGGCACTTGTGCATGAGATTCTTCCAACTTAGATGGTCGCCGTTGTCAACACCATTATGAATCACAATTATTGCAACCTTGGCATTAATGGGGGTTAGACATTTTTGATAAGGGTGTCCACATAATAGCTGCAACATCGCACCAAGGTTTGGGCTTTAGGCCTATTCTTGGAGATTATTATGTTGGAGATGCCTTATACTAGGTTCCTTTTGACTTTTCTTTGCTCTAGATAGTCTAGTAATTTCTAATGCCTTAGTTTCTTTAATTGAGAGTTGATCTTTTATTTCAATTATGGCCTTTCACATAGACATATTGACTAAGGCTATTTTAATTAAGAGTCAACCTTGGCATTGCTTGTTTGTGGTACATACACTAGTTTGACCTTGTCTAACTCTTTCATGACTTTTTATAAGGGAAATTTATCATGAGATTATATCATCTTTTACCTTAGATTCCTCATTAACAAATAAGAAGTAGTTGAGGTGTGCACCTATGAGCATTAATATATACCATCATCTCAGAAAGCTTTGGCGCATGTGTTATCCCATAACAAATTTAATCTTTTTAGGACTTTAAAAAGAGAGACCTATTTATTGATTTGGTAATGAATTGATAAAAGTTTGTAATTTTCTAATGGGGCTTTAGACTTATTTAACATTTTGAATGGGGCGATATCTTGTATAGTCTAGATCATTTTTAGGGTTGGTCTGAATGCTTTTACTAGACGATATGAAGCCTAAGAACATTTTCGTAGAAACCTTAAATATGCATTTTTTGTGGGTTAAGCTTTAGGTTGTGAGCATATCATCAAAATATATCGTAATGTGCAATGTTTTAACAAATTCTATAATATGGTCAAATGGGTCTTAGCTCCTTATGAGCATATCATCAAAATATACCCTAATGCACGAACCCAAAAAAACTTATTTGAAGCTTGTGAGTTGTGGGTCCAATAATGTAATATTGTCTACTCTGGCATGGCAGACCAAGCACACATTTTTAAATGTGTTGCACCATGTTATGCTTTGACCCACTTATAATTTATAAACTCTAAGAACTCTCTCCCTTTTCGACATAGGATTCGATTTTGGGATCTTATAGGCTGAACGGCTGTTGCCTAATTCATCATTGAACTATAACTAAATCCAACTTTAGGCCTCTACCCACTCAACTCAACTCTAGGCTCCCACCTACTCAGTTCAATTCTAGGCCTTTGCCTCATATTTACTAATGGGGACTTGCTCTGATACCATTTTTAATACATGGATCTAGAAAAATTATCCTAGACTCTTGGGCTATGGGTCCACAATACGATATTGTCTACTTTAGCTTAGTAGCTTAGTTGTACATTTTTAAAATGCATTACATTAAGTTTAAGCATAAATCCATTCATAAACTTCCAAGAATTCTATTGTTTTTTAAATGTGGAATTCGAATATGGGCCGTTACATATACCTCTATACTATAACAAAGTTGGGTAGAGAAAACTCTATTTATGAGTCATTGATAAATGCCATGAGCATTTTTAAGCTAAAAGACATAACAGTGTAGCAATATATGCCTTAGTGTGTAATAAATAAGGCCTTTTCTTCATCAACATAGACTTTTTAATTTTGGCACCTAAAAAGAGATTTATGCAACTCAATATATTGTAACTAATGGTGGAGTTGACAAGCTAATCAATGTTAGGAGGCAGATAATAACCTTTATGATGGTCTTTATTCAGATAGCCATAATTGGCACACATTCATCATTGCCTATTATTTTCTTAAAAGGAATATGTTGGCTAGCTAGTCAATATATTCTACTTCTCTAATGAAGTTTGCCTTTAAAAGTTTTTGACTTGGGAGTTAAGTACTAATTGTCATTTTAAAGCCATTGAGCACTTCTTCTGTCTTATCGACCTCCTTTGGGGCCTGCATACCCTAGTAGGTTATAGGCCACACTAATCATTTGGGCTATATTTAAAGAAACACATTAAAATTAGCTTTTAACAAATTTATCATCTTCATGCTAAGAAGCTTAGATAACCAAGTGTTTATTTCAGCTGTAGCAACAAGGTTTTCAAATAGTTAGAATGAGGCTGCCTCATCAACAGAGGCGAGTCTCTTATCCTCTTAGGAGTCTATTGCTTTGCTTTTGTGGCTAAGGAGCTTGCTTGTCCAAGTGCAGTGAAATAGTAGCTTTTAATTTTTTTGTAGCCAATTGTTAGAATGATGCCACATGTAGAATGGGAATCTTTAGGCTTAGATGGTATATAAACAAAGCTTCTTAGAATCGTTTAAGCACTATAAGGTTGATAATGTCATTATAGGCTGAGTGTACATCCATAACTAAAGAGTTGGCCTTTATTGTTATAAAATAAAGGCATTACCTAACATAGTTAGGTTATGAGGCCTTTAGAATTTATAAAGAGGTAGAGCGGCTAGAAAAATTCGTAAATGCCAATAAGTAGGATGGGAGGTTTTTAACATATGTGCACTTGACGATGTGGTTGGGAAAAGTATATTAACTAAGCTACCTAAATCAATTAGGATATATACTAATTGCTATATTATTAAAATAACGAACATGTCCTATGGATCATTAATCGCCTTACGTTGCTTGTATTGTCATTTGTGAACATGAGGGGATGCCCTGCTTCATAAACTCTGTTGGTGTGTTGTAAATGTAAAAGACCTTTGGGACATAGTTGCGCTACTGGTTGGGGGATAAACTACCTTTTGTGACACTAACATGGATGAAGTATAGTGCCAAAAGGGAATGAAGATCCATGTCTTATGGAATATTAGTGCAGAACAAGATCTATTAATGGCCGGGTCAATTTCGGGGTCAAACTAGACATATCACACCTAGTCCATGTAGCTTTGTGATTTTTAAGTTGAGTAGTTTGGTCTTCTATTAGCTCGTCAAGGGCTTCATTTTGTATGGCATTCAGTGGAATGATCTTAGTGTTATTTGGAAGGGCTTCCTTAA
The DNA here is from genome assembly GCA_035584095.1 of Annona squamosa. Taxonomy (NCBI): domain Eukaryota; kingdom Viridiplantae; phylum Streptophyta; class Magnoliopsida; order Magnoliales; family Annonaceae; genus Annona; species Annona squamosa. The sequence goes on along the minus strand of JAXCLR010000063.1, from coordinate 8,120,291 downwards.
CAAGGGCTTTGATCCAAATGTTAATTTAGAGGAGATTCTTGATATAGGACTGAGACCATTGTCAAAAATGTTCCGTGGCACACTAACTCTATGAGCAATCTATCTTGTTTAGTAATATACTTTTCTATTTCCTTAATGGAGATACGATGAGAGGTAACCTCATTGAGCACATGAAATACTATGGGTTGAAGCCTTACTTCCCACACATTACTCGGTAGGCAAGAGACCTTATGGTCCTTTAGGTTAAATTCAGAGATGTAATCTCATAGAGGCTTATTAGGCACCTAGCAAATGCACATAAGTTGAGCCATGGTGATGGGACATTAATCTTGGTTACTGAATTGGGTCTCAAAGAGTCCAGTTAATTGCTTAGAGCTAGTAATATGTTGTAAAGCAATAAGAACACCGCTTTATGGCCAAGGTGATCCTAAGATCTTCTTATTAAGGCTATTAACTAGATATGTTCGACGTAGGTCTGAGACCATTGTCCAAAAAGTTGAATGGCACATTGACTCTATGATAAATTTATCCTATTTGGTACTTTTCTATTTCCTCAATGGAGATATTGTGAGGGATAACCTCGTTGTGCTTGTAGATAAGTGTCTTATTTGGGTCAGGTTAGGTTGGTTTGGTTCAAATAGTGGTCTATCATACTCGTACCATATTTGTAAAAAGCCTACCCCACCATACACATTTTTCCATTCGGCTCCTACCGTACCTAACCCTACCTATTGCCTATAGAGTCCGTTCCGATTTTAGTTTTAAATTGGTTTTTTAAATACTCAAATATAATATTTTAAAAAATATTTCTATATTACTTTAAAAAATAAAACAATACGGATTTACGTTTCAAAATCGTAGGTTCATATGTTACTATCTGCATTATTATATAAAAAATATAAAGTATAGATTGTCACAACATAATCATTAAATCTATATATTAATCACAATTCATAAGCTTATTTATAAAAGACTTTCGTAAGTCAATGAAATATATATAGAAAATCAAATTGATTTCTTACTCTATAATCCACAACTCCACAGGGCACAAGATCCATTCGAATTCAAATTTGCTAAAATGGGTGTGAATATAAGATGTCACGGAAAAAATCCTACACATACTATATAATATATGTCATATAGTTATATATAATTATATCCATGCTTGTCAATTTTAGATACCCAACGTATCTATCTTGCCCTTATGCTATTTGAGGAAGGGATAATAATTTGTACCCTATTCATACATACGAGTAATATTTTATACCCTACCCTGCCCTACCCTACCCTACTCAACCCAAATTAGGGTCAAATCGGTAGATACCTATAGGTACCTTACCCAAGTTGCACTCCTAATTATAGAGATACCATGGGTTAAAGCTTAAGTTCCCCAACATCACTTGGTAGAAAAGGGACCTTTTAGGCCTCAGGGTTAAATTTAGAGATGTAATCTCATAATGGCTTGTTGAACTCCTGACAAATGCATATAATTTGTGCCATGGTGTGGAACACTAACTGCTTGAAGCTGGTGATGGACCTTTGTTAGGCTCGTATGAAACTAATAAAAGAAAGGAATAATAGCACAAAGAGTGATCTAAGAAGGAACAGGATAAATTTCACACACCAAAAAAATAATTCAAAGAAGACACCGCAAATTATAGTGGTTTGATTAACACACCTATCCACTCTGCAGGTCAACGCCTTGACTCAGGTTTCCACTAGTCAACTTAGAACTCAAGTTACAGTGTTCCGATCTCAATCATCTTCTAGATTACACAAATGACTCCGGGTGGCACATGAAGCTTTCTACAAATCACAACGAAAGCTTTTCTCTTAAATTAGACAGCTTCTAATTCAAGGTAAAATAAATAAAAATGAAATAAAGCTGACAACTAATTTAATAGCACAGAAGCACGAAGATGAAACTTTTAATAAGATGGTCACGACGATCTTTAATATGTTGCTTCTAACAGATGGACAGAGGATCACAGAGAACTCCTTGAGACAGATTTGTACTTTTGAAAATATTCTTTCTGAATCTCCTTTTCAGTTGAAATTGATTGTTTATTTATAGCTTTTAACATTCAATCACCAATAGAGATTTTCTTTACTAAATCCACAACCGATCAGATTATTCTCAACAACCTGTAATAACTCAGGATAACTCCTCAAACTAGCCACGTCATCATCCAATCACCTATCCATTGATCTTACTAAATAAACTATTAAAGTTTCAACCCAAAAACTGTTGAAGTTTAAAACTACATTAGTGGAAGTTTAAAACTAAATCAGTTGAAGTTTGAAACTAAATCAGTTGAGGTTGCAAATCAAAACTGTTGAAGTTTTTACAGCAAAACCTCGATAGATTCATAATACAATTCGATGCGAACTTGTTACAATCATTCATCATAAATCAAATACAAGAAACACATTTCAAGCATTAAATTCTTAACTTGTCTATCATCAAAATAGTATAAGTCAACAATTCTTCCCATTTTTGATAATTACAAATCACAAGTGACATGTTAAGAATATAATGAACTTTCCAATCAAAACTCCCCCTGCTTTAATACTCCAAATCATTCATGTCATTTTCTCCCCCTTTGTCATTAACAAAAAGTAACAAGGAAGAAATATCAGATAACCTAATTAAAAAATCAAACTAAAATGCAAAATTAGAGAATAAATCTAACTAAATGCAACAATATGCATGATATCATGTTTATGATAAAAATAAACTATATAAATGTCTGCCAATATTATTTGTTTGCTAGCAAAAAATAATTTTTTTATTAGACTTTCTATTATTTACTTTTTTATTTTCTCTTATTTGATTTTTTAAAATTTCATTTTCCTTAGCAAGAGATTTTATTTGCATTTGCAAATTCATATTTTTTCTTTTCCACATATGAGATCAATTTTTAATTTAATATATTTATCTGACAAAGTGGTAAATTCTCCAACTAGTTCAGATTATTTTTGTTCTAATTGATCAACTGTATAACTTACCTCAGAATGTTCAGATTCATCTTTGTGATTTGCCATAAATCCTAAATGCGATACAAGATTTGCTTAATCATCATCAGATCCTGAAGTGACTGATAGCGAAGTATCACTATCACACAATTTTCCATAGCTTTGATTTGTTCTTTTGTTGAAATCTTTCTTTTCAACAGGAGATTGACATGCATTCTTAAGGTGTCCAAGACCTTGATAGTTATAGCACCTTATTTTATCTCCTTCTCTTTTCTCAAAATCGTTCCTCTGGTCCTTCTGTTCTCTTTTCTTTTCAGGTGGTATGTTGTATCCTTCTAGCGGCTGGACTTCTGTTATTGTTGTTATTTCATCGATTTCAAGTAATGAACTGTCTTATCTTTTTGTCAACATAGCAATGTCTTCATCTTTATCACCTGCATTATCATCAGAATGATTAGAGAAAACTTTGAGACCAATTATCTTCTAACCTTTTGGATCATTATCATTATTTTTCTTTATAATGATCTCATGTGTCATAAAGGAGCCTATCAATTGATCTATAGACATGGTTGTTAAATCCTTGGCCTCCTCTATGACTATAACTTTTGCAGTCCAAGAAGGAAGTAATCTCAATATCTTCTTTATCTATTCCTTTGCCTCAATAGACTTATCAAGATCTTTCAAAGCATTAATTATATTGATGAATTTGTAAAACATCTCAGTGATAGATTCACTAGATTTTATCATAAAAGGTTCATAATCATGCATTGACATATTTATCTTGGACTCTTTAACTTGAGAAGTACCTTCATGTGTTACCATGAGTGTATCTTAAACCTCTTTGGCCGTGGCACAAGCAGATACCCTATTAAATTCAGATGGGCAAAGTGAACAATATAAAACATTTAGAGCTCTGGCATTTAAATGCACTTGTTCATTTTGTTGTTCATTAGGTTCGATTATATCATCTTCAAATAAAATAACACCTTTATGAATAGCATTCCAAAGTTTTAAATCCTGACCCATGATAAAGATCTGCATTCTACATTTTCAACATCCATAATTTATGCCATCAAAATATGGTGGTTTGGTTATGGAATGACCTTCACTATATCCAATCTTCCCTTTCTTCTCAATTGTCATGATCTCTTTGGAGTAATTCAAAGACCGCTTTGATACCAATTGCTTGGCCTATATGAAACTGATGACAGAAAGAAATAATAGCACAAAGAGTAATCTAAGAAGGAACAGGAAAATTTTACACACCACACAAATTATAGTGGTTCGGTTAACACACTTATTTCACTCTCCAAGTCAATGCCTTGACTTGGGTTTCCACTAGTTAACTTAGAACTCAAGTTACAGTGGTACGATCTCAATCATCTTCTAGATTACAAAAATGACTCCGGGTGGCACGTGAAGCTTTCCACAAATCACAACGAAAGCTTTCCTCTTGGATTAGATAGCCTCTAATTCAAGGTAAAATAAATAAAAATGAAATAAAACTTATAACCAATTTAATAGCACAGAAGCACAGAGATGAAACTTTTAGTAGGATGGTCACGATGATCTTTAATATTTTGCTTCTGATAGATGGACAGAGGATCACAGAGAACTCCTTGAGACAGATCTACACTTTTGAAAAATATTCTATTTGAAACTCCTTTTCAATTGAAATTGATTGTCTATTTATAGCTTTTAACATTCAATTACTAAGAGAGATTTTCTCCACCAAATCTTCAGCCAATCTGATTATTCTCAACAACCTGTAACAACCTAGGACAACTCTTTAAACTAGCCATGTTATCATCCAATCACCTATCCATTGATCTTGCTAAACAAACTGTTAAAATTTCAACCAAAAAACTGTTCAAGTTTTAAATCAAAACAGTTGAAGTTTAAAACTAAATCAGTGGAAGTTTAAAACTAAATTAGTTAAAGTTTCAAAATAAATCAATTGAAGTTGCAAATCAAAACTATTGAAGTTTTACAGCAAAATCTCGACAGATTCATGACACAATTCAATGCTAACTTGTTACAATCATTCATCACGAATCAAATACAAGAAACACATTTCAAGTATTAAATTCTTAACTTGTCTATCATCAAAACAGTATAAGTCAACAACCTTGAAGTAATATGATATGCCACTTTATGACCAAGGTAATTCCCAAGTTCCCCAACATCACTCGGTAGACAAGGAATCTTGCTCATGATAGACCTTGAAGTAATATGATACACTACTTTATGGCCATGGTAATTCCTTGATCTTCTTCTTCTTCTTCTCCAGGCCAATGTAATGTTTAGGCCTTGGACAAGATAGTTTTGTTACAACAATTATTAAATGTAAACATTCGGCTATGATTATCTATGTTTTTAACACCTAAATGAAAGGTCATGCCTAAAAGTCTTAGTTCTTAGCAATGAACTTAGTTTCATTATTAATGCATAAAAATCTTGTATTGTACATCTCCTCACAATAATTCTTGGTCTCTAAGTTGATAATTATTAATACTTGGTTTAATATATATATTTAGAGAGAGTCTAGCTTTTGTACTTTCAGATGCATTAATCACTTTAGTACTCCTATCTACTTCAAGCTTCATTTTCATCATTTTGTCAAGTCTAGTTCGTCTATTTTATTTAGCACTATTTATTTTACTTAAATGTCAAAAATTATCTCAATTAATAACTTACATTATTCTAAAAATTAAAAATCACTTAAGACTAATTTCATATCCATTAAAAATAATTTGTTAGTTATAAAGACTCATAATGTCCCCAGCTAATATCTAAACCATAAAAAACTCATCACATTTAGTTTAATAATTTTATAGAATTTCGTAACATTCAAATTCAATAGGTTTTCAAAATTTATATACTTTTTAATATATTTTTAGTGGATATAACTTAGAATGAATTCAATAATATGATTTTGGTATTTAACTAAAATAAAGTGCTAAATACAATGAATTTATTGAATCTAACAAGATTATCAAGACAGAACTCAAACTAAATGGGAATACTAAAGTAAATTAGTATATAACGTGGATGTATAGAAGTTAGATGTGCATATATATATATATATATATACATACTGTTTCGGTGCAGCGTCACTGCACCGGAACAGCCGTGCAGTGGCTCCAAAATAGGGCCCACATGATCATGAAATCATGATCTACTCCACCCATTGTATTTAGAATAATGTATTTTATTACCATACCAATT
>JAXCLR010000063.1:8075020-8099746 GCA_035584095.1 Annona squamosa | reverse complement strand
TGTGTGAACCCTTTGGCAACAAGTCTGGCCTTATATCTTTCTACATTACCCTTAGGGTCCCGTTTGGTTTTGAATATTCATTTACAACCAACAGGTTTGCTCCCTTTAGGCAACATAACAAGATCCCAAACTTTATTTTGAAACATGGATTCTAATTCATCTTTCATGGCATTGATCCATAATTCAGACTTTTTACTATTAATGGTTTCTTTGAATGTTAATGGATCATTTTCAATACAAGAATCGTCAATACATTCTTCCAAATATATAATGTAGTCATCTGAAATAGTAGGTCTTCTTATTCGATTAGACCTTCTTGGCTCATTAATATATTCTACATTATCATATTGACGAATGTCATTTGCAATTGAGATTGATTCATTATTAGTCTCTTTCGTGGGTTGCACTGCAGTTTCTGGTTGTTGATCTGTCATATTATAGTCAACAATCTCAGTTCTTGCATCTATTAGTGATGAACCAGAGGAAAGGTCTCTGATCTCGTCAAATTCCACATTTCGTGGAGTTTTGTTCCCACTATTTTCGCTATTCTCAATGAATCGAGCTGTTTCGGTCTCAATGATTCTAGTATTATGGGACGGACTGTAAAATTTATACCCTTTAAACCATTCTGGATACCCAAAGAAACAACTAATAGCCTTTGGGTCCAATTTCTTTTCTTGTGGGTTGAGTATCCTTGCTTCTGCTTGACAACCCCAAATATGCATATGCCTCAGACTGAGTTTCCTGCCTGACTATAACTCAAATGGAGTTTTAGGAACAACTTTACTGGGAACTCTGTTGAGGATATACATAGCAGTTTTTAAGGCTTCACTTCACAAGAATAAGGGTAAAGATGAATTACTAATCATACTTCTCACCATATCCATGAGAGTACGATTTTTCTTTTCAGTAACACCATTTTGTTGGGGAGTTCCAGGCATCGTATATTGAGGTTCAATACCATTTTCTTCTAGAAATTTAGCAAATGGACCAAGGATTCGACCTAATTGACCATGTTTACCATAATATTCACCACCCCTATAAGATCTCACAACTTTTATTTTTCTCTCCAATTTCTTTTCTACTAATTCTTTGAATATTTTAAAAGTATTCAAAGAATCAGACTTTTTATGTAATAGAAAAATAAAATCATAACGTGAGAAATCATCAATAAACGTGATAAAGTACTTTTCTCCTCCAATACATGATGAGAATGGACCACAAATGTCAGTGTGGATCAATTCTAAAAGTCTATTACTTCTCGTGGCACTCTTTTTCTGAGTTTAGTTTGTTTTCCTTTAATACAATTGATACATATGCTAAAATCAGTAAAATCTAGAGTAGGTGATACCCCATCTTTTACTAATCTTAGCATCCTTTCTTTTGATATGTGACCCAACCTTTTATGCCACAATATAGAGTAATTTTCATCAATCATACCACGTTTATTACCAGCACATACATTTAAGGTAGATGAACAATTAATAAATGAGCAATTTGCACTTATTTAATATAAACCATTAAACAATGTTCCAGTTCCAACTAAAATAGAATATTTAAATAAATAAAACTTTGAGTTTGCAAAACTGAAAGAATAACCCATTGCATCAAGTTTCAGTAAAGAAATTAAATTTCTAGAAATGGATGGAACATAGAAAATATCATGCAGTTCTAAAAATGCCCTGTGTCAAGGCAAAGCTTGCAATTTCCCACTGCTTTAACTCTAGACTTGGTCAGATTGCCCATTAAAATAGATGACTTATGCGGTTTTGGGTTGCATGTTGAATGGAATGCCTGCAAAGAGTTTGAAACATCGATAAACCATTAGGATCAAATAAGTGTAGATTGCTCATTTATTGGAACATTGTTTAATGGTGGAAGTCATAACTACAACTGATGTAATGGGAAACATCCTTAGAACAACTACAATGCAATAGACACAATTTGGTAGCAACAACTACTAATTAGGTGAGTAACACCTTTAGCAAATCAACCATGTAAAAACCTGTGTGCATGAATTAGAAATTTGAGAGTTGAGAACAATTAGGTGATCGATTACAACATTACAAAAAACTAACAATGATTGATTAAACTACATATTACTTTCAACCATCTTGTCTTGTTTCAACCTAAATTACAAATTTAGAAAAATTTTCAAAACAAATCGTAATTTGGTTTGTTACATCAGGATAGTAAAATGACAAGCACATATACATGTTAACCCCTCATAATATTTGAATAGATGAAACAAATCAATTTATTCATCATCACAAATGCAAATAAGAAAATTTTGTGCCATATCATTGGCCTCTTGGACCTTCAATGCATCACTCCCATGCAAATACACCAAAAAAAAAATCAAGTGAAGCTTGATGGATGTATGTTATATACAAACAAATGAAAAATACGGAACCTTTCACTTTCTTATTTAGAAGTACACATGAGTTTTTCTATTAAAAAGGTAAAATTTGTTGCTAATAGAAATACCATAAATCATACCCTCACAAAGAAGATGTATAATGTCATTCAAGCTTAACTACCATATATGAAAAAAGATGACAAAGAGGATTAAAATCCAAACAAACAACATAAAAATAAATTTATGCACTTATATCCTTCATAGTTATCTAGAATATTTAATTGTCACTTTTGCCCCACCCTTAGCTCGAATAAGAGCATTTGCACTCGAGTGTTCAAGGTCATTCGTTGAGATGGGTATTCTTAGCTTGAGACATGTCCTTTTATCATGACTAGTTACCTATTTCTCACTAAGGGTGCAACTCGGGCTTATGAAACTTGGGTTCGCCTCAACCCTAACCCGAACCTTATTTGTAAAACTTCAACCCTAATACTAACCCAAAACCTATTTGTAAACCTCAATCCTAAACATATTTTTGAAATTCAAGCTTGGGTTGAGTTTCAGATTGACACTCTTCTATTAATATATCTTTGTTACTCATCATCTATGCATAGTTTTTATCACAAACCTATTGTATAAAAAATTTAAAAAAGAATTTATTATACAAAAGCAAGAAAAATTCAATGTTGATTTCTAGCTCGCTAATATTGTCTTGCATATTACTTGAGCTATCCATATTGATTGGATCACATAAATATCATCTTTATAATATATAAAAATAATTAGAAATTATCTATGTGAATTTCAATAGTTATATTGGTTTCAGAGCAATAACAAACTAATTCAAAAATACGATCATATGACATGTTGTTCTAAAGAACAAATAATAATTGATTCCTCAATTACCTCATTGGGATCCACAGGCTCTACATATACTCCATATATGTCCTTGCGCCATCCAGCAAAAGAAGGAAAACGTCAAGACGATGAAAAAAATTAAAGACATTTAACAAAAGGAATGTTGCAGCAGCAGGGCAAGGATTAGCACAATGTTGTAACGAAGATGGAACAAAACTCAATTCACTACTTAGAAAAAAATTTTGAATTAGGCACATAATATAATACAAAATATGCTTCCTACCCAACTAACAAGTTGATTGCAAGCTGCCCTCAACTAGATTGTATCTCGATGCATTAAAAAAAGCAAAAGCTAAGAACTAGATTACACACTTCTGAAGCTTGTGTAGAGTGAAATCCAAAGTCTTCTTGTCCGGCAATGGAGTCATTCCCGTGTAGTAGTCTGCCAGCGAAGCTAGAATTACAACATCTGCCTCTCGTATTCCAAAGAAAGTAAAATACAGAAATATCAACATCTCCAGAGCAGACGTAGAGGGGGAAATCCAATGGTGATAACGTCAAAGAAGAAGGAAAATTTGAAGAAAATCTTACACGAAGTAAGAGTTGTCAAATCTCAGAGGTTCTGTTGTCCAAGGACCTTCAAAGCCAAACCTCTCTTTATGCGCTCTTCCCTGCAACAAGAACATAAAACATGGATTATTAAATAGGCAAGCAATGTGAGCTGCTCCCAACCCATAACAATTATTTTATTTTAAGCCGTATTAAATATTCTCGGCTTAAGTTGATGATCAACGATTAGTCGATAAAGCTACGTCTGAATCAAAAAATCAAAATAAGGCACTCGTGCACCTGACGGTTGCAAATGAAAGAAAAGAGGGTTGGAAAGGAAGGGAGTGGGTTTTGCGCGGTTGTTTGACTCTCCGCTGTAAAACCAGAGAGATACTGTGTAGTTCTGCTCCCTTCTTCTTTTCTCCTCTGCACAAACCCACCTGCCCTGCATTCCTTCCCAGATGCTGCCGACGACGTAAATCTGACAGCGGAGATCCTATTCGACATCCATGGCTTAATTGTCACGCTAGCGGTAGAGCTTCAACAAGGGCAATAGCGATCCTTCGCCTCTACCCGACGAATCCTTCTTCTCTCTGAAATCCTCCTTCATTTAGCCTGATACGCCCTGAGCTCCCGCAGTCGCAAAAGTGTTGCCGCTGCCGAAGAAGCTCGTTCATGTCTACGGACAATGCCACAATATGCCCATCAGATCGGTGCAATCGATGGAGCACTCGACGGAGCAGACTTAAAGGGGCAGAGCGGCGGGCTGGAGTAAGAAGGAATTGGGAAAATCAAGCTGTGACCGAGCGGGAAGTTGATATTAGGGCACCATTGGGAAAAATCCATCTTATATGGCTACTGAAATCGGGTTTGGGTTGAGCGGGTTAGGATTCTTATCAACTTGAAACCGGACAGATTTCAAATCGGGCTCGGGTTCAACCCAAAAAATCAAGTTTGGTCTCAGTAATAGCAAGTTCCAACACTACCTAAATCCGGGTTCTGGCCGAACCCGGCCCAAGTTGCACCCCTATTTCTCGCATAAAAAACAATGTCTCCTCCCAAAATATGACCACTTAATGGGACTCTTAGAATATTTAAATGACCTTCCTTTTTATGAGCTGCTAGTAGGGATACCCATGCTACTCATTCTCAATTTCACCATAAGTGTATAGATTGTAGATTATAGTATACAAAATATCAATCTCGTAGGAAATTTAGGACTTACAACATTGAATATATTCACTTTATAACCAAGATTAAGAGAACAAGATAAAAAGAAGGAACAAAATAACAAGAAGAAAGTTGATCTTAAGAATATAGAAATTATAGAATGAGAGGACCTAGAGTCAAGGGTGTTGCATATGTCTTTTACAACGAATGCGTGGAATACTTAATTTAGATATTATATGTTAAAGAAGAACGGACTATAAATTATCCTTGCATCTTATTTCGAATCCTTCAAAGCATGACCCTAATTTCTTAACAACCTATTCTTATGAGATTAAGTTGAATTAGAATTCATTAAATGTTATGACAATTTGTGGAATTCCTCAAGGTCATCATGTTTATTCCTATTGTTTTAGATTTTTAAGTTTAATATTTTGACTGTCGCATATTAGACTTTCACCTCTCAGTTCCTTAACATAATATAATGGAATCCTAGTTAAAGTGTAAGCCTTTACACTAAGTATTAAATCATAAGATATTAAATTAACACACAACATCATTCATAAATAAATCAAAACCACAACATCCATTACATTGCACACATGCTACATCCAATACCCTAAATTAAGGGCTTAGTTAAGCATGTTCAACCATCTCAAACAAGTAAATTGAGCTTAGAAAGAAAGAAAAAAAGAAATCTTATTGATTGGAAGCTTTAATAGTGTTTTGAATGTTTCAAATAACTCATCATCTGACTCCTTGCCTCATGCTACTTGCCTTCTTTTGCTTCTAGACATTAACCTAAGTTCAAAGGATATTCTATGATGCCTTAGGATGTTCCTAGGATGTGTTTATATCGAGAATAGGGGAAGACTTGCACATATGGTTTATTTCGTGCATGAAATTGCACAACTCAAAGGGCAACATGGACTGGTCTGTGTTATCTTTGCCAGTTGGGTCTCAGCCATGCTTAGTTTGTGCTCAGTTACGCTCATTCTTCACCTATTTCCTGGAAAAACTTCTCCGACACATTCTGGGTTGATTTAATTCTTGATATTCCTCTTTTTAATCTTTCAAATGATCAAATCAAATGTGATTTTGGTCATTGAGCTTTGAACTTCTCGAAATAGGTGCATATTGGACCGAAATGAACGGACCAGCTTCAACTGGCTATAATTTTTAATCCAAGAGGAGTTATGGGAGCCACAACTTATCAACATAAAACATCTTTTGAGTACATTGATATAGCTTGGTTGAACTTGTTTTCAATGTCGAAATCCACAATTTTTATATGATTGGGCTCCGACATTGCATATACGTTTCCTACCGTGCACGAATCAATCAAGTGGTGAGAATTTTTACATAAACAAGATAAATCAATCAATATTCAACTCAAATTATCTCAATCACTCACAGTCCTATCCAATTATGATCCAAAATAAATAGTATAAAAATGAATTAACATTATTGACTTTTGAACTTTAAATTGTGAGGTGACCTCTTAAAATTACACTTACATTATTTGTGACCACCATTGCTTGACCAACATTAGCATCAAAATTGTCTGCTCTAGTCCCCGTGGATATTCCAACACATCCTCCTTTCTCATTTGTCCCTTCACTATTCTTTCGTTGTTCAATCTTTTCATTCACTCCAAGATTTCCTTATACAAATGTGATTTCGTAATTTTATATATCAAGAAATTTTGCATCGTTTCATGCTTAAGAAAGGCCAAGGATTTGGAGAGAAGATGGTTATGTAAGATCAAACTATTTTTTGCGTCCAGTGACAGTGGATGCCAAGGCTACTTTAATTAACTTTTTGTATCTCATGTCCATCTAGGAAGAATGTACCTCGAAGGCATTTTTGTAATTTTCTTAAACCAAAAAATAGTAAAAACATGTTTGAATAAAAACAAAAAATTTAAACTTTTCACAAGAGTGTAATGCCTTTACCCCATCCACAATGCATGATACTTTTTTATGCAGACTTTCATCCTTTCTTCAAGTCTATACACCTACCATTGTTCTGTATCCTCACCTTCTGTTATCTTTTTAACCCAGTAGTAAGTGCAAGTGACCAACTCTTCTAGCAATGCATAAAATGCTTTCAAAGTACATACTTTGGCCATATCCACTTTGATACTCGATTGTGCCTTCCAAATTTAGGCTTCATGTAATGTATCAAAATTTGCATGGTTTCCAGCCTCATCACGCCGTTGAACAACATTTTCATAACCATTTACAAAATCAAGCAAGCTAAATTTATGATTACGAAATGATCAAATTATGTATTGTCACTTTTACTTCTATTTATGGTTCTCATGCTGACAGTAAATATGGATCGAGTGAATACGATAACTCATATCTGTCATATATTATACAAGTTCTGAAGCCAAGGGTTATCATATAGATCAAACTCATTTATCATCTTCATCCAAGCACTTTCAAATTTTGTAGTATTTTATGAACGATAGAAGCATTGATCCCACTTTGTCTTGAATGTTAGGTGCTTGCTACGCACATGAGACAACTTCTCAAGAAATTTCTTAGAATATTCCACAAACACAATAAGTTCCGTGTGTTGAAAAATACTTCAACAATTGCCACTCTCATCACTGCATCCTGGTCAATTACGATTACCTTGGAATGAACTTCACAACTTGAAGTCATCAATTGTTTCACTATATAGAGTAAACCTACACCAAATAATATGGTCTACATGTGGTAGTTGATATCAACAAAAAGGTATAAAAGGTATATCATACTCATTTGTCTTGTAAGTTATGACAAAAGAAATAATATCAATAAACATCATCCAATCACATTCTAATTTTTCACTCACCCATAATCAAGATAGCATCTGGATATTCTCATCCATTCATATCTCATATGTGAAGTTCTCATCATCTTTGCTCCTTATCTAAAAAAATTTAACAATGCATCATCATCAATTTCATGCATAGCCTATTGCTTCCTCTAGAAGGCATTCCTACCCTTCCTTTTCGTATATCCAAGTTCAGAATATCCTCCTAAATTGGATGATGAAAAATTGATAGATCTTAGCACATGAATGCCAGAAGCACTCGTACTAACAATCATAGTAAAGTGATCTTCTAATATGCTTTGATGAGAATGCCAATAATAAGTCTTTGTTAGTGTGAAAAGTTGATGATTATGAGCCTCCTTGTGACGAGTTACTTTAATGTTGCTTTTTTCCTTTTTCAATAGTATAGCGATCCTTGCTAGCCAATCACAATGAGTTTACTCACAAGATTTTCTTTTACCACCTTCTGTCATTGCAATGCTGATGCTTTCTTCATGCTAGCCCTTGAACATAAGAACAAATACCTAAAAATTTTCCTAGATTTTGATTTCTATTTTTAATATTTTCTAACACTGAACTCAAAGTAAAATTCATAGGTGTTGTAAAACTTGTATGCATCTTCAACAATAGCAAATTCCTGACCAATACTTGGCTGTACTTTGGGTGGTACATTTTGGACAAAGTTTCCCAATATTACTTGGGCTTTATTAATATCACCACCTCCTTCTAGTTGATCATCAATATCCTTTATATTGTCTCCTTACACATGATCATCCATATTATAAGCTTATCTATCAAGATAAGTTAAGAGATCAACATAGCAATATTATAATATGCATCTATCTTTCTTCTTATACTTGATTGTTCAATTCTCTTCACAAGTGCACAGGTCGTAAATTGTTATATTTAATAAGATCGATCTCATAAATAATTTGGAACTTAAGATTTTAATTTTAAACACTTACATCAAATATTGAGAAAATAAGATATGAGTAAAGAATGAAATAGAAAAAAGAAAAGCAAATGTTGAGAACGTAGAGCGAGTAGTAAGGAATCAAGAGATGAGAGCTCCTAGGGTCTAAGGTTTCAAATGTGATGTTCTACAACAGATACGTGGTATGTTTATCTAATCTAGTTATAACATGTTAAAGGAGAACGGACCCCAAGTTGAGCTTGCACTTTCTCTCAAGACTTGCAAGGTGTACCCTGATCTTCTTAACCACCTATTCTCATATAATTAAGTAAATTAGAATCCATCAAGTGCTACAGAAATTCATGAAAGTTTTCAAAGTCATCACGTCTATTATCATATATTTCGAAGATTAATATTTTAGTTATTTTATATTAGATTTCCACCTCTTAATTACTTTACCTAATATATGGAATCATTGTCAAAGTGAGAGCTCAAACACTTGACAAACATTAAATCCATAAGATGTCAAATCGACATACAATATTCTTTATAAATAAGTAAAACTACAACATCTTTTACACAGTTCACATGTTATATTCTAAATCCCAGTTTATGGGTTTAGCTTAGCGTGTTTATAATGAAAATAAAACACAATATAATATTATATTCAAAGTCTATAAAAAATAAGAGAATATAATTAAAAGAAAGAAAAAAGTTTGTTGGTTTGGAACCTTCAATTTGTCTTGAATGCTCCAAGCAATATGCTGCATTGCTTCTCTCCTCGTGTTCTTGAGTTGCTCTCACTCCTGGACCTTAACTTTACCTCCAAGGATGCTGTAAGATGCCTTAGGATGTGTACAACAAGCATTTATATAGAGATCTCTTGAAAGTTTAACAAATTGAGTCTGATGTGAACTAAAACCACATGTTCAAGGCTCCACAAGGTTAAAACTGTGTGGAACTCTAGATGCTTTGTTTTGCTATGAAATTTTGTGGTATTTCACCTCGACACTATCTAAACTATGTCGTAACTTTCCTAAAATATTTTAAGTCATTTTCCATGTTGTTTTACTTCCAAATTTCCACTTACTTTTGCTCCTAAACTTTACTTTTTATCCTAGCATTTGAATTATCACCTTTATTATCGATCTTGTGCATATTTTGCCTATTTTGCTCAAATAACATTGAATTATGAGTAATTGCATACAAATAAGCTAAATCTATCCATAATTGACTCAAAACATCATATTCAATTATCTTCTCATCAAAAAATTATTCAAAATATATAATACGAAAATAACAAAGTAAATTCTCCTCCACTTGGACTTTTGTTTATCATAAAGAAAATACTGAATAATAAAAAATTAAGTCTTTTAATGACTTTGAGAAAAAATTTAATTCCATCTTATATGACTCAAGAATGAAGGAGAAAGTTGAAAAAAATGACTAAGCCTTGCACTAATCAAAGACCCCAATTAAAAATCTCGTCTCACTTAATTAATACTATATATGCTATCACCTTTCTTGCTTTAAAAAATGAAATATTAGAAGTTAAAAAATTTTATAATAGAAACTCTCAATCCTCAAATAACTCTCCTCTCTATCTCTGTTGTTTCAATACACACTTTCAATCAGTCTCTTGAGGGTAGTATCATAGGAAAGTATAAATCTGATTAACTTATATACATCTTATTAAATTCTAGTATCCAAATTTTCTCCACCGATTCACTTGATTGACTCATAGAATTACAAGAGTTTGACAAGACAATGATTAGGTTCGAAATTAGGAATTAAAATTCAAAATTTGAATAGTCACCAAGCTGTTTTGAGCCTGATATTACAAAAGGAAATAGTATCTTCCCCACACTTAGTGCTTTAATTTTTTTTGAGAGTCTGTTATTATCTTTGGTTCGGATTTTTTTTTAACACAAGCTCGACATTAATTCCCCTCACTATATTCCAAGATATCTAGGGAAGAACTATTTTTTCAAAATACTTTCAATAATGAACTAGAGGTATTATTATCTTAATTCTTTTTATGCTTTTCAACTCAAAATTCAGATTCAAAAATAATTCAATTCAAACAATGAAAAGTAAGGGTTAGAGAAATTGAAGTCCAGGCTCAATAGGGTTAATCAAAAGGTAATTATACACATTTAGGATCATCGTCATACAAAAGAATACATTAATCATATTTATAAACAAGTTCAAGTAAGTATTAATGTCAGAGATCCTTTGACTAGAATGAGACTCATGTATATGGAAAAAATTATCCTTTTTAATTCAATAATAATGTGTATTCAAAATAATTTTAAACAAATATGAGAGAATTACTCTAAGTTTGAAAGAAAGCAAAGTTAGTGTCTTGGTATATTAGTTTTATCAAATGATTTAGGATAAAAATATGGATGTTTTCAACAAGCACATGCTCAAAAATAAATTTAACATCTCACTAAAGTCCAATTAATCGTGTAACTTAAAATTCTTGAAGTCTCAATTGTGGTCCGCTTAAGGAATCACAAGAGTTCAATATAAGGTCCAAATCTATTCCATGACAATGCTTGTGCATTTTCAAAAAAATTCTTCAAAATACGATAGAAATATTTGCAACAGCAATTAAGATTAAAATGCAACGCATTCACCCTAATTCTTAGAAGTGACATTGTCCTTAATGTCAAGAGCAATTCAATCAATCGGACATACGCATCAAACAAAAATCAAGTGAATGTTTTCAATGAGCGTGAATTGTCAACTTTCCTGATAAAATATTAAGATTTTGAACTACAAATTTTTTAAATTTAATCTTTATAGAACAACCATGAAAACGTTTTAATCAACAAGTATCAAAATTCTAGAAAAAATAGAACAAAAGTAATAAAAAAACTACTACTTTCCTAAATCAAACACTGTTTTATCTCCCAAATAGCGGTTAGTTTATTGTCTTTAGCTTAACTATGGGTAGATTAATATAAAATAGCCAAAAGTAGCCAACTTTAGCTTTTGAATTGATCTACTTCTTTTTCTTGCCTCTAGATTTTCATGCACTCTTTATCTTTTGAACTAGCCTCCAAATTTTCAGATAAATTTTTCCTATCAATAAACCACAATTAGTTTTAAGAGATCAATGGGAAGGAGAAAGAGTTGTTACTGTTTGTGTTACCATGGTTCATTAATTTTTTATATTTCAATTATTGTGGTGATTTTTATTTTTCACTTTCAAAAGGTGTAGCAACTTTGGCGACTTCTCAATCAAAATTGTTAATGGTTCCTCCTTTAGTTATGTTTGCTTCCATAAAATCAACTGAGCTTTCTTTATTGCACGCTCCTTCAACGATGTCAATTCGAATACAAATGTCCTCAAGAGAAGGTTTTTCTTGTGCAAAGAACAAGTTGAACACTACCTGCTGGTCTCTAACTATTAACATAATCTTTCAATGCTTTACATCAATAAGGGCACCAACTATTGCTAAAAATAATCTTCCTAGTATGATTAGGGTTTAGTGATCCTCCTCTATGTCAAGGACAACAAAGTTCGTAGAATGAAAAATTTTCCTACTTTCATTGGCATGTCGTCTATGATTCTCATAGGATACTTGATAGAGAGATCTATAATTTACAAAGTAATGGATGTGGGCTTAGGATTTTCGATCTTTAATTTTTTTACAGATGGAAAGAGGGATTAAGCATATGCTTGCTCCAAGGTTACACAAGGTTTTATCTATTTGCATATCACTAAGAAAATAAGGGATAAAAAAAAATTTTTGGTCCTTGAGCTTTCATAGAAAATTATCTTATAAAATAGCATTGCTCTCCTTTATAAGTGTGACAATCCTATGTTCTTAGAGATTGGGCTTGTTGAGTAAAATATCTTTTACAAAATTCACATAAATTGGCCTTTGGGAGAACGTATTAATGAATGGATCATTGACCGACCAATTTTTTTATGTTAAAATTAATTTTTTGAAATACTTTTGTAATTCATCTCAGATAATTCTCTTTGAAAAGGGCAAAGGAGGCTAGTATGGGGAAGGTGGGATATAAGACTTCATTACTGATTCAAGTTGCGACTTCGTGCTTTGCTTATGCTCTTGCTTAAATCTATTATTAGCTTCATTCTCCTCAACGTGGCCTGACTCAAGTTGCTTACTACTCTGGGGAGTGATTGCCATAATTTGTTCCCTTGGGTTGACTTCTAGTTAACTCTAGAGCTGATCTTTGTTTTTTTGAGAGGAGGTTAAGACTTGTTGAGTAATCCGGTTTTCATGAATTTTTATATAAGTTTGTATTTACTTGATTTATTTTTCTTAGGATTGGAGTTGTTGCTAGATTGCCTCTTTAGTTTTTCTTTGAGAGAGAAGGATGCTTTTAAGTAGAGAACGAATAGTTAGTGTTGAGTTTGATGCAAGTAAAGATGACTGAGGTTGATATATTGGTGAATTTGGTGGTCTTCTCGAAAGACCAAGTGGTTTATTTGACTAAGAAAAATTTTGATTGTTGGATTTGTTTGACCAAGAGAAGTTAAAGTGGTTGTCCTATCCAGGGTTGCATGTGTTTAAATGTGGATTATTATAAGGGTGAGTGTTGTATTGGTTGTTGAATGCATAATTTTGCTCGCCTAAGGTCTCCTGGAAATATAAGTTGCAAGCGGATGTGTAATGAGATGCCTCGTAGATCTCACAGGAGGCATTTTGAGATGAAGCCGCACTTCGTTTGGTTACTCCTCGTCTTCTTTCTTGCGGCATATTTGATCCATTTTGACATTAAGTGAATTAAAAGCTTCAACTCATACACTCCCCATGTTAAGAAGGACATCGAATGTCACTATACTAGAAGTCATAGAGGGCCAAGTCATCAAGAAGTTTGAGTGCCTCCCATTACTGAGTTGCATGAATTTGCCAACAACAGCTAAATGATGGCACTTTGTATTGGTTGGTCGAGGAAATAGTCAATAATGTCTTCTTATAGAATGTCATGATACGGGCACTTTCATTGCAAATCTTTCATTCTCTCTCACACTTTGTAAAGAGTCTCACTATCTTTTTAGATGAACTGGATGATCTCATCTTCGATTTCCTTAGTTTTTATGGGTCGAAAATAGAGAAAATAGTTCTCCAAGAAGGCAATGAAAAGCTCATCCCATGTGGTAAATGAATTAGGGCTTGATCACGTAGAGGGAATGGGAAGAGCTAAGACAAACGACCTCTCGTGGGATTCCATGAATTTTAATTATATTGCATAGCTACAGGACTTGATGATGTACACATTAGATTCTTAGAAGGAAGTCGTACAAAGTAGTTTTGTTAAACATCTAGATGAGCCTCAGTTTAAGTTTGCAGTTCCTTGCCTTGATTTTAGGTTTGACAATGTTAGATCTAAAGTCTCTAAAATTTGGACGGTTATAGCCGCTTAGGCTCATCCTTCTAGGCAGGTTATTATTTTTTACCTGATCTTTTTCATGATCTTGTTGTAGTGAGTCAGGTATTTTGATCTACCATTGTTCTTTGCTCATGTGAAGTCTAATTTAATGTGGATTTTTATTGTTAAGACTCACGAACTCTGCTCCTAAAAGTTCATTCCATCTAAGGATCTACATAAAGAGTTTTTTTTTTCAACTACTTTTTTAGCAAAATTTCAAGTATGTGAGTGCATACAATAGTGATGAACTAATAATAAAATAGAGAACCATAAATAGCTAGAAAGAGAAGAATAGAAGAAGAATAGAGAGAAAAAGAAAGTATCTAAATGCAAAGTCTTAAGTAACACTGAATTTTTGGCAACAACGCCAAAATACTTATTTAGTTCTCTCTACAAGTGCATGGGTTATGAATTGTAGTATTTAATAAAATTCATCCCATAGAGAATTCAAAACTTAAGATGTTGACTTTAAACACTTATATCAAAATCAAGAAAATAAGATAGGAGTAAAAAAAGAAATAGCAAGAAAAAATGTAAAACTTGAGAAGGTACAAGAAGTAGTAAGGAGTCAAAAGATGAGAGTGTCTAGAGTCTAGGATTTCACATGCGATGTCTGCAACGGATATGTGGTATGCTTATTTAATCTAGTTACTATGTATTAAAGGAGAACAAACCCTAAGTTGACCTTGCACCCTCTCTCGAGACTTGCAAGGCATACTCTAGTCTTCTTAACCATATAATCTCATGGGATTAAGTTGATTTAAGTTCTTTAGAAGTTTATTGAATTCCTCAAGGTTATTACGCTTATTCTCATGGTCTAAAATTTTCATGTCTAATATCTTAGTTATCGTATATTAGATTTTCATCTATCATTTTCTTCACCTAATATATATAATTATTGCCAAAGTACAAGCTAAAACATTCAACAAGCATTAAATCTATAAGATATCAAAACCATAATATCCTCTACATAGCTCGCATACTACATCTAAAACCCTAAATTATGAATTTAGCTTAGCATGTTTATAATAAAAATTAAACACAAAATAATATTTTATTCAAAGTCTATAAATATAAGATAATATAATAGAAAAAACAAAAAAAGAAAGCTCATTAATTTAGAAGTTTCTATGGTGCCTTGAATGTGCCAAGCAATATGATGCTTGGCTTCTCTCCTTGTTCTCTTGAGTTTTACTCACTTCAAGATTTTAACCTTAGTTTCAAGGATATTCTAAAATGGCCTAAGACATATAACAAGCATTTGTGTAGAGGCTTCTTGGAAATTGTGTAAACTAAGTGCGGCTCAAACTAAAATCACATGTCCAGGGTTCTAGATCCACATGGTTCAAATTATTTGGCACTTTGGATTCTTTGTTTTGCTCCAAATTTTTATGGTGTTTTGCCCCAACACTCTCTAAACAATGTCGTAAATTTTTCAAAATGGTTTAAGTCAAATTTCACCCTATTTTGCTTCAAAATTTCCTCTTGTTTTTTTTATAAACTTTACTTTCATCTTAGCATCTTGAATCATCACCTTTATTATTGATCTTGCATGTATTTTATCTTTTTTAACAAATAATGTTGAATTGTGAATAATTGCACACAAACAAGCTAAATCAAACCATATTTGACTCAAAACATCATATTCACTTATCTTCTCATCCAAAAATTATTCAAACAATATAGCATGAAAGTGACACAATACCGGTCTCTGTAGGTCGTGTTGTTATCTTCATAGTTTATATTTATTCTTCAATACACAAACAGGTTGATCATTTGTCTTTAAGCTTAGCTATGTATAACAAAAGAGAATGTAATACAAGATGGAATATACTAGACATGCACAAGCATAAAATTCAATAGCATTCAAGATAAGCGTTTGATTACCTACTTATGGCTCTTGATGAAATTACATAATCAAAAATATGAAACCCATATTCTCGAGGACTTTGTAAAATTAGTCGAGAATGGAGTTCATTGGACTTGGAGATCATTGCAATGGGACGCTTTGTCATTGCTGATTTCCTTTATAGAGATCATTTTTAAATAGATTTTGAAAAAAGTTCATCTTCAAAAATTTTTCTATCATTTTCCCCTGTTGCATATCTTAAAGGGTTAACCCTATTTCCTTTGCCTTGATCACTCTCAACCCTCTTGATTTAAAATTGATTTGCAACCGGAACCTATAAGGCATCTCTATTTCTTTCAAATTCATCCCCCACTTCTTGTATTCATTACATTCCTTTCTCATGTCCCATGCATCCATAAAAATAACAAAAATGAGAAGTTTATCATATTGAAATCTCAATCATTTTTTTATGTGCTTCATGTTAGATGAAAATACTTATTCTTAGAGGTTTTTTGACATTAATCACCACTTTAATTTTTAGGGTTGGATTTAATTTTCAGGGTTTGATTAAACATCAACATATTTAAAAAACCAAAATGAGCATCCAACTACCTTAACCACCTCTGCCTTTGTTGTTAAAGAGGAGAAATTGTTTGTTTACATCCAAATTGGCAATTTCGAAATAGCAATATGACAATTGAAAATTAATAATATATTTTGTGGGTATTTTGTGATAATTTGGTGGGAAATTATTTCAAGGTAAAGTGAAAATTGTTTTTAAATATGTTTTCACAACATTTTGGTAATAAACATTAGTTTCAAGTGATTTAAATAATATCAATAATTTTTAGCTTGAAATTATATTTTCTGTGTTTCCGGAAAGCCAGGTGTGCTTGATATTTTCTTGGGTTTCATAAAATTTTATTGCATTAAATACTTGTCCATTAATTTGATCACTTAATAATTTAAAATATTTGTTTTATGCAGAAGAACAACTTTCTGCAAGTGGTTCCCCCAAGATCACGTGTAACTGCCTAAGATGATCTAGCCGTCCAATTTATGCCATGTCTTTCTCAGTCATTCCAAGCTTCCAAGGCAATCAGCGGTTTATAATTCGGTGAGCTGGATTACCGTCCATTTAATCAGGAAGCCAGCTAAGCAACTATGAGCCTTCCAAATTTTAACAGTCCATCCTGGCTGTCCAAATTGAAGATGTCAGCCGTTCGTTTATTTTGATTCTTGTAGTTGCCCATCGCTTATGCCAATCTCCACCGCCCTTTAATATTAATTAAACCGTCCTTATGCCTAATTAATGTGGGGCCCACCAGTGATTTAAGAAATTAGCAGCAAATTTGGCCGTCCATTTTTATTCCACCGTCCAAGCTGTCCGCGCCAATCAAGTGTCCATGAATAATCACAGCTCGTCCAAATTTTCCAGCCGTCAATCTTCCAACTTGCCTTTTTGACCGTCCATTTCACCTGCATTAATTCTGCACCATTCATCAGCCCATCTCAGCCGTCCAAATTATAATTTTCAACGGCTGAAAGTCCAGCAAAAATTTTCATGTCCAGTAGACTATCCATGCAGATCAGAGTTGTCCTTTGTAATGGGCACCGCGAGATCTTAATGCTGAAATTTTCAGCAATTAGATCAACCATCCACATATTACGTGCTAGAAGATATGCAATCTATGAAAGCAGATGCACAACAGCAGAAGTCCATGCATCCTAACCGGCCATCCAGAAATTAAATTCATCAAGACCGTCCATTCAATTCCCATTCATGCAACCGTCCAGAAGCGTCCAAAAACCAGTCGTTCTTTTCGTGATTTACGCAATCCAGGTCGAGGGTAAATTTTAGCCACAAACCGCCCAAGGATCCAATTGCATAAGATTTTTCATGTGCCTCTCAACTCTTATAAATAGGGAGAATGATGAGACAAAAATTGACAGCAAAAAAAGAGAGAGAGCAGGTGGTTGAGATGAGGCAGAGAGCATAGGGCAAGAGGTGGAGCAGCGAGCTGTGTGGAACGATCGACGGCTTCCAACCAACAAGATTTTATTTCTCTTTTCTTTTTTATTTTAATTATCTTGTTTAAGATGGGTTTGGATTTTAATTTTGTTTTGGGCTTAAACATGCTAGGCTAAGCCCTAAATCTAGAATTTAGGATATAGAACGCATACAATATAGTGCGGTGTGTGGCTTTAATTTATTTATAATAGATATTGTTGTTAATTTATATCTTATGATTTTAATGCTTATTTCATACATGAGCCTGTACTTTAGCATGATTTCATGTATTAGGTGATAAAATACAGATGTGGAAATCTAATAAACGATCAAGATATTAAACCTGAAAATTTAAGACCATGAGAATAGACATGATGATGAGAAATTCCATGAATGACCATAGAACTAAATGGATTATAATTAACTTAATCCCATGAGAATATATGGTTAAGAAAATTAGGATATACCTTGCAGGTTTCGAGAGAAGTGCAAGGATAAATTGAGATTTATTCTCCTTTAACAGACAATATTTGGATTAAATAATTAGACTCTTACCTCTTGCTAAAGATACATGTAAAACCATAGACCCTAGGTACTAGCATCCCTACTTTCTAATTTTCAAGTCTTAATTCTATTTTCTATTTTATACTTTTCTATTTTTCTATTCATTTTATTCTCTTTATATTCGATACAAAAGTGTTTGAAAACAACTTTCTAAGTCCTGAATTCCTTGTGGATCGATATTTTATGTACTATATTCTATGACCTATGCACTTGCAGTGAGATTGTGAAAACAATATCCTTCATTATAGTTGGTTTGGTAAGCTTCTCAAAGAGTATCATCATACTATCGAAGATCCAAAGATGCCTCTTTAGGATTTGGCCCTATCTTCTTGTATTTGAAACTTATCAAATAGAGATTGTTAAGTTATTTTCATACTATGTATTTTGGATAATAATTTGATAAAAATGTTGGTGATTGAGATGATTCAAATCATATTTTGATTAATTAAGCTTAGTTTTTTTTGTAAACAATCTCAATTGATTCAATTTGTACAAAGTAGGAAAGTACATGTAAATTTGGATCCCTGAATCATATAAAAATTAGATTTTGATATCAAAAATAAGCTCAACTAGGTTGCACGACAATCTAGAAAAATGTCTTCCGTTGATATGTTGTGGCTCCCATAACTCCTCCCAAATCAAAAGATGTAGTGGGTGGAATTTAGTAAGCTTATTCATCATATCGCATATATTTTGAGAATATTCAAAGCATGAGGACTAAGACTCAAATGGCTTAATGATTTTGAATTATTAAAAGGCGGAAAATGAAGGATTGAATCAACCTAGAACGCGTCAGAGAAGTTGCGACATAAGTCAGAGCAAACAGGCAGCAAAACTTCAAAATTTTGAAGCGAATCAAGCACTCAAGAGTGGCACACAATTTGAACCGTGTGGACAAGTTCAAATTGTGTGGACCCCTAGTTATACATAATCATATGTAATTTGGACTTTATGTCCAAGGGGCTGTGAGATCTCTATATAAAAACCTCTTAGGAACTTCTGAAGGCATCTTAAAACCCCCTTGGAGCTTAGATTAAGGTTCAAAAACTAGAGAAGGTATAAAGGACAGAGTAAGGAGCGAGGCGGTGAGTTGCTTAAAGAGTTCAAGACACTATTGAAACTTTCTACCAATAAGCTTTCCTCTTTTCTTTTCTTTTGATTGTATTGTCTTGTTGATGATGGGTTTAAGATACATTTTTATTTTATATTCGGATTTGATCATAAACATGTTAGACTAAACTCTTAATTTAGAGTTTAGGATATAGCATGCGTACAATGTAGTGGACATTGCAGTTTTATTTTACATTAGAAGGATTTTGTGTATTAATTTAATATCTTGTAATATAATATTTTCTTCATATGAAAGCTTATTGGCAATAATTTCCATACATTACGTGAAGGAACTAAAAGGTGGAAGTCTGATATACATCAATCAAGATATTAAATCTGAAAATTTAAAACCATAGGAATAGACATAATGATCTTGAGATTTTCACGAATTACCATAGAACTGAATGAATTCTAAATAGACTTAATCCCACAAGAATAGATGGTTAAAAAGATTAAGGTAACGCCTTGCAGATTTTAAGAACAATTGCAAGGATAAGTTACGATTAATTTTGCTTTAACACATAATATCATGACTAAGTAAGCAATCCACGTATCTGTTGCAAAAGACGTATGTGAAACCCTAGATTCTAGGTACTCTCATCTTGTGATGTTTAATCCCCATTCTATGTTCCTAATATAATCTTTCTTCTTTCTATTCCCCTCCCCACTTTTCTTATCTTATTCTCTTAATTTTGATTATAAAGTGTTTAAATCCAACATCTTAAGTCTCAAATTCCCTGTGGGATAGATATTTATATATTACGATCTATGATCTGTGCACTTATAGAGAGATTGCTAACAAAGATTCTCTTTATATCGAAACATGCAAAACTCCCTTTTGCCTTCCAAATTCATCGCATTATCACCTTGAACGAATACTCATTATAAGGCTGAGATGCTCATATTGAGCTTAACGCTTCTACCTGACTGGTGTGATCAATTTTGCTGCAAAGGTTCTACCTAAGTTAAAGGGTTTGCAACTTCAATAGTTGATCCTTTTCTTCAAGAGGCATCCTTCTTCTTCAACTCATTTCAATCTCCCCCTTCTCTTCTTTTTATCATTGATAGCTACTCCCACTTGTTCAAAATTTCAATTCCCTCTACCTTAGTCTTACACACAAAATAGTTGCCTCTCAACACTAATGAGGGAGAGGATTAAGACTTTGAATTCAACAGTAGCTCATCTAAAAAAGCTAAAGAGGAGGGAGTCCTTCCCTCCATCTCTCTCTTCTTTTTTGTTACACTATGGGTAATTTGAGAGGTCAGTTTTGTGTGCTATCTACAAGTGTACTAGCCATGGATTGTAATATTTGAAAGATTAATCTGATAAGAATTTTGAAATTCTAAACTTCGTTGATTTAAATATTTTATATCAAATCAGAGAGAAAACTAGAAGAGAATGGTAAAAAATAACAAATACTTAAAAATGTTGAATGAGGATTTAGTATCAAGACATAAGAGTAATTAGGATATAGGATTTCACATATGATGTTCTACAATAGATAACTAGTTTGCTTATTTAATCTTGATAATATATATTAAAGGAGAACAAACTTTAATCTAATCTTACATCTCCTTTCGAGGCATGTAAGATGTACACTAATCTTCTTAATTATCTTTTCTAATGAGATTAAATCAATTAAAATCTATTAAGTTTTATGGTAATTCATAGGATTTCTTAAGGTTGTCATGCCTATTCACATGGTCTAGACTTTTAAGTTTAATATTTTGATTATCATATATTAGACTTTCATCTCTCTATTTCTTTAACTTATACATGGAATTATGTCAAAGTATAGGCTCTCATACCAAGTAAGTATTAAGGTCACAATATATCAAATTAACAAGAAATATCCTTTATAAACAACTAAAACAAAATTATTTTATATAGTTCTTATGTTACATCCTAAATCCTAGAATATGGGATTTTTTATAGAGCTAGAATATGGGATTTTTCTAAACATGTTTTCAATAAAATAATCAACGAAATAATATACAATAATCATCAAAAAATAAGATAATAAAATCAAAAGAAAGTAAGAGGAGAAAGTTTATTAGTTGAACTGCTTCAATGGTGCCTTCGATGGCTCCTTGCTTCCCTCCTTGGCTCTTGGACTTTCTCTTAACCGTAGATCTCAACCTTATCTTGAATCCAAGTTCAAAGATGCCTTAGTGCATGTATAGAAGGAGTATATATAAAGATCCCTTATGAATTCCACAAAACGAACATAAAGCGGATGACATGGCATTGTGCTAGGGGTGCACATGGCTTGGGGTGTGTTCTCCTGAAAACACAACTTGGGCTATGTTCCCCTTTATGCAAGCTTGCTTACTCTAATTTATATTGATTTTTCACTTGAACACTCCTTGCACAATGTCAAAAATTCTTCAACACATCCTTGCCTATTTTAATCATTGAGTTATCTCCTTTTTAGTCCTCCAATTCATCTAATTGAATAAGTCTTGATTCTTGAACTTCAATTCTCCATGATTCTCACCCATTTAATGTCAAAATTACCTGAATTCATACACATTAGCCAATCATGAGTATCTTATGCTTAATAATGTAATTTTTTCCAATCAAGCTCAAAAAATTATTATTAAACCAATGGCATGAGGAAAAAACTTGACACGATAAATACCCTCATGCTTGAATCTTTGCTTTTCCTCAAGCAAATATCAATGGTTAACCACTATAATCAATCTAATTCAGAATTTTGGCAATTTTAAGCAATGCAACACAAATAGCAAGATGTTTGTCATACACAATAAGTACTAGAGACTAAGAATCAAATGACGATTAACTTCTATGCCACTCAACTCAACTTTCATATACTTCTACCAATTCCACACCCTAGAATCAAAGGCTAAAAAATTTTGGAGTGAAAAAAAGCCATCAACTCCTGCATCATTTTGTAGATCCCTCCTATCTACCTCCACTAATTTAAAAAAATAACACGCAATCAAAAATCAAGAGGTCTTACATAGACTGTAATGGGGTCTTTGGCTTTTGACTAAAAAAGAATAAGGTTTAACAGGATATCAAAAAATGAGACAACTCATTATTAATGAGGACTCAAGATACTTAATAAGAATCTCCAAATGCACCTTATTAACCCTGATTTTCAAATCTTCTCCACTTATTTTATCAACCTTTCCATTGAATCAAGAGGTCTTTTTAGGTTGTAATGTCAAGTCCAAGTTCACCAGTTTCAAAGTAAATGAAAAGAAATAAGTTTTCAACCATCTCCAAACTAAATTGAGCTTTTACACACACCCCTTGCACTTACTCTTTTTTCTTTTTTTCAAAAACATATTATTACCCTTGGTTGTTTTCTTTTTAACACAACAAATCCAGCTTAATTTTCTTCACCGTATTTTAGGGTATCTGAAGAAAATACAAAAATATTTAATTCTATCCAATTTATTCAAGCACCTTAATTCCCTCTTCCTACCTTTCAGCTCAAAAGTAGGTCATCAAGGAAGAGAAGAAAAACAATTTAAGGCTTAAAATGGGCAATAAAAAGTTAATTTATGCAAAATGTTAGCTCAAAGTCAAATCAAAAAATATCTCAAATATATTCTCTAGAAAAATTAGATAAATCACAAGCTTTGAAACTTCATAGCCATAATAAATTATAACTCAATGTATGAGCTTTTCGAGAACTCTCCTCTTCTCCAATGAGTTTCTTAAATGGGTTTAGGTCTCGAATTTTGGTAAAAAGGGCTCTAGGTCAACTAATTACGGTTTAATGAAGGAATTAGACTTCAATGGCTTCAAGTTGGCTGTAAATAGATAATTGTGACAAAAATACATGGGCTAAGGCTAATTGGCTAGAAAAGAAATTTATTTCTCATTTCATTCTCATGGGTGTACTAGAATTTCACCTCGGCAAATCAAAAAGAATTTTTCTAAGGTGTGTGGGAATAAAAACTAATATTCTTGAGTGTAGATGTCATTAAGTAGTCTAGAATAAAAAATAAGAAAAAATTTTCACAAATACATGCATAACAATAACTCCAACAACTCACTAAGTATCATTCTCTGTCTCTGGAATTTTCATAAATTCGTAAATTTTTTCAAGAATTCAATCCAAGTAATCTCAACATATGTTTTGCTCATTATTATCAGGTGTTGTGCATGGTTCTTGTTCAAAAGATTCACATCTTAATATTATAAGGTCCTGTGCATGTTTGTTTGTTCAAAGATTCACATAATATTCTATATGAGATACAATTCACCTTTGTCAAGTGTATTAATGCAAATTTAAAAATTATCTCAATAGAATTAAGTAGTTAAGGTCAAAATGCATCTCGTTAGCACCCCCACATTCAAAATTGATATTACCCTCAATGTCGAGGAGATACAACCTTATCAAAAAATCAAATCAACGATCCAAAGAAACTTCAATAGGCATCAATCAAAAAGCTCAGTTCTTTATCACCATGTCGACATGCCAAGATAACAAAAAAAAGTTGTAAACAAGTTCCAAGAGTCATAAGATAACAAAAAAAAAATCAAAAGCGTGCAAAACAAATTGCAAAGCCCCCTAAGTTGATGCCTATTATGAACGTCATCCATAGCCTCCACATGGCTATCTACACGGCCTTCTAATACATCAAGGCATTCTATTAGCGTAGTTCTGAGGTTCTTATCTTGTGAATCACACTATCAATGCAAAACTGGTGTGCATGCGAACTAGATGGTGCAAGTGGTGAGAATAGTAGCAATGGAAAATTCAACGTCCGAACATCGTCATTCTCATGAAATTTTTTTGATTAGGCATGCGAAGCAGGGATAGGTATGCCAACTCTAATTTTCTCTACAAGAGTGTCATCTAATTTTTAAGGAAGTAATTGCCACTTTTGTCATTTAGTATCATTTTCATGGTAAACGGGATGTCAACGTACTTGTGTTTGCCGATCCTTATGTGAAGAGCTTATTTAAATGTCACACTACATTTCATTGCAATAGCGGAAACTATGCATCCTACATAGATCATTGTAGCACCCACCGGGAGCGCTACGATGGGCTCGGAATGGGTTTTCCGGACCTTGGAGATGTGGATCGTGGTGGGTAGCAACTTGGGCTTAGATTTCCTGCA
>JAXCLR010000063.1:8062666-8074920 GCA_035584095.1 Annona squamosa | reverse complement strand
ATATATAAAAAAATCAATAACCCAGGGTTCATGACCTTAGGGTTTCATACATGGTCCTAAAAATTTGGGGTTCCACATCTGTGTACATGATTATCTTTAATTTTACAAGATACAAATGAAAGTGTCAGAAAAACTAGAATAAGTAATTCCTTTTTAGTTGTGCATAATTAATTTGCGCACCGTCTAATGTTTTGCTTACGTAGTAGATCCCATGTGATTTGTTGTTATCCTTACTTTATCCATGTACTACTCCAACTACATGATCACTAGCATTAGATATTATTTTGAACGGCAAATTTCAATCACGAGGCTGGATTATTGGAGCTATCGTGAGTGCTTTCTTTAACTTGCAAAAGGCCTGTATGCAATCATTACTAAAATCAAATTACACATCTTGATTTAAAAAAAATAGTTATTGATTTTACAATTTTTGGAAAGTCCTTAATGAAGATAAAAATCAGCATTTCCAAGAAAACCTTGAATTTCTTTCACTGATGCAGGTGGTTGAAACTTCGCTATGACCTTGATCTTAGCATGGTCAACTTCAATTTGCCTATTAGAAATAATATGACCCAAAATTATTCCTTACTATACCATATAATGACACTTCCTAGTTTAATACCAAATTAGTCTCCTCACACCACTGTAGCACCTTTTGAGAGTTAGCTAAACATGATTTAAAATTTGTGTCATATATAGAAAAATTATTTTTAAAAATTTTTATAATATTTTCAATGTAATCAGAAAATATGACTACCACGCAACATTAAAAAGTTACAAGAGCATTGCATAAGCTAAAAGACATTCGTCTATATGTAAAGATGTTGTATGGACAGGTGAAAGCTATCTTTTTCTAGTCTTATGGGTGAATAAGAATTTGAAAATAGCTTGAATATTCATCCAAATAACCGACATAGGAGTGTTTAGTAAGTTGTTCAAGCATCTAATCAATAAAAGGTAAAGAAAAGTGATCTTTTCGGTTGATAGTGTTCAATTTTTGATAATCAATGCCCATGCACCATCCCATGACTATCCTAGTTGGCATTAGATCATCTTTATCGCTTTTAATGACAATCATCCCTCCTTTTTTTAGATACCACGTGTACCGGATTCACCCAACTACTTTTTGATATTAGGTAGATTATTCCTGCATCTAAGAGTTTTAAAATTTTTCTTTTCACCACTTCTTTTATACCGGGGTTAAATTGCCTCTAAGATTCAATGGTGAGTTTGCAATTTTCTTCCATTAAGATCTTGTACATGCACAGAGAAGGACTAATGCTGGGCAAATCATTTTATCCAAATAGCCTTTATATTCAATCAAAGTTCATTCAAAAGTTTCTCACATTCAGAATTGCTAAGATTTTAATTAATAATCACATGATATGCAGAGTTTGGGTCGAGAAACACATATTTGAGCTATTTGGGAAGAGGTTTGAGTTTCACCTAAGGTGCTTCTTCCTTTGGTTGAGCAGATGATGATGAGAGAACTTTCATGTTAAGTTTTTTCAATTTTGGTTATGAGCAGGTGCAAATGCAAGGTTCCATTCGAGCATCTCGGTGCATGCAAAGATTTTTGAATCTTCATCGTCAATAGTCACTCCTTTGATGATGCATGCATCCATTAAGTCAACGACCTCTTCCTTGTCATGTAGTTGATCACATCAATCGCAAACATGAGTTCTCACATAAGACATTCTCGGGGGATAAAAAAATTTGAATTTGACCTTTTCTTTGCTAACCATCAAGGAGAGTTAGTAGTTCTTAACATCAATGATGGCTCCAACAATGGCCAAGAATGGTTGTCCCATAATAATCAGGGTCTAACAGCACTCCTCCATGTCAAGTACCAAGAAGTTGACTAAGATGAATAGCTTACGGATTTTCAATGGAATATCTTTGATAACTCTGATGGGATATTTGGTTGATAGATTTGCTAGTTATGGTGACATTACTATTAGCTTTAGGTCTTCCATTTCAACTTCTCACAAATAGAAATTTGGATTACAGCTCACGCTTGCCCCTAAATAACATAATGCCTTATGGATCTGCACATCCCCTAAGGTATAGGGTATTGAGAAAATCTCTAGATCCTTGAGTTTTTGTGGAAGCTCATTTTGCAGAATGGCATTGCGCTCTTTAATAAGTGTCATAGTTCCATACTCCTTGAGTTTTTTCTTGTTTGATAACATCTCCTTCAAGAATTTGGCATAAGTCTGCATTCGTGACAAGATGTCAATGAATCAAACATTAATGGACCCCTTCTTCGAGGTTGACACGAATTTCTCGAACTACTTTGCAATTTGGCTTGTTGTTGTCTATGACGGAATGGCAAAAGAGGCTAATATGGTGGATGTTGTTGTGTAAATTTTATACCTCACATATCAAGTGTTTTCATGCTCTAAATAATGATTAGATTATGATGTTTAGAGATTTAATGCTAAAATTAGCTCAATTTAGTGTAAGTGTTAATGTTTCGATGTTATGCATGCAAACAAGCAAATCGGGAATCGAATTGGCACAAGATATCTGGAGATCAACAAGCAAAGGATATAAAGCATTAGAAATAATATTTTAAAGAATTTAAAGGAGCAAAAATAGCGATTAAAATGGTTCAAAATTTGTGGAAGGAGTTCTAGCACAAATCAAGGTGCGTTGGGCTAAAAATCAGGAAGAAATAAAGCTGTAAAACTCATGTCAGAAAGAGAAACCACACGTATCTTGTCCAAACAAGATTTAAACCATGTCAAGGGCTGGACCCTCTAATTTCCACTGATTTGTACACTATTTTGGTGGAATTTTGAATAGTTTTCAAAGGAAACATATTTAAGCTTGTTTAGGGAATGAATTCAGCATCTTAGAGAATTAAAATTTGATAAAATCTATTCTTTTGACATACTTCAGAGCTAGGTTTTGAAGAAAGAGGAGAGCCAATTAGAGAAGAATGAAGAGGCAAATTGG
The DNA here is from genome assembly GCA_035584095.1 of Annona squamosa. NCBI lineage: Eukaryota > Viridiplantae > Streptophyta > Magnoliopsida > Magnoliales > Annonaceae > Annona > Annona squamosa. Next base: position 8,071,959 of record JAXCLR010000063.1, on the reverse strand, counting down.
TGAGAGCCAATTAGGATTAATGGATTCTTTCAATAATGTTGTATTTTTGTTTGGATTTATTAAAATCATGTTTAGCTAAGTTTATATTCTAGGTTTTAGGATGTAGTATAGAATATTATGTCTTGATGATTGGTTTCTACTTGTTTATGAAGGTTATTTATCTTAATTTAGTATCTTATGATCTTAATGCTTGCTGGTTGTTTAAGCTCATACTTTGACATGATTTCATATATTAGGTGAAAGAACCAAGAGGTAGAAATCTAATATACGATAATCAAGATATTAAATTTAGAAGTCTAGATCATAAGAATAGGCATGATAATCTTGAAGAATTTCATAAATTACAATACAATTCAATTAATTCTAATCAATATAATCCCATAAGAATATATGGTTATGAAGGTTAGGATACATCTTTCATGCCTCAAAAGAGGATGTAAGATTATGTTAGGATTTGCTCTTCTTTAATACGAATTATCTGAATTAAACAAGTGAATCAATTATGCATTGTAGAAATGTCATATGTGAAACCTTAGATCCTAGATCTCCAACATCCCTTGTTCCTAAATCTTGTTTACGTCATTAGATTAATCGTATTGTTTCTTTTCTTAGATTATGCATAAGTTTTATTATACCTCTTTATTTTTCATTGTTCAAGATATTTTAATTCGCCATAATCTAGATTTCAACCCAATCCTCATGGGAACAATCTCTTATATAATACAGGTCACAACCCGTACACTTGCAAAATAGCTTACAAATGTTGTGGAACATAAGGCTTCTCTACAACTAATTTCTGCCACAAATTTCATCTCTGGCTTAGCTTCCTCACCTTACTTCTATTCTTGGTTGTGTCTATCATCAAGTTCTTTTTAGCTGTTTAGCAATTCGTAAAGTGATTACTTAAACTTCCTCCCTCGAGTTGACTTCTGGCTAACTTAGGAATTTGCCTTGACTTCTTTACTAAGATGTTGAAGCTTGTTGGGTAATTTGATTTTCTAACGTCTTGATATGAGTGTGCAATTGCTCAATCTGCTTTCACTAATTAAAGTCATTGTTAAACTGACTCTTCTCCTTTCTTGTCTAGAAAAAAGCAGGCCTACTAGAAGGGATTCAATGGTCAGTGTTTGATTTGGTGTGGCTAGTGTTGGCCGAGTTCAACATATAGGAAGTTTGAAATTCTTCTCTAAAAACATGATGGGTTTTTTTTTTTTGTACTTGACAGGCTAGACCAAAAGAAATTGAGATGGTTTCGCCATTCAGGATTATATGTGTGGGAGTAAGGGTTACCATAAGGATGAGTATGTATTAGAAGAATCATTTACCACATTAATCCGCTCACCTGCGGTCTCCTAAACATAGAAATTGCACTCCATCTTATAGTGTGATGTTCCACAAATCTCACAAGAAATAGAATATGATGGTCCCACATTGCATTTTGTGCTTTCAAGTTTGCTTTCATGCATGTTCGTAACCTCACTCCAAGTGTACGAGTCGTAGATTGCAGTATATAAAATATCAATTCACAGAAAATTCGGAACTTAAAACTTTATTTTAAACACTTTTGTATCAAATATCAAGAGAATAAAGTAAAATGGATAAGTAAAAAGAAAAAATTAAATTTTAGAATTAGATTGAAAATTAGAAAGCAGTGATGAGAGTACCTAGAATCTGGAATTTTACATGTGTTTTTGCAATAGGTAGTGATATAATTATTTAATTCAGATATTATTTGTGAAAGGAGAACAAACCCTAATTTATTCTTGCACATTTCTCTTGAAACTTACAAGACGTAACCCTAATGTATTCTTAATCAACTATTCTCATGGGATTAAGTCAATTAGGAATCATTAAACTCTGTAGCTGTTCTGGGATTCCTCAAGGTCATTATGTCTATTCTCATGGTCTTAAATTTTTTGGTTTAATATCTTGATTATTGTATATTAGACTTTTACCTCTCGGTTTCATCACCTAATATATATGAAATCATTACCAAAGTGGGAGCTCATATATTAGGTAAAATTAAATCACAAGATATTAAATTAAAAATAATATTCATCATAAATAAACTAAAACCACACACTACGCTACATTGTACACATACAACATCTTAAACCCTAGATTTAAAGCTTAACTGAGCATGTTTAAGTCTAAAATAAAATTAAAATTCATATCCATCTTAAATAAGATAATAAAAATAAGAAAAGAAGAAAAAAAAAAGTTTATTGGTAAGAAGTCCGATGGTGCGTCGATCGTTCTATGAAACTCGTTGTCTTGCTTCTTACCGCATGCTCTCCAACTCCTCTCTGTCCCTTGCTCTCTTATCTAATTTTCCAGTGTGCCCCAATCTCCTACTCGGCCTCCACTATTTACAATCGCTATCTGAGAATTGCGCATGTTGCTGCTACAGGAGTTGAATTGCATAGGTATTGATGGATGGCCAGAAATTGCTGCTGGCTTGGAAAGGCTTACGACGAAGTGGATTGCGTAATTTTGAATGACCAGCATTGTTCGCATGAATGGTTGGAGTTCGTTAATAGCTTGGACGGTTCTTATCTTTTCTGGAAGCTTGGATTTGAATGACATTGCATGGCTGATTTTTTTATGGGGCCTAGTGCTTTGGTGGTGGAAAATCTGGCAAGGGTTAAAAGAATGGTGCAGATTGGACGATTGAACTTTATGATGCTGAATTCTGGACGATTTCATGGCTGGATAAGTTTAGATTATTTCTGGAGAAAATCTAGAAGCCCAGATTTAATTAAGGCCTGGAGATTTTTGTGGGGCCCACAGCTACTTTGATCTTTTGATTTCTAGTCGGTGATTTCATAGCTTTGATGGACCGTGAGGATTATTTGAGAGAGAACAAATCAACGGCTGAAATTAAAATGGATGGACAGTGCTGATTTTTGCTGCTGAATGCACGGTGGGCGCCACACTGTTTTATGGATGGCTACTATATCTGGTCTTAGACAGTGACGTTGCATGATGTTGCTATTTTGGTGGATTTGCATGGCTGATTAAATGGTGGGCCCTGCGTGCAGAATTTTGCAATGATCTGGACGGCTGGTTGGTGGACCGCTAAGATTAATTAGAGGCTGAATTTTCTGCAGAAAATATTGCACGAATATCAGCTTAGGCGGTTGGATGCACAACTGGACATGATCTTGTGGGATCCACTGATTTCGGGCTGCTGGACATATGCTGAAAATATGGGCAGTTGGATCTTGCAATCAAGTGGATGGTTGGTTTAAAATTTTCGACAGCTGCATCATCTTGGGCAGTTGGACGTGATCTTACGGGGCCCGTTTGCTGAAATTTATTTCCTGCATAGAATAAATATTTTAAATTATTAATTGATCACTTTAATAGACAAGTGGTCAAAATATTAAAATTATTTGAAGCCTAATTCTTGCAACAATTATTTTTAATATCAAACACATTTGATTTTGTGGCAACAAATAAAAAGAGTAATTTCAAGTTATTAAATAACTTAAAATTAATGTTTAATACTTGAATGTTGCAAATACATATTTTTAAAAAATTTCACATTATACTAAATTAATTATCCACAAAATTAATATAAAACACCCACAAAATATATCATTAATTGCCAATTATCAATGCAGCAACTGATCACCGTTGGTTGGAAGTGAATTAATGACATTGATCTCATATAAACCTCCTCTTCGTAAAGCGCCGCAGATGTCTCTATATTAAAAATCATGCAACGCAAGATCATCAAGCAATTCTAGAGCTTCTTCAGCAATTAGCCTTATAAATTTTCTACCTATCGCTGAATTGATTTGACTTAGAATGAATCGACATAGGCTATTATAGAAATTTTCAATAATATCACCCTATGGTATACCTGATGAGGATATTAGCCCTATAAGTCCTTCATTCTCTCCTGGGCTTCACACAGAGATTCACTATTGTGTTGCAAAAAATTATTGACTTTGTTCTTTATTTCCTTTGTCTTTGATGGCAGAAAGTATCTCTCTAAGAAAGAACTAGATATTCTTTCTAGGAAGTAATAGAATCGAGAGAGAGATAAACCACTCACTTGCTCGGTCATGAAGTGAGAAGGGAAAAAGTTGGAAGCGAATTTTTTTGCATGAGACACCTTGTACTTTAATCATGTTGCAAAATTATAGGAACTTGGGATGTTAGGTTTTTCAAAGTAAAGTCCAACGAATTGGGCTTGCTAAATCATCTAGATCAGCCTTGGTTTGAGTTTAAAGTTCCTTGCACCAATATCATATTCAACTATGCATTATTGAGAACCTTAAGGGTTTGGACGATACCAATTACTCGACATCAACCTCCTTAGTGGGTTATCGTTCTCCGCTTGATCTTTTGCATGGATTTATAGCTACTCATGTTGCTATTCATACTATGGTTATTGAAGTTGTTCTCTTATTTCTGCCATTGCTTCTTACTCTGTTAAAGTTTACTCTTCTAAAGTTTGTTATTATCAATATTCTTAAACTTTTCTCCTCAAAGTTCACTCGATCTCATAATCCACAGTAAAAAGTTTGATTTGTCCAGCAAAACTTTTGGTATGAGAGTGCATACACGATTAGTAAGTTGATTGTAAAATAATGCACTATAAGATAGTTCAGATGAAAAGAAATTAAAGGAAAAGAAAATAGAAAGAAGAAAAAGCATTTAAATAAGAAGTCCTTTATAACGACGAATTTCCTAACAATGGTGTCAAAATACTTGTTATGAGTTACACTTAAGTGTGTAGGTCGTAGTCTACTATATTTAAAAGATTGATCCATAAGGAATCTGGGACTCTAAACTTTATCGATTTAAATATTCCATATGAAATTAAAGAGAATACCAAAAGAGAATAGTAAAGAGAATAATAAATCCTAAAAATGTGAACAATGATTTAGAAAGAAAAAAAAAATCATCTAGGATCTAGGGTTTCACATGTGACGTTCTGCAATGGATAAGTGGTTTGCTTGTTTAAAATGAATAATTTGAATTAAAGGATTACAGAACCTAATTTAATTGTACATCTGCTCTCGAGCCATGCAAGACATGCTGTAATCTTCTTAACAACTTATGTACATAGGATTAAGCTAATTAGAATTTACTAAGTTTTATGACAGTTTATGAAATTCCTCATGTCACGCTTATTCTCATGGCCTAAACTTCTAGGTTTAATATCTTAATTATCGTATATTAGACTTTTATTTCTCGATTCCTTTACTAATATATGGAATCATACCAAACTGTCAAGCCTCACGAAATTAAAAAAAGTAAGAAAAAAAAGCTTTTTTTAAGAAAAAAATTTTTTTGGTTAGAGTGCTTTAATAGTATCTTGAATAGCTCTTGCCAACTAGCCTCCTTGCTTCCCTCCTTGGCTTTTGCACTTTCTGTCAACCCTAGCTCAAATTCATGTTCAAAGATGCCCTAGTTCCTGTGTAACTAAAGTTTATATGGAGATCTTTCAAAACTTAGACAAAATGAAGCAAATGGAATGAATTACGTCATGTCAGTGGTGCACATGGCCTAGGCTGTGTCCCCATCTCGCGCATGCTTGCTTGCTATGCTTTTTATTAATTTTTCACCTCACACTCTTCAAATCATGTTGAAACTTCTTCAACACGTCCTTGCCTGTTTTAATCACTAATCCGTCTCCTTTATAGTCCTTCAATTCATCTAATCGAATGAGTGTTGATTCTTCAACTTCAATTCTCCATAATTCATATCTGTTTAATATGAAAATTACTTGAATTCATATACATTAGCCAATCATGAGTATCTTGTTCTTAACAAAGTAATTTTTCCATTCAAGCTCACAAAATTATAATTAAACTAATGATAATCATTAAAATATCCAATTAATGAAGAATAAACTTGACGCAACTGTTGGTTTCTTCATTAAAGTGAAAGATGTAAGTGGATGAAAACTTGAAATTTTGGAAAAAATGTAAAAGGTTACAAGGTAAGTATTTTTTGTCCAAGTATTCATTATATTCTTTTCTATTATTTTCTTTTTACATGTTGTGATGATTCAAGAGTGGATTAATGTGGTTTTGTGGTGTGTAGAATAATGAGTTTGAAAATCTTAGCTTGAGGAAGAAAATAAATAGTACTTTTTGATGGGTTTTGGGCATGACTAGATATTGAGCATGTGTGGGTGCTTTTTAGGAAGGAATTTAACATTAGAACTTGATGACGGAGTTAAAGTTGGAAGTTGGAAGGTTTGGAATAGAAATTAGAGTTAGGATTTAAAAATTCCTATCAATGTAGCTTGTAAAAATGGTGGATTTGAAATTAGTCGAATAATGGAAATTATACATAGATTTTCATATAAATGTGATGTGATGGATTAGGGCATGACCTTAGGAGTGAGATTTTCCTTATTTTAGGTTTTTTTGTGTTGTCTAATTTTTGATATTTTGGTCTTTGCATATTTAATTACATGTTCCATGTCATGCATGCTATTTATTAATATTGATTTGCACGACTACATTCATGTGGTGCATGTGTGCTAGTGAAGATTGTAGGGTACTTGGTTGTGAGGTGACATAACCTTATTGGTTATCTTTGTCTAGATTACACAATAACCCCAGTAGCAAATTATGTGCAAATGGCACAATAGTCTAAGAGGCAAAATTTGATATGGTGCTATTTCAACCCAAGTGATTATGGCTCCAATGGTCAATCACTATATGCGGAAGTGGGGTTTTCAAACTCAAGGGGCTAGGATTAAGAGGGAGAGGTACTCTAACCTACATAACCCATTGTATAAATATATTGGTGTATACGTATGACCCAAGAGGCATACATTTATATTGATGCTTCAGTGTTACCTAAGAGGCGCATATATACCAGTGATTCAATGTGACTTAAGTGCCACTGGCACACATCTATGTAGGTGTAGGTGTAGTGCGGTTGTATCTATACATTCTTAATTTTTTCCACTTGTGATGGATGTGGTAGTTTATAAGTGCAATCCCTAAAATTACATGGAGACTCTGACAAAATTTTCCATTTTGCATCACTTATACTTTTACCATATTTAAGAAATCCTCTATGCCAAAATCATTAGGTTAAACTAAAATACCAAAACTAATGACACTAGGAGAGTTACCATTTGCAATCTTACTGCAAATGCACAGGTCATAGATTGTAGTATATAAATTATCGATCTACAGGAAATTCGGGACTATAAACTTTGCTTTTAAACGATTTTGTGATTGAATAAAAAAAATAAAAAATAGGGAAGAGAAAATAAAATTAACAACTATAATGAGTAGTAGAAAATAAATATGCGAGTACCTAAGGTCTAAGGTTTCATATGTGACTTTTGTAACGAGTAGTGATATAATTGTTTAATCTGGATATTATTTGTTAAAGGAGAACAAACTCTAATTTATCCTTGCACCTTTTCTCGAAACCAAAAAAGCGTACCCTAATTTTTTTAACCATCTATTCTCATAGGATTAAATTCATTAGAATCTATTAAGTTCTGTGGCTTGTTCATGGAATTCCTCAAAGTCATCATGCCTATTCTCATGGTGGTAGATTTTCGGATTTAATATATTGATTATTTTGTATTAGATTTCCACCTCTCGACTTTAACACCTAATATATGGAATCATGCTAAAGTACGGACATATGTACAAAGCAAGCATTAAAATCACAAGATATTAAATTAATAATAATATTCATCATAAATAAATTAAAACAACATACCACGCTACATTGTATGCATGCTACATATTAAACCCTAAATTTAGGGCTTATCTAAATTGTTAAATCCAAAATAAAATTAAAATTCAAAATCATTTTAAATAAGGAAATTAAAATTAAAAAGGAAAAGAGATAGAAAAGTGTATTGGTTGGAAGCCCGATGGAATGTCGGACGCCTCAAGTAACTTGCCGCATCACCTCTTGCCTCATGCTCTATGCCTTCTCTCGCTCTTCGGACCTCAGCCCAAGTTCTAATGACATTTTCAGATGCTTTAGGACATTCCCAAAAAAGTGTTTATATAAAGGTTAATAGTATGCATGAATAGTAACATGAATAGTGAGCATAAATAGTGTGAAAATAATGTGTATGAACAGTTACGCATGAACAGTCCAAGCGCATGAATAGTACCACACATGAACAGTAACTACGTATGTATAGTGTCTTACTTTAACCATAGCTTTGCTTCAGATATAAGTCTTTCATTTACAATTTACTCCTGCTTTCATCAAGGCTTGTCAATTTGTCCATATTGTATACCAAAATTGCATATATTCCTCATATTTTACATAAATCAATCAATCGTGAGTATTTTATGTTTTGTAAAGCTAAATTAATCAAAATATGATTTAAAGTATCTTAAACGCTCAAATTCTTCTCAATCGATAATCGAAATTTATAATATAAATGTGACTCAACAGTTACATACAACATGATTTGGAGTCTTAATAGACAAAATCACTTGCATAGGTTGCCAAGGTAGAGAATGTTTTTTACAAATGACCTAGAGATGAATGAATGAGTTGGCTCTCTAGACTATACTTTGGTCACTAGATGGACCAAACCAGCTGACGACAAATTCAAGGTAAACGTAAATGGCAAGAGGAATGTTAGGACAGCTTACACGGGATTTGCCGTTGTCATTAGAGATTCGAGGGTCTTATTCATTACTGCAAATGGTTGGTTGTGGAAGGTGTGTTAGATCCAATGGTAATGAAAGTCACCACTATTTTATTGGGGGTCAAATGGGCTATGGGAGTAAATCTTTAACAACCAAATGGAATCAGCTCCCTCATCCTCTTTGATTTTTTACAAGGTGAGAAGCAAATCTTATCTTCAGTTCGAACCATCCTAAATGAAATCAAATCTCTCAATTCTTCGGCTTCCACTATTTCTTTCCATCATATACTGAGAAAGGGCAATATGGCATCTCATACTTTAGTTGATTTTATGCCATGTAATTCTTTGCAGGACCATGTATGGTGGGGCAATCCACCCCACTTCATTTTAGAAAAATTTTGTATCGATAATTATTTTATCATTGAAATACCTGTTGGAAACAATGTTTAAAATAAAATAAAATTGACCAAAGCATGAGTTTTGATGATTAACAAAAACTAATTTGAGTATATTATGAGTACTAATGATTTTGCTCAATGATCTAAGGAGCTAAAAAAGCCAAGTCGATATCCAGTTCGACTTGGACTTCGACTTAGGGTGAAGTTGATCCCAAAGTCGACTCCATAATCGACTTGAAACAGAACCTCACAGGCAAATTCAAATATGGAAGAAAAGCTGGTGA
>JAXCLR010000063.1:8050462-8062566 GCA_035584095.1 Annona squamosa | reverse complement strand
GACATTCAACACATTCATTAGTAATCATTTTATACTCAAATTTGACTTTGTTAATCATCAAAACTTATGCTTTGGTCCATTTTGTTTTGTTTTAAACATTGTTTCCAACACCTGGAGTTTGTGCTAGAAAATAATTTTGCAATACAACACTGCATAGAAGTGTCACCATCACGTGCTCCTCAAGTTTGCACTTATTTAGTAAGATTTCTTTCAAGAACTTGGTGTATATCAGCGTCTGTGATAGCATGTTGATGAATGGGATATTGATGGATAAGTTCTTTAATGTTGAGATGAACTTCTCAAATTTTTTTTGTAGTTTGGCCTATATGTCTCCGAGGAAGGGCAAAGGGGACTAGTATTGTGGATGTGGGATGTGAGGCGTCTCCATTACTAGTTCGGGTTGCGACTCTTTGCCTTGCTTCAATTCTTGCTTAGGTTTGTTGCCAGCTTCTTTGCAACAACCTGTTCCCTAAACATCCCTAATGGCTAGTTAGCGGGTACCACCTAATTTTAAAAAATCAATTTCCATAACCTATAAGGTGGTTGTATAAAATACATAACCTGTTATTCATGAACATTATAATCCCATTCCAAAATATAACATTAAATCTACAATATTTATTTGTATGCTCATACCATAAAGACAACAATGTAGTAAGAAAAGTCCTCAAATTCCATCATTATAAAACAAGGTAAACCAAAAAACCATCATATCTACATTCACATAGTCTGTAGTTAAGTTAAAAAAAATAATTGTAACATTGCCACCATAGTTGAGTTAAGTAAGCAACTATTTGCATTCACTAGTGTCAAATAAAAGTACAAGCCTAAGAAAAATAGCTAAGAACACAAGCCCTAATCTACTGAGTTAGGTCTCTAGGCTTATGCTTTCGTACAGTCCTATCATGAGATGTTTCACCTAGTCTATGATCTAAAACTAAAACAATAAATCATGTGAGTTTAAACAGACTCAGTAAGTAAACAGTATTTAGTGCAAAAAATAGAAATAGATAAGACCAATGATACATATGCCATGATAATGATACAGTATGTCAACTCCTAAATGACCATGCATAATGTGGAATCAACACCCATGTCAAAGAAAACACGTATATAGTGGCATGTCTATAACGGGTCATGCATAACCCTCTTCTCATGTCAATTAAGGGCCACAAACAACCCTTTTCTCATGTCAATTAAAGGTCAAGAACAACCCTATACATCCATGTAACCCATTCATACTTACAGTGGCATCCAAAATTAAGAGATATAACATATGCATGATAATACTCATGCATTGAACTATTAAACTATTGTTACTTATCCCAAATGGTTCATTATCCAATACACACAAAATGAATGTCATAAGCCACACATATAACATCATTAAAATCAATAAACATATATTTTAATTTAGCAAAGTAATTACAGCACAAGCATTCCATTGAACACCTAATAGGTGTTAAAGTGGCATACATCTAGTTATCTATATTAGTTAACTACACTCAAGCCATACCACATTCTACTGATGTGAAAACTACAAATATGTCATCTATTTTATGAAACCTACGTAGTGATATTCAATTTCGTAGGAATCCATTTAAGCTTAGTTTGTGTGGATCTTAAAATGCCTTAATTGTGATGTTTCTTAGACGGTACCCACTCCCATTAGCTTTATAATTGTTTGAGAGGAGATTCCATCATTAACTTAAAAAAAGGAACATCTACTTACCTCAATCATGATTTCCCCTAAGAATAGCAACCCTAAACTTGTATCACTAAGATTTCGAGTCCTCTTGATGTGAATCAACAATCTTCAGGATAGTTTAGAGAATTTTTCAAAAGGTTTAGGGCTGGATCGAATGTTGTGAAGAAGGGAAAACGGGAAGGAGAAGAAGCATAAATGAGAGGAGAAGAAAAGGGAAGAAGGGTCACATGCAAAATGAAGCCCTAGCCAAGATGGGCCTTTCTTTTACCATGTCCTCATTGACACTAGTCGAGCCTAAGCATGGGCCAAGCCCAATTACAATTTGTTACTTGCTTTACCACCCATACAACTCAATAACTTGAAAATTTCTTTAGGGATGCTACCTCCTTCACCCCAGCAAGGGGCCTGCCCCTTAAGCCCCATAACTTGACCAATCAAGTAGAACTTTGTACCTACTCTACGAGGTTAATGATAGTCATAGTGCCACAAAACGACACGTTAATTATACACCTCTAAATCAATACCTAATAAATTATATCATAACCAAGTTATGCAATTACATAAACATGCCAGTGCACAACTTCTATTCATGTCTAATATGCTCGTAAATGATGTCCCACACAACCCAACATGCCAAGAGCATAATACATGTATGTATGCACTACATGTCCCTTAGATGTCATATCTATACATTGTATACGACACTAATATCATTAATTCATAGCAGCATATTTATAAATTTTGTCATGGTCATAAAGGGTAATAATAAAAAAAAATACGGCCCTTGCATTTTTTCTCTTTAATTTGAGTTTTACTTTTATACAATCCTTAATCTAAATTGCCCATTTTTCATGAATTTAATTTCAAGTCAACATTTTTCGCAACCTTTCACATTTTCAATAAAATGATTGAACAAAGGTAACTTTCATTAGCATAAATTGACATAATATGTAATCTAAACAAAACATGAAGAACAAACCTACGGTCAAGAATTATACATCCTCCAAACTTGAGAGATGCATTGTACACAATGCATGATGACCTAAGATGACCTAATAAAGAAATACAAAGTAAAACAAAATTAAAAAAAATTAAAAAATGGAAAGGATAGGGACTCCCTTACGAATCGGACTCGGTGGCATCCTCGTCCTCGCTCTCGCTTTGGTGCAGTTGGGATGACTGCCTGAAGCAAGCTCTGAACTCCAAGGGCATCAACGGAAAGGGCAGAAGAGTCGATGAGTCGATGTGGCACTCCTCCATCAACCGTTGGAAGTGGGCCTCCATTGCCCGATTATACTGCTACAAAAACCTAGCCTGAGCTGCCATGAGGTTTTCCAGGTTGGTCAATAGCTCGCTGGTAGTTGGCAGTTGAGAGGAGGGTCCCACTGATGGCACTACCATAGGGCGAGTCGTGGCGGTGCGGACTTGTGGCTGGGTGTGGTAGGAGAGGTTATCGATGATTGTCTGGCAATTAAAGACTTCCTTCGTTGGTTCCCATCTGACTCCCGCCCTCTTGCAGAGCACTATGATGAGGGATGGGAAGTAGTAGCTGCCCTGGGGAGCTGTCACACTGGCGTAGATCTGGTGGTGATCAGTCTTCCCACATTGATCGTCATCACGCTATATATGGTATGCGGTAGGAGCACCCTATCCATTGTGACCTTGCTGACATGAGTCGATGTATCATCCTGGCTAAGACAAAGTGGAAGAGCATCCACCCATCATACATCATCTCGCTGTGCTTGAAGGACCTGAGCTGTCCTCCCATTGACTTCCACGTTGAAGGCCTTTCGCAAAGATGCATAGTAATGGAGTTGACGTCTTGGTCTTCTCCCTCTAAAAAGGCCTTGTACTGGTCTGGGTGATCAAAATCGGGCGTCCCGTAAAAAGAGTTGATTGCCTCCGAGTGAACTGAGACGATCTTGCCTCTGACCTTAACCACGTCTTACTTGTGTTCCACTGTATTGGCATAGAATTCTCTGACCACTAGGACGATTGCAGGTAGTGGCTGTGCTAAGAATTTCTACCAACCTCGGGCATTGAGGGCATTGACGAAGTTGTCGGAGAATGAAGCAATCTTGATTCCCCACTTTAGAATCAGCTGGCACTTTTGCAATGAGTCCGTGTTCTTCGGGATATGTTCTTATAAGGTCGTCCGGGTCGCGTTGTCCATGACCCGGCGCCAGTTCATCGCTCCGTGTTCTTCGGGATATGTTCTTTGGAAACTTTTTGAAATTTTGGCTCCTAGCTGCTTCCAAGCATGATCTTTATGAAATTGAGCTCCAAGTCATTCTCCTACATAAAAAATAAAAAATAAAAAAGAAACAAAAATAAACAAAAATAAAAAAATGAAAATGAGTAATGGGTTGCCTCCCATTCAATGCTAAGTTTAACGTCCTCAGCCCAACGTTCCCACTATTTAATTTTCTTTTAGTTTCACCACCTCCTTGCAACGTTGAAAATCATCTCCCATATAATGCTTTTGACGTTGCCCATTCACAACAAAACTGTTACCGCATGCCTCGTTGAATATCTCCACTACTCTGTGATCAGTTGCCTTTATCACTACAAACGGTCCCGACCATCTGGATTTGAACTTTCCTAGAAATAATTTCAATCTTGAATTGAAAAGCAAGACTCTCTAACCTGGCTTGAATCTTCATGGTAAAATCTTTTTGTCATGCCATTTCTTCACTTTTTCTTTATAGATCTTGGAAATTTCATACACCTACATTTGGAATTCGTCCAGCTCATTGCGTCACAGCAATCGACGCACCCCTACTTATTACATGTCTAAGTTTAGTTTTTTAATTGCCCAATAAGCATTGTGTTCCAACTCCAATGGCAGTTGGTAGGCTTTTTCATAAACCAGTTGGTATGGAGACATTTCAAACTGGGTTTTGAAGGCAATTTGATACACCCATAGTGCGTCGTCCAGCTTAATAGACCAGTCTTTGCGAGATGATCCAATTATTTTCTCCCAAATTTGCTTTAATTCTCTATTGGCCGACTCGACTTGTCCATGGCTTGTGGATAATAAGTTGTCGTCACCCTGTGGTGCACCCCATATTTGTGCAAAATTGTCATGAACTACTGGTTGCAAAAATGAGAGCCTCCATCACTAATGATCACCCAGAGTGTGTCAAAACGCATAAAAATACTCTTCTCGATGAATTTGAGAACTATTTTAGCATCACCTGCTTGAGTGGGAATCACTTCTACCCATTTGGAAACATAATCCATAACCACTAGAATGTATTACTTTCCAAAGGAAGGGATGAATGGACCCATGAAGTCGATACCCCAGACATCGAATATTTCTACTTCAAATGATATTAGTGAGAGGCATTTCATGTTTTTTGGAAATATTACCTGTTCGCCGGCATTGATCGCATCTTTTGACAAAGAAATGAACGTTCTTGAACAAAGATGGCCAATAAAATCCTGATTGAAGTATTTTCACTGCAGTTTTATCTTCATGGAAATGGTCCCCATACGATGATGAATGGCAACTCTGCAATATATATTCCTATTCACATTCTAGAATATATCTATGATATAAGTGATTTGGGCATTGCTTGAATAAGTATGGATCATCCCAAAAATAAAATTTTACGTCATGGAGAAATTTCTTCCTTCGATGTGAATTCATCTCTGGAGGTAACAGTCCACTAACGATGTAGTTTATGAAGTCTGCGTACCATGGTGGACTGCCTAGGGAAAAGGAAAAGAGCTGCTCATCCAGGAACACTTTTCGTATCTTCTGCGTGTCTTGGGCTAGCTGGGATCTTTCAAGACGGGATAAATGGTCAGCGACCTGATTTTCAGCTCATTTTCAGTTTTTGATTTTGAGGTCGAACTCCTGTAGCAATAGGACCCACTGAATCAAGCATGGTTTTGCATCCTTTTTCTTGATCAAATACTTAATGGTAATGGTCTGTGTAGATGATCACTTTAATGCCCACCAAATAGGCTATAAATTTGTCGAATGCAAAGACCACCGCTAGCAATTCCTTTTCTGTCATAGTATAATTCATTTGCGCCTTGTTTAGGGTTTGGCTAGCGTAGTAGATGAAGTGAAAAACTCTATTTTTTCGCTAGCCTAGTACTGCTCCCACTACGTAGTCACTTGCGTCGCATATCAATTTGAATGAGAGATTCCATTCTGGAGAAATAATAATTAGCACAGATACCAATATCTTTTTTAGCTCCTAGAATATCTCCTGCATTCGTTGGTGAATTCAAATGGCGCATCTTTCTCGAGCAGTGAACATAGCGGCTTGGCTATCTTGGAGAAGTCTTTTATGAACTGCCTGTAGAACCCCACATGTCCCTAGCAACGGCGCCAAAAACTTGATGAGCTGCATATATGTCAATTAAATTGCTCACTTTTAACGCAAGTATACGTGCCCAATCAAGTATTAAAGTGTGAGTAGAGTATCGTTCCTAAGAGAAATTTGTCTAACTGGGATTATTAATCAGTTTGATTGCTTTCGGTGAGTAGAAAATTCTGAGTTTTGAACTTACAACCAAACTATCAAACTCAAAAAGAAAATTGAAAAGAGTTTCACAAAACAACTGGAATACAACAAATGAGTTTATCAATTAGGGATGACAGATAGATGTTCGAAATTCTTGAATCTAAACTATATCGCATTGGTTCCTTTTCATTAGATTGTGCAAGGATTTACTAGCCCAAGTTCAATAATCTTTATATATCTTCCAACACATATAAAGCTAATTACACTCTATTCAATTGTTATGTTCTCATGCCATTAAATAAATTGGAATTGATAAGTTTATAACTTATTCATTGACTATAAGGGTTTAACAGTATATTCCTATCCATTAAACAACTTGCCTTATCAAAGGGGAAACCTATGCCCTACATATGGATGTAGCAGAGATTTTTCTTTTTTAAGGATTAATCATGCAATTAAATCATCTTACAAGGTAGCTAGTCTTGTAAAAAGCATTAAATATTACATGCAAGGATAAATCCACAATGCACAATCATATAGAAATCAAATATTCATTTCTGAATCTCAAAGAACTAATATAATATAGTTAGATATCAATTCATCCTAACTATCCATCTAAAGGAAGTTTAGTTTAAAGACATGATCATAAAATTCTTTACATTCATATTGTAAATATCCAGAAAAAAAGAGAAAGAAAAATAAAAAGATGAAGAGAAAACTGGTTCTCCAGCAGTTTCCACCAAAGGGGTTGAATCTTCTCTCCAATCCGTGCTTCGATCGAGTTCTTTCCTTCTCTAGGCGTCTATTCCATCAGGGCTCTCTCCCCTGCGTGAATTCCTAGGTTTTTACTTATAATCACTGATTTGCACAACGCACGTATAGAAATTCACGCGTGCAAATGAGTAGTGGCGCCTAAGCACCAACTCTTTGTGTGTTGGGTAACTTATAAACCTTTTTGGATATTATGAAAATTGATGCCTTAGCACCTAAGCGCCCCAAGCTGGCGCCTAGACGCCAACCCTCCGGATGCTTCGTGACTTGAAAACTCTTTTGGAACACTTGTATGATCATCTCATGGCACCTAGGTGCCAACTCCATGAAATCTTTTTGTTGCTTGATGTGCTAGAGATTCTGGCTAAGGCATGCAGGTTGGCACCTAGGTGGCAGCCCACATGCCTCTTGACTTGATTCTAATCAGCATCTGATTCGCCTGCATGCCTGTAATTTTTCCATCCTTCCTACAAAAATTATATGAACTAAATAAATGAATTAAAATGCCTAATTTATACTAAAAATGCATAAAAACTATGTAATGCTCCTAAAATGCACAACAAGTAAAAATTAAGCTAAATGGATGCAAACTAAGTCTAATCTCTTGCACTAATACATAAAAATAGTCTGAAATGGGCCACGATAACTCGCATTTTCATGAGTTATCAATATACTGGGACTTATCATTAACAAGAGAGTCATTGGGCCTCGGGACTTAAACAAAAATACTCAAACATTAAAATCTTAAACTCAAATATTCAAAACCAAAACCTAAAAATACCCCTTAAACAACGTCCCTCTACTAATGATTACGTGCGGGACTTGTGTAGAGATACTCCCTCCACCGTACATGTGTCAAAACCCATGTACCATCTTCCACTATACATGTATCATAATATATGCACCATAATAATTAATTCATAAATAAATGCAATAACATATGAATCAATTATAATGACACTAATAACAGCCCTTGAAATATCTCTTAAAATTAAGGAACGCTAATCTTCACCATAGAAACACTCCCTTCTAACACGAAAATATTACACAACTATATATAGGAGATCATTCCTCCTACAAAGAAGAAATGATATAAAGACCAGACTCCTGCCCATTCTAGAATTCTCATCTCCTTATTCAACCTCTCAATATTTCCTCCTCTCTTACGACTCATTGGGGTTCGTCTCATGTCCCTCTTTGCTTTATCTTATCTCCACAAAGAATTGTCTTTGACCTCCAAGTTCACTCAACACTCGCTATATAACCTCCCAAATCCTATGAAAATCCTCCTAAGTTGCATGGGAATCTTACTAGACTCATTAAGAACTCATATTCCCTTTAGGAACCTTCTTGGACCTTTTGGGAACCCATTTAGACCCTTTGGGAACCCATTTAAATCCTCTGAAGTCCTTCTAAAACCTCTATGAAAACTCTATTGAGTCCATCTCATCCTTCTATCAGTCCCTCTACAAGATCCACCCTCTTACACTAGTGACAGAGAAGCCTTATGTTCCACCTCTATCATACTAGCCTCCTTTGCACTCTCGTAAAGATGTATATAGGCCAAACTACAAAAGCAATTTGAGAAGTTCATCTCAACATAGAGAACTTGTCAATCAATATTCCATTCATTAACATGATATCTCAAACACTAATTTATGATGAATTCTTAAAAGAAATCTTGCTTAACAAGCGCGAACTCGAGGAACACGAGATGGTTATACTTATTGAATAGTAGAGTTTTTATTAGAGAACAATGTCCCAAGAAAGCTCAAGGACCTAAGAAACTTTTCTATCACTTATCTTGATAATGATGTGCAAGTACACAAGGCCTTGTGTGACCATAAGCCTAATCTCTCTTTCCATTTTCGAAAAATTGAAGATGGATCATCGTCAGCCCACATCCATATCATGGCAAATTACAAACCATTCTATCATCCTATGGGCATTATAGAGGGTGTGTTAGCAAAGGTTGAAAAGTTTTATATTCCTATGGATTTTGTTGTCCTTGATATGGAGGAAGATCATTAGACCCCCAATCATATTGGAAGGTTATTTTTAGCAATAGCTGGGACCATAGGTGATGTGAAGCATGGAAAGCTTATATTAACCGTTAGAGATAAGAAGGTGATGTTCAAATTGTCCTCAAAGCCAGACAACTCCCCTCTAAAGAATTTATATATACGATTGATGTAACTAATGAGACATTAATAAAAGGAACTTCAATGAACGTGATGGGGGAGCGCATAATCAATGAAGGAACTATTGAAAGCTTGAATCAAAAAGTTGTTGAAATCATTGCATATTTAAAAGTGAAAAATCTAAATCACCGCAACAATTAAAATCTAAAAAATGGGATAACTATGATAACACAATGGTAATAACTTTCTCCTTCTTGTCAATCTCTTAAAAATGATTGCTATAGTTTATTGACTGGAGAAATCCACAAGCGAATCTAGATGCCAATTTGGAAGATGAAGAGTGCATGCAAATCTAAAGGCAAGTAAAAGAAGAAGAGACACAAAAGCTAGAGTTAGTTGATTCATGGGGATCAAATATGAAATGTAATTTTAAAATTACTATTGTATCATAAATATGTATAATGTTATACCAATTTTTCTGACTGAAATTATTCACGTGTTTTGTAAACATTTATTCATAAAATTTTTGTAGATTCTATGGAATGTAAAGAAGAGAATAAGGTTATGAGAATTTGAGTTAGATAATAAAACATGGATTCAAGCGCATTGGTATGTACTCTTTAATTATGAAGCTATTGCATCATTTCAGAAATTAATTAAATCTATTCTTATAATATTTTTCACTTATGAAAAACTATTTCTCCTCAATTTTAATTGTTCCCTTGTTAATTCCTATTATATTTTTTGTAGAGAGCATGAAGAAACAATTATTAGAAAAGCTCATCGTCTTTCAAGATGTCCATCGCCAAATGAAGTATCAATAATACATAGTCAAACGTTCCATGAATGGTTTCGTGATTATGTAAGTGCATTGTATAACTAATTTATATTTCACATGTTGAAAATATATGTTTTTAACAAATGTGAGCATATTACAATTAGTGATTATTTTAATTAGTCTTATTATATATAATTTAGGACAAACAATTGGATGAAGAAAGGGATCCACGAAGTGATAGATGAAATAAGATGGCTAGCATGCGGCCCAAGGAAATTTGTACAAAGATATACATGTTTTATTATGAATGGTTTCAACATTTATACTAAAGCGCATGAATCAAATTTAACCAACCAAAATAATGGAGTTATAGTAAGTGCAATACAATGAGTCATGCAAGTGTAAGGAGTAAAAGGCCCATTGAAGGGAAAGTCTCATATTATGGTATCTTAAGAGATATTATAGAGCTAAACTATCACTAGAAGCGCAAAGTTGTATTATTTAAATGTGATTGGATCAATGCCAATGGAGAAAGAGACTACAAAAAGGATAAATTTAAATGCACATTAGTAAATTTTTCACACTTGATACATATTGAAGCTAACCTTTGTGATAACCTTTTTATGTTAGCATCTCAAGCTAAAAAGGTATTTTAGGTTAAGGATCAAGTATACAAATATCGGCATGTTTTTTGCATGCAAAACCTAGATATTTAAATAACATGGGTGATGAAGTGCTTGAAGATTCTATCGAGACACATATTGAAGGAGCCCAAGATAAGGAGAGCATACTTGAAGATGACTTATTTGAAACCGTTCAAGCTAAAGCAATTTGGATAAGAGATGATATTGATGCTCTTGATGATGAAGAAATATTGACAAAAGAAGCGGAAGTAAATGCAGAAAATTTAGTGCAAGTTGGATGATCTAGGTATTTTGTTTATATTTATTTTTCTTATTGTCTTTTAAGTTCATTTTCTTCATTTTATTTAGGTATTGAGTAAGTTAATTATTGATTTTTCAATTTTTTTCGGATTTGACTCATATTTTCTATGTAAACATTGAAAGGTATCTTGTTAATTATAATTTTATTTATTTTCATGAAAGAAACTAATTGATTGAATTCAATAATCATCCTTTTGTACAATTA
The DNA here is from genome assembly GCA_035584095.1 of Annona squamosa. Taxonomy (NCBI): domain Eukaryota; kingdom Viridiplantae; phylum Streptophyta; class Magnoliopsida; order Magnoliales; family Annonaceae; genus Annona; species Annona squamosa. The sequence continues at coordinate 8,051,538 of JAXCLR010000063.1, read as the reverse complement.
AGTTTGTCCTGAATGCTACCATTTGGTAGTAATGGACTTCATTAAGACCTCATCCAAAAGGGTTAAGAGATTATCCAAAACTCTTACCATAAAAATTCAACCACCTAACAACTAGGCGGTCCCACTTATGTTTCGCTAGATGAACCACAAAACTATAATTATATATATCTTTTTATTTTATGCTTATATTTGTTTTATTTTATCCCTATGATTTATTTAGTAACATTTATTTCATTTACTTTGTTTCAAATTTGTATGTGAGTTTTATTTTTTCACTTTAATATTAAAATTTCAAATTTGATTCATTTATAGGCCGACATGTGTGATTTCTTTTGAAGAAACTCCTAGGTTGACACTAATTTGATAGTTTTAGCCAAAGGTAACTAGTGATGTGAAAGAAAAATCTATGAAATTGACAACAATAGAAGTGTGAAGATATATTTATTTTTTGATAATATTTTACAACTACTTGTATAACAAGTGTAATTTGTTATTATAATTTATTTAACTTGATATTGTTTTGGATTCTGCATACTACTTTCTTGATGGGTCAATGAACAAATTGTACTCTATTTAATTTCTAATATTGTTTCTGACTCTATTAAGTTCTAATCGGGTAATTCTTTTGCAACTACTTGGACAATTATGCACATGCACGATGGTTAAAAATTTTATTCTACTTATCAATTTTACAATGCTATTGAATTGCTTTTCTTATTAGAAATCATTCCACTTGTATGAGCCAAAATGACTTAGTTTAAAATTTTTTGATAAGAAATTATTCACCTTTCGTGAATGAGATGATTTAATTTGTTGAAATTTAACAATTAATTGGGGAATGGTATTTAAATCAAATTTTTAATAAGAAATTACTCAACTTCATGAACCAAAATAAATTAATTTGTTGAAATTTAATGGTTGATAATCTTTTATAAATTAGTGTAAATGAATTTATATGACTTTTTAAATAAAATTTTAATAATGGAAATAAACGTATGTAGAATAACTTTTAATGATGATTTTAATTAATAGCATTAATGAGTTTATTTTAGTGATTATAAATGATAGCATTAATG
>JAXCLR010000063.1:8012645-8050362 GCA_035584095.1 Annona squamosa | reverse complement strand
TGCATTGAGACTGAATGCACCCGGGTGTATATTCAAAGTACCTCTTTCGTTTCCATCATTTGTTATCTATATTCTAATAGTAATCTACGGAAAGATTACAGTTAATCTATCGAAGATAAGAATTTGAGGGTAAACGGTTTGAAGCATAAGTCCTGCTAAGGACGCGAATTAAGGAGATCGTTTAGCAATCAACGAGTGTGGGATAGGATGGTATTGTATTATAGACAGATTTTTCAACCACTAATTTTATAATAAAATTACCAAATTTTTCTAATTCTATCTTTGTATTTAAATCATTTTTATTTTCGTATTTTCCATTTGTTTCAACTTTACTTTTATTATTTCATACGGATTATAAAATTTTCACAATTTCACCCTCTCCCGCGTTCCCAAACATCACCTTAAACAGTTTGAACAATAGCTGCACAGTATAAGGTAATATGGTATTTGAGTAATCAAATATAAACTGCTTACGGTCACCGACTGCGAATTCATTAACTGTTATGGTCCGCATCCTCCTAGTTATGATCCCATCCCCCGGGATCAACGAAAGGAACCGTCCTCCAACCGCTGCCCTTTGCCTTGCCTTTCTTTTCTTGGGCAACGGAAATCGTAAGCAATCGCTTTCCCCGGACCAATAAAAAAGCCCGATGTCTCCCGTCATTTTTAGTGCTTTCTAAGTGTTTGTTTAAATAACTACAAGACCATTCTTAAAGCCCGTTCCTTCCCTCTTTTCAACTTTCCTCTTTGCTTTGTTCCTTGCTATCGCCTTTCTTGAACAAGTCATGGTCCACGCCTGCCGCTGCCGGCTTTCGGAAATCCATTCTTGCCCATGAATGACAAATCCCCAACTCCCAGAATCGATCTCCTCCCCACCCAACATCTCAAAACAAAACAACCATTTCTTCAGAAATCATCAACATCCGGGCTGAGAAATAGAGATGACTGGATGGTTGAGGATCTTATTGGCGGTTTTGCCTGCCGTCGTCATCTCCGGGCTGCTGATCCTCTTCCTGCTGCGGCTGTGCTCTTCTAGGAGGAGGAGGAATTTCCCAGAACCGGAGGAGGAGAGGAAGGAGAGCTTCCCGCCTGGGATTGCCAAGCTGCACGTCTCCAGTTACAGCAGCTCTGCCAGCAGGGGGAGGTCGGGATTGCACGCCCTTCATCTTCATTCCATCAGCGAGAAGAGAGAGCCGAATTACTACCTGGTCCGACGCGGGGTCTTGGCGAAGCCGCTATTCAGCTGGGCCGACCACCCCTGGCTTGTTTCCGAGGCCGTGGAGAACGGCTGGCCGATGTTCGCCTTCACCAGCTTCTCCCCAAGCTCTCTGCCGCGCTCCGCCACCACCACGCTGTGGGACTTCTGCGCCGGGTGCGACTACGGCGGGGACGGGGAGGTGGAGGTGAGCTGGGAAGTGGGATCGGGATCGGCGGACTCGATGCAGAAGATCAGGTTGAATTCGGGTTTGAAAAAGATCAAAAGCAGCAACCCCAAGGATTTCTCCTACATCAGGACGGCCCTGCCACTCCCGGGGCCGCCGCTAGGGAATTCCTCCTTCCCCCAAGTCTCCTATTTCGAGATCACTATCTCCTCCGGCGAGGACAACGCCGACATCTGCAGCGCCGAAGTGGGCAGGAACTCCGCGGAGGGTGAGCTGACGAAGCTGATACGAGAAAAACCCACCCTAAAATCCCAATCTGACGTGACCATCACCCTCCCCAAGGAGGAAGAGAGCAAATCCGAAGGTGGGCTGATCACTCTCGGCCTAGCCGGAGGCACCGCACCTCCTTTCGCTCTACCGGGAAGCTACCGTGGCTCGGTCGGCTTCAATTCCAACGGCTCTGTCTCCCTCGACGGTATGTTTTCGAGAACTCCCCTGTTTGTGTTCTCTTCTTGGGTGCAAAATCTCCTGACGTTGTTCTTGGACTCTGTTCCAGGCATTACTCTGGCGCTGGAGACGAAGAAAAACGAATGGCGACAGGGAAACAGAGTCGTTGGGTGCGGGTTCGATCCCGGTCGGAAGAAGGTGTTCTTCACCATCGATGCGGAGCTGGTGCACACCATCAACTGCAAGTCCGAGGAGTTCTCGTCTCCTCTCTACCCGACGCTGGCCTCAAACGTCGACGTGACGGTGCTGGTGAACCTGGGGCAGAGCGCGTTCCTGTACAGGCCGGCCAACGCGCAGCGCACGCCCAACCCCTGCTTCCTCCGCCCCGACGCCCCTGCTACGCGCGCCATCGGCGACGAAGACAGCAAGGAGCTCTTCTCCATGGGGAGGATCGACTCGCAGTGGCTGCAGACTAAGAAAAGCGGCGGCACCGTCAACAACAGCGGCAGCTTGACCATCGACACCGCCACGGATTTGGAATCGGAAGCTGACCTGTTTGAGATCGCCATCGACAGCGAGTCGGGGTCGACTCCCACCGCAACCATACTCCCCAAGTAAATAGTAAAAAACGAAAAAAAAAAATAAAAATAAATTAACAGAGCTGCTAACATCATACGAAACGTGGCAAGTGGGTTTTTCTTCTAACTGAATTCCAAATTCGGAGCCGGTTCCGATACGCTAAAGAAAGAAGAAAAAATGGGTTTTGAGAATTTTTCTCCTGTATAGATTTTTTTGTTTTGTTTTGTTTTGTTTTGTTTTAAATGGGATTACTTTATATTGAGGGTAATGCTTCGTTTGCATATGAAAGATTGGTTGAGGAGGTGATGATGACAGTTGTGGGTTTAATTGCATTATCGGGAGGGAGGGAGGGAGCGAGATGAAATGCCATTCTTTTTTGTATGTGAGGTAGAGTTAACACACTTTGAGATTAGATGCTTCTCTGTCAACACAGAAAATTATAGCTGAAGATAAGAAGCATTGATTTTTGGGGCATGCGTAAGGTTGTTTATGAGAATTAAAAGTGGCGTAATAGATTATTAATAAAGCGACAAACATAAATGGGTCCTGGTTTTTGTGTAAGCCTCTCCACTTTTGAGTAACCTTGACATGTAATGGAATCTGCGAATTGCATAATCTCCGTATCAAATCTTTTAATTTAGGTAAAATTCCTTATATATCAATAATGTTTGCCCTTATTAGCTCCTAATTTCTAATATATTCGTAAATTATTCTTGTTTCCATAATATTTCACATAAATTACTCTCATAACTACATTTTTAAATTCAGTGTCTAAATTTTCTTGCTCCTTAAAAAAACGAATTCAAACAAATTTTGTGTTTGCAAATTATGACTAATGGTGTGATTGGGAATTGATAAAAAATGTTAATTTAAAACTTTTCACTCTCCAAAATTATCATATTTTTTAATCATTATTTTTTTCATATCACATCATTTGACAACGTTTACTCTCCAAAATTTTTCATCAAAAATTTTATTCATTATCAAACACACACTAAATTATTTCCATTATTGAAATTTGGACAGACAAACTTGTCTTTTTCACTAAGGAAATAATGACAGTTTTGACAGCATGAATATATTAAAAACTAGTGGTAAATGTTATTGGTTTATGAGAAATTTTGTCTTTAATTTAAAATCTATAACTTGTAAAATATTTCTTTTCCCTTTCTTAGGGAAGTTCATGTAAAATTATGAAGGCAACCTCTTTCATGGGGCCACTTTGATGATGAAATTAACATCCAATCAATCATATTGTTTGACATAATTTCCTTTGTCACTGTATTAACAAATCGTTTTGGTCAAAGTTGAATTAGTAGGTCTTACCTTCTTAAAAATATGTATAATCATATGTTTATTACAAGAGATATCTAGATCTATCTATAGATGGATTAGAATATTGTAATACTTAAAAAAAAAACATTTGTTCTGGTATAAATGATGTTTTAGATGGTTTCAATGTTGAATTAAGAATTTCGAAATTAATATATGAATTAAAAATTTTTATTGCGTTAACTTTATAAGAGGTTCGCACTAATATGGAGTAAAAAAAAAAAAAAACTTGGCTTATGATTTTATGAATTATTGTAACATTGCTACGGATCTAGCAATGTAACTAAGAGATCTGCATGTGTAATAAAATCAAATATTTGAATCCAAGTGGTTTTCATGCTTAATAAAAATACTTTTTTTAAAACAAATGTCCCTTCCATGACTTTGATTATAACTATGTTTGGCAAAATAATTTTTTGAACAATAATATGACCAATAAAGCCAAACTGAAAAAATTTCATCAAAAAAAAAAAAGCTAAACTGAAAAAAAAAGAATCAGAATCTGATTTGATCATGAAAATAAACCTGAAGGAGAAAAAAGTTTCTACAACTTGGGTCGGGCTAAAATGAACCCAACAGAAAAACCCAAAGTTCCACCGGATTTGATCATGAAAATAAACCTGAAGATGAAAAAGTTTCTACAACTTGGGTCAGGCTAAAATGAACCCAACAGAAAAACCCAAAGTTCCAACCAGTCCAAGATAAAATAGGATTAGGTTAGGGTACATGCCAACCAAGCTAAAAATACTCAAACATGATACCATTCTAATATTTCCAATATATGCGTTCTTACACAATTATTTATATATTCTTAATATGGTATTTTTAATTGATGGGTGCATTAACTACTAAAAATATTTATTCTAAATCTATTATACATGAAAACATATATTATGGTTTTATAATTAAAAAATTGATAGGTACCGTAAGTCAGTAATAGGGAAATCGGAGACGCGGACAGCCGTGTATTAAATGCGCAGGGGCTACCGGGCTAGATACAATTTTTTGTATATTAGCTTACCGTACAATATTAAATTTTTATTTTTCTTCATAAACATGTTTTCTTAAGTATATTTAATTTATATACCAAGTTTTGCCATTTATAATATTTTTACATATTTATTTTTTATTTTTAAAAATCAGGGGCATATAAGTCATTTTCTAGCCCTTAAAACGTGTAATTTTTAAAAATCAAAAACAAATATGTAAAAGCAATATAAAATAGCAAAACTTATTATATGAATTAAATACACTTACGAAAATATATTTATGAAGAAAAATCAAAAAAGTATAAATAAAATGAAAAAGATTGAATATTTTACGATAAGCTAATATACAATCTATTGCATAATATCATTACTCACGTATAAAAGAGTAATAAAGTTGGTTGGCTTGGGCACATCTATATGGCCCAGAAATAATCGGAAAAAGGAGGATTTTGGAATCATCGCTGTATTCTAGTGTTCCATAGTTGTTAGCCGTGGACAGTACCGTCACGTAGGGATTAGCTTGTAGAGAGGAGAAATATCTTCATCGTTTTGGAACTACTTTGTAAATTTCTATTCGTTTTCAAGAAAATTGCTTGGATCCGGATTGGGATCTATCAAAAATACAAGCAGCGTAAATTTTTAAATAATTTTAATTAACTGATGCATTAATTTTCTTTTATCTTTTCACTGTTTTAAATATTATTTACGAAAGTTAAATTTAAATTATATATATTGTTACTTGTTCACTCACTTTTACTAAACTTGAAATGTAAAGATTTTTTTAGTTTTAGGGTTACGGTTTCGTTAGCTGAGGTGCATGGGTGTATTTCAGTTTTTACGAAAATGTGGCCCAAGAATACTTAATTCACCCACTAAAAATTGTGATTTTCTGTTATGTGTATATATTTTTTTCCAAATTTTAAAAATCATCAATTTTGCAAAGTAAAAATACTTTAAAATATCAATAATTATTAATTTTGAGAATTTTCAAAATTTTCAAAATATATTTACATACCCAAAAATAAAAAAAAATTAGTTTGTGAATTAAATACACTGGCACCAATATGTTATGAAAAGTTTTTATATACATAAATCGGCCAGACTAACAAGAATCTTGTTTGGCCGGACCAACAAAATCAAAGCTCTTAGTTTTATTTCTTGAAATGTAATGTTATAAAACAAATAACTTTTGCCTTCTTTGACGAAAGATTACTATTATTTACATTATTTTATAAATTAAATTTATAATATACCTTAAATATATGCTATTATAATTCATCAGTTTTGATAAAACGATGCATTGTTTAAAATATGAAACAGGTACGGTTTGCAATAAATAAAATAGAAAAATCGAGGTTTGAGTATTTGACCCGACCACAAATCTGAAATTTTGACCCTTTTTCAACCCGAAATACACATCAACCTGAACGTAGAATTATGGTTAGGGTTTAGGTCCATTAGTATATGATCCACCCAAGTTGCACCTCGAAGAGCAGCGATTTCACCAAATAAGAACCCAAGATAAAGAGGATATATAATCATATATCCCAGCCCAACGCGCACATTTTCACCTAATTCAATCCCTCCCCTTGATTTTTGTTCTGATTTTCATAATAAAACGATTAAAAAAAATTCAATTAAATATCAAAATTATTTCAATCAAAATTTTGCTAAGGCAGGGGGTGTGGATTTTACATGAAGAAGGCATATTGTTATTTGAGGTAACTTGTGGTAAAAGTCAATTATACTGTTTCATATTTAATAAATATGCAAGGGGGATTTTATAAATTTTCAAATATCCAAGGGGATAATCGCGCCTCTTCTTAAACTCCGGGTACATTCGCGGTATCCGCCTATGTTCTACTTTTCAAAAAGATATAAATATTGAAGTGTTTAAAACGTGGAAGTTACAGGGAGTCATTCGCGCGAGTATTTAAGACTAACAATATTTTATAAAATTCTTCATCTACAAAAGAATTTTTGGAAAGCTATGTTTAACTGTTTGTTAAAAGATAAAAGTTTTCCATCTAAAACTTTTGACTATTTATAATTATCTTTATTTTTAATTATTTCTTTATATCTCCCTGGACAAATTATCTTATTTATCAATTATTGGTATACAACTATCCACACAACGAACATATCTATTTTAACTTTATTATTTTTATTTTTCATCATTATCTTTATTATATCATATCATTTTCTTTCATTTAAAAAATATTTACTTTGAACACTTTTCAATAAATTTGTATTATTTTCCAAACATACCCTAAAAGCTTTAGTGATAAAGAAAAACTAAAAGTTTTATAATTCAAAAACCGATCAAATGACTTTAATGCATTAACAATGGGATCTTGATTCAAGTTGGTAACTAAGGTAGACATAACCAAGAGAGGATCTATGAATGAAATTCAATGGAATCGGTTATATTAAAATCGGTACTTAAAAAAAGTAAAATGCTAGCTTTTTTGAAATATAGATGATGATGATGATGATGATGATGATGATGATGATGATGATGACGACGACGACGATGATGATGATGATGATGATAATGATGATGATGATGATAATAATAATAATAATAAAAGATGGTTGAAAATACCAAAAAATGTGACTTCCACGCAAAAAATGTTCAATGTTGGCTAATCCATCTCCTTCTAATATGCACTCCATCGCCAATGCGCAGTTAGCGCGGCTAACAGTGTTTTTACCATGTTGTGGGAGATTCAAGCTTCGGGTCTTGATTAGGGAATCTTGTCTTCCATTTCAAAAGAAATTTCTCTAGTAAATACATTATACGTTGGATTTACCTCTCGAGCATGAATTTGGAAAATATATCCTTGGGATAAATTGAGTTCTAATATATGAAAGGAAAAATTCCTCAAACAACCACAACATTTACTTATAATTCCTTTTGTACTCCCAGTGTTTCAATAATCTTCACGATAGCCATGACATTTCATTCTCAATTACTCAATGTCCACGCCGTCGCGGAGGGGATCTGATCTCCTTTTTGAATTTTTTTTTTAGAAATATTAATATAGGTGTATTTAACATGTATAAAAAATTTTACTATTTTTGGAGTATTTTAGATATTTAGGGTGTGTTTGGATTTAACAAAAACTTTATGACTTTTTTAATAGTTGAAAAAAGTTGTCATTGTCAATTGCATAACCTAGATAAAATTTCTGTGGCATTTTTTCGGCCACAAAAAATGATATATTAATTGTATTACAAAGACAAAAGCTATTTTTGGAGCCGAACAAAAGCGCAATAATTGCATTGGAAATCGAAATTGACATCTTGAAATAACAAGTTTTTTCAAACGGTCCTTTAGTTGAAAAGTTTTACCAAAAGCATCAAGTTTTGTAGATTACCAAACAGACTCTTATTTTTTATTTTTAAAAATCAGTGGCATTTTAGGTATTTTCAATTACGATTATGCCATTGATTTTCAATAATTAAAAATAAATATCTAAAAACTCCAAAAATAGTAAAAATTTATACATATGTTAAATACACTTGGGTTAATAATTTTATGAAAAAATTTTCAAAAAAATTAAAAAAAAAATTAGTATATGCTGGCAGGAGCAGGCAACGCGGGTGGAGGAGATCATATCCGGTCACCGAGGGCCTAAGCGACTTACGACTGTTATCTGCATATGGAGATGACATTTTTGCCCAAAATTGGTTTCCATTGGCTTCGCTGGGTTTGACTCCTCCGACATCTTTCTCCACCAGAGGCTCTGCTGCTCAAGTCTCCATCACCAGCTCAGGCATCTTAATCGGCTCGAGAACCTTTGCTACCTGCATTGGCTGCTATAGTTGCTGCATTGGAGAAGCAGCGACAACATTGGGAGTATGGGCGGTGGCAAAGGCAGTGGCCTGCCATTTCAATCTACCAATTCAATGATGTTAGTGAAAAAAATGTGCTAGAGCTCCTCTGCTTTAAATCCTGCAAATTGGCGACCATAAAACCTATTTGCCTGACGGGGATGATGGAGCAGGGGCGCATTTGCGATGGAGGGTTGGCCATTGCAATCATGGCTACCATGCTGCAAGGCCTGTAGTTCTTGAAATGCGACAATGGGTAGCGGCAATCGAACTTGTGGAAGTGAGCTACTGGTTCTGCACCTGCTTGTGTTGTTTGCACTATCCCTATTACTTGTCAAAAGAGGGATTTAAAGAGGAGAGACATAGCCTCCAGATCCGATTGATTTTTCCGTGGCGATTGGAGGTGAGGGCTGTGGTTAGCTGCTATAGTTTCAGTTATGGCCTTTGTGGCGAACAATTTTCCATTGAAATTAATGCGTCCTTGCTGGATTTTTGTAAAAGCTGTCGAAGAATAGGGCTTGGTCAAATTGTGAGATTCTCCACAACTGCATATGTTGTCGAATTCGAGATAGTTTGTGGGTTTGATTTGTAAAGGCCGTCGGTAAAAAAGAGTTGAGCATAGAACAGAGGCAGATGCATTTTGTTTTAAGAAATATTTAATAGAGATGTGGATGATAGATGGGATTTAAGATTTCTGTTGGTGTTGATGTCGTCCTCAAAATTTGATCGCTTAGTCATACCATTATGCTCACCATGGATTACAAGCTCTTGAAGTGCCTGAACACTGTACGGGCTATTGACGAAGCCGGACGATTCCTTGGGTTCGGCCTGGGTTTGGGCTGCTTGCGCGTGGAATCAGGTGCCGCCTGTATCAGCATTGCCGGTACGCGTCTAACCATCCTTACATTGAATATCATTAATGCACACATACCGGCACTGATGTTTGACGGTTGTAAGCTGGGAAAAAACGTCAAAAACTTTTTAACAATGCCAGACAGACGCTGTATCTAGAGATGGTCGGTCGAATGTGGGCTGGCCAGAGAAGAATTCGTCAACAGCGGCTTTGGATGTGCCATTTCAGCCCACCTGGGCAATTTGGGCATCAGGACAGAATAACGCTTGCATCTTTTGCACCCTTTGAACATAACGGGCGGCGTACAACGGGATGGGTACCAAAGAAATTAGGGCAAAAATGTTATTGGTAGAAAAATAAAATTATTATCAAATGTTATGGGTATTGGAAAATTTTTCCTTTAAAATAAAAAAAAATACGCTCCATCCAAACGAGTTGTCTTTCCATGGTAAAAAAAGCCATTATGTCAATGTTTAAACTCTTTTACTTTAATCATTTATTCTTCTAATGTATTATGTTACATGTTCCCCTGTCTCCTACAATTTTTAGATTTCTTTCTTTTTCAAATATGTCTTTGAAGCGATAAAAATTTGTATGAAAAGTTTTTAATGTAAAAATTTTTTAAATAGGAAAAAATAATGTAATATGATGAGAAGTAAAGATAAAAAAGTTAAAATAGATAAGTTAGTTATACAGGTAATTATGTATAAATGATTAAAAATTATGATAATTATGTAAAAGGATATGAAGAATGATTAAAAATAAAATAATTATAGAAATTTCAGGATTTTATATTAAAAAGTTTTTGTTGAGAAGTTCCAATGGTTACTAAATATACCCTTAATTTTTTTTTGTTAGCAGCTTTCGTGAACAACCTTATCAGATAAACAATCGTAAGACATGGCCCCAGCTGTTTGGCGGCGTAGGATTCAATTTTAGAAAAGCATCTTAAATCAGCGCCGTTATTGTTTGCAAATTGCAACCGCATAAAGTCTATTCTAATTGGCGCAGCTTTAAAATAATAGAAAATAGAAAATAAAATAGAAGGAAAATGATAGAAACAAGAATAAGAAAAGAAGATTCCCCTGCCTTTGAATTCTTCATCTCACCGACCATTCTATTGCAAACAAAAATAAAAAAAGACCACCATGTATGCGGATGTTGATACAATCCACCCAGGTGCACTTAACTTCACAGCATTCGGGTGCTTTAACTTATTTTATAAAATTTTTTTAAAAATTTTCATAAAACTGTAAATCTAAAATATTTAACATGTATATTAATTTTTACCATTTTTGAACTATTCTAGATTTTTATTTTTTATTTTTGAAATTAGTGTTATTTTTGAAATAAAACAAATTAGATAAAAGAAAAATTTTGTACAAGTGGAGCTCTTGAATTTTTATAAATATATGTTTTCAACCAAAGTAAGTTTTGTCAATATAAGCATACGCATATAAAAGAATATTATTAATGATTTAAATTTAAAAAAATATTTTTAAAAATGAAAAGTAAGAGATTGTTGTTGAGATTGTTGCTTAGTTAACTAACAACACAAATGCATACGATGGTTGCCCTAAAAATAAATAGTAACTTATTTGGCTTTTCAGATTGTTAAATAAAATTATTTACACTTTCACCCAGCCTTTTAAGACAATTGTAGTTATTACAATGACTATGAAGTATTTTTAAATTTTATATTATTTATAAGATTTAGGGATATTTGCAAATGAACTAAAATTTTCAATTATGTAATTTATACCCTAATTATTAGTTTGCAAAAAGCCCAGCTTTTGAAATTTATTTACAAAACATCCTTATTATGACAGAAGTCAATGTCAGCCACTTGGCTTCCCTTGGAAGTTTGGAGTGGTGTTGGGTTAGCCATTCCTCTTGGAGTAGAAGGTTGTTGTCTTGGATGGATGGGAGGAGGATTTTGTGAGGATGTACAATGTAGAAAGTGATACTTTCTACAGGGAAAGAGAAAATTTCTATCTCCAAAATTTTTATGAACCAAATTTTACTAAATTTTTGTGAACCATTTAAACACAACTTTTGCAATAGTATTCTTTGATCATACCCTACTTGACAATGGTCATTGGTTCAATACGGACCCAAAATTTAGACACATAACTTCATTTGGTATTGCAAAAAAATTAAGGAGAAAATTTTTCAAAAATAAGATATTGACATGATATAATAGAGTTAATAATTAAAATTATTCCATAAAAAATTAGAAGCAAGGATAACAAGGTTGTATTTCTTTACATCTCAAATTTTTCACTCTTCATAACTGTTTTATTATTATTATTATTATTATTATTTTTCACTTATTCCTATATAACTACCCTACTTTCTAAGTATTTTTACACAACTACCTATATAACTAATTTATCTATTTTGACTTTATTTTATTTACTTCTTATTATTATCTTTATCATATCACATTGTTTTCTCTTATTTCAAAAACTTTTCATCTAAAATGCCCCATCTCTTTAATACAATAGATATAATAGATTTTTCATCAATTATCATTAAGGATATGTTTTCCATAATCTAAAACTTTTCACTCTTTGTAATTATTCTATTTTCTAATCATTTCTTAATATCTTACTATAGTTGTCTTACTTTTCAATTATTTCTTCACGACTACTCATGAAACTACTTTATCTATTTTAACACTATTATTTTTACTCCTCATCATTACTCCTATCATATTATATCCTATTTAAAAAACATTTATACAAAAAACTTCTATTTCAAAAGTTTTATTAATTACTAACCAACCCTAAATACCAAAATAAAGGTTTCATGAAATTACTCAACTCTTTTTTTAAAAATATCAAAATTGTGAAAGTCTTCCTCTCCACCTCCCCAGCAAGATATGCTAAGAAGGGTGAGACAAAAGCTTTGCTCTTGAATTAATGCACATTGCATGGGATATGAGAGCAAGAGCCATAGCCAACCAAAAACATGTAGACATGTCCTGACTTGATGCATAATCCACTAGTGTGTGAGCGACATTGTTACCTTCTCTAAATACATGAAAAAACTCATACTTTCTAAAATTCCTGCTATGATTTGATATTTCATTTAATATATGCCTAACTAGTGAGCACACCTTGAGGTGATTAGACAAGAATTAAAACAGCGGTAAGGAATTGCATTCAAAAACCACATCCAGATAGGTGAGCATCTAAGTTCATTTCATAGCATTAAGCATTCCTTGCACTTCCATCATTAGTAGTTCCACCCTTTCTTATCACGACCAACACTTCACTACCAACATCATCCCATTGTGATCCTTGACAATAGCTCCACTCCTATTTGACACCTGTATATCCTGTAGCGTGCGTCCACATTAATTTTAATCTGACTATGTTTTGGGGCTAACCAACTCAAATGTCACTCCTATTTTGTCACCCCTCTCTCACATGTCACCCCTATTTTGTCACCCCTCTCTTTCTCAATTCATCCACAGAATCATATTGTTGAAGTAGTGCAGCATATTTTGTTAATATATCCAAAAAGTTCTACTCTTCCCATGTTTCAAAACCCCAGTTCCTATAATACCATAATAACCAATATGTGATAATGAAAGTTTTCAAGAACTTTCCTTAAGAGCGTAATAACCACTGCCAAGCCTATTCCCTAGAACTCTTTTTAATTGAGGTTCAAAGCCCACTTTAGTTTTGCTCCACCTGCAGAAAATAAGTGTTGCATTTCCCTTCGCAACTTTGCACAAAATACATTTTTGGGTCAATTTGCAAGCCCTTCACGTGAAAATATTTTCCTAAATTAGGGTTTAGATTATTTTAGGACGTTTATTTCTATTTGGATTTGTTAGAATATTTAGAAGATCTCCTAGAATATCTTTAAATATGTTTGGAATGAGTTTGCATCTATTTTAAATTTACTTAAAATACGTAAATTTTTCTAAAAAATTAATCTATAATAAATGCTGCTAAAATAAGGTAGCATGCTCTCCTATAAGTACCGACCTTGTAAGATCTAAAGAGAATCAATTTCGAAATTTATAAAAGTGTTCGCTAGTTCTTCTAGTTCTTCTAGTTATTCTTATTCTTCTCTACTTATTCATCTATTCTTTCTACATTTTTCTTCTCTTCTAATCTCTAAAGGTTCTTTCATCTTTTTTCTACCTTTTTCTCTATCCATTCTATATCAATTGGTATTAGAGAAAACCTTGTGAATTTTTATTTCCATGTTGGTCCCGAGTTTATGGCAAAACCCAAGAGGAGAAGGGTGAATTTGGTATTTTAAAATTTTCTCTTAAACAAAAGTTTAACCTCTTGTAAATTTAATCCCTTAATAAAACATGCTATGGAATAGAATGAGAATGTGCAAATGAAATATAAAATGCAAGCAATCAAACCAAACAAGAGACAACAATATATAGTGGTTTGGCAACCTTCCCTACTCCACTCTTCCAAGCACACACCCGTTGTGTCTTGGGTTCCATTATTGTATATTCAATACAATTTAGAGCACCCGCTTTCTTCTAAATTTTAGCTCTATGAGGCATATACAATAGTCACTTGTTGGCAAGTCCAACTCTAACCAACCAAGTCTGATTTGTTGGTAAGACAAACTCAAACCAATCAAGCAAAACCCGTTAGTGAGAAAAACTTAAACCAACCCCCTTTTTTACTTCTTCTTGAACTCAGTCTCCAATACCGATCCAAGGTAACAACACAAAAGAAAATAGAAAAAAAAAAAGATTTATACTTTACAACGTGTAATCAATCAGCTCCAGAAGCTCGTTGTCATTTGAAGAAGATGATCTTGTAAGCACACTTGAAGTAGTAGCACTTGAAGCTTCAATAGTTGTTCAAATGATTTTAACACTTTTGAATAATGGAAGGTGTAAGCTCATCTTGTGTTTTCCTCTTTCTTTCCTTCTTCTTTTTTTTTCATGTTCATACTTCAATAATATTTATAGAGGAAAAAGATGTAGCCGTCGGAGTAGAGGTTCACGTGCATTTAATGTTCCATCGTTCAAATTTCCGACCGTTATAGGTTGAAGTCGCAAGTGGAGTCGACTTGGGATGAGTGGAGTCGACTTGGGATGGGTAAAGTCAACTTGGGTTGCGACTTCACTTTGTTAAAACTTGTTGTTCACTTGTTGTCCAAAATTTTGCCTTTAAAATTGCAGGTGAAGTCCACTTGAGTTGAGACTTTACCCAATTCGCAAGTGAAGTCGACTTGGATTAAGACTTCACTTTGTTGTCTGTCTGAAGTTGCAGGCAAAGTCGACTTAGCTATGGGACTTCACCCAAGTCACAAGTGAAGTCGACTTGGGCTGAGACTTCACTTTGCTGAACTTGAGCTCTTGAAACTTATATTTCACATTTTCATTTTCAAACACATAATTAGAGATAAAATATCTGGGCACACTTACACAAATACATTAGAATCTTTTTAATGATATTTTAATTATTTGTTAATCATTAAAATAGAATTAGTCTTTCTTAAAGAAAATATATGATCAACACCACACACTTATTTCAATAACTGACCAAGTTTTAGGCCCGTCGCGGAAATCTGTCGAGTTTGCACAATTCTCTATATTAACTTCATTGATGTAGTAACTTTGATTCTTTCATAGAGTTTCTATTCTTCACTTTCACAACACTGTGTAGACAAATTTTAAAGCTTGGTAGAAATTTCGGCTTGTTTTCAATGCTGCCTCAAGGACGAATTGCCATCTAGGTTTTTAATACTTTCAAATACGTCCTCCTACTTGCTTGCTTTTACTAAAACATCCTTCATTCAGAAAATTTCAAAAAACAAAAACCAAATATTTTTAGAAGATGCTTTGCTTGCTAAAATTTGGAAAATCTGATTACAATTTCTAAAATTTTACAAAATTGCCCCTCGGTTTTTGAAAAAAATTCTAAACCGTCCAAGACTTTTTAACCATTACAAAAGGCCTCTAACTTTTTGAAATTACAAGTCTACCTCAAGTTTTAGAAATTTCAACAAGGTCCATTTTCAGGAAAATACAAAGATTACGATAACTTTAAAAATTTTAGAAAGCTCATCAAAATAGAAGTTGCAACTTTGGTGATAAAGTTTCAGTCAACTAACAAGACGTCATTCCAAAGCGTTGAATTACACTGTTACTTTTCATCGAAGTTGAAGAAAATTCATTGCAAAATTCTAAGACGAGTTTTTTCTAAGTTAGGGAGAATAATGTGGGACATGAAAATATTGTTATAAATTAGAATTTAGATTGTTTTAAGATGTTTTTTCTATTTTAGATTTGTTAGAATATTTAGAAGATCTCCCTCAATATCTTAGAATATGTTTGGAGTAAATTTGTATCTATTTTAAGTTTACTTCTTCTAAAAGTCTACTTAAAATATACAATTTCTTTTTCTAAAAAATTAGATCTTTGATAAACAGGTCCACCTCTATGTAATTGGGTTATATAAAAGCGATTCCATGTAATCCCCTCAAATTTTAAACCCATTTGTCCTCCTTTAGATAACACTTCAGTCAATTTTAGGCCCTCCTCATAAGCTCTTCTATATCCGGATCTCAGTCTATAAATACTATCTGATTCATCTACCTAATGGGCCACGTCCCTGCATTCAATAGATGGAACAGACATGTACTTCCCTATTTTCCAACCAATTTCACCCACAATTGCCCTAATGTCAATTTCTTTCCATCCCCTATTGTCCCAATAAATGAAATCACTTACCTTCGATTTATAGAAAAATCTATGTCAATGGGCTTATAGCTTGAAGTCCATATGGAGACCATCTATCCTTAAAAAAGTTTATCAACATTCCATTACCCACTTCTCCGTAGCATCTATTTCATAATACTTTGTTTGCTTCCAATATGCTCCTTCATGGATATAATGAATCCTGTCTTGAAATTTTTTTTTATCAGCATTCCATTACCCACTTCTCCGTAGCCTCTATTTCATAGGACTTGGTTTGCCTCCAATATGCTCCTTCATGGATATGATGAATCATTCTTCATAGCACAGTCTCAAAAATCTCCTTCAGAAAAATATTTACCTTTTTTACAACCTAATAGCATAAGAATTCTTGATTTATCATAAGTCTTCGTGCTTGTGTAACTTACATGACTACGTTAAAAATTGTAAATTTCTAAAGCTCATTCCTCCACTAGCCATTGACGTGCATATTTTTTTCCAACTTTTCTTTTCTTTCTTTTTTTCTATTCTTTTCACTCTACCAAAATTTACTGATCATAGCATTAATACCCTCGCAAATTTTCTCAGGGAGTTTGAACTTTTCCATAGCATAACTTGGAAGACCTTACACCGCAGCTTTGATTAATATCTCCTTGCTATTGCTCAATAACCACTTCACTTGCTAACATTGATCTTTTTCCATGTTCTTTTCTTGATTTTCTAGAATTGTTTGATTTTTTCTCTTCCAATCCCAACTAATAGCCTAAGTAAGATTTGGATTATTTTGCCCTTGATGCTTATGATATCTTTCACTTCTTGCCTTATCGGCTCTTTTGTATTGTTCCCAAAAAAGACAGTTGTTTTTGTGAACTCAACTAGTTGAATTGCAAATCAAGTAATTCAATTTTTGATAATTAACAATCAATTTGAGAATAACCTTCCTTTCAAGCGTTAAAGAGTACACTTAGTGATTTTCTAAGCAAAACTCTCAAGTTCACTACAAGAGTTTCAACTACTTCTCAAGTTCTCAAGAGCTTGTTGTAGTATTTTAATTGTTCTACACAAATTTGTAAATTGTAGATTTAATTATTTCATTCATTTCTTGTTGTATTAAAGTAGTATTGTAGACAAAGGCCAATGTGTAACACAAATAGTGATTGGTTGGAGTGGAACTCATCGTCTATTTGTGAGCTTGTTGTAAAGGCCCCTTAAAGCTAGAATCCATAAGATAAATAGGGCTCTAATTGTAATTTTATTAAGATAGTGAAACCTAAGGCATAAGGATGTCTTTGCTTGAAAGAGCAAAGTAGGGAAGTTGCCCGAATCACTATAATTTTATGTGTTTTATGTGTTCGAGTATTTCTTGTTCTCTTACTAGCTCTCCATGTTTCATTCAAGGGAACTGAACTTATTAGGAATTAAGTTTTAATTAGACAAAGAATTTTTAATAACTCAGTTCACTCATTCTCTCTTGGGTTAAGCCGATAACTCAACACTAACAATTTTTTCATTTAACATTTTACCCGGTACATTTTCGATAAATGCGCAACAACATTAGCATGTAATATACTTCGACTCTCCTAGCTTTCATGAAAAGTATTTAAGTCAACTCTTTCGTGTTTCCTGTTTACCACTATTTTACATTTTTCCACCTTCGGGTATTTCATAGCACACCCTATTTCTGGCTCGGACTTAAATGGGCCAAACTCTATCATCTCGGCCCATCTATTTACTTGGGTCAACGGTTTGAGGCTTTAAGAATCCTATATTTAGTCAATGTCTTCTTAAAATATGATTATGGATTTTCAGCACGCTTTTTTATGATCTGGTTTAAAAAATATATATCTTTTATTGAAGATGCGCATGTGATGATCTGATTCGTTGACGAAAGTTTTCATAATTGCTTATTACTCTATTAGCTATAAAAATGGAAATAATAAATTAATACTCTTAACAGGCGTTCAAATATCTGTTTGATATTGCGGGAAACTGTTGTGCCGAAAGCTTTTAAAAGAAAAGTAAAAAAATTATGTAACATAGTAGAGTTAATAATTGTGCGTAAAGAAAATTGAGTTAACATAGACATGATAACTGTTTGGAAAAAAATGATGAAAATATGAAAGTAATTATTGAAAAATAGCATAGTTAAATATCAAATCATATAAAAATGATGTTAAAAGTAGGGTCCACCACTACTAGTGGGGAAAAATGCTAACTTATTTTGATAATAGAAATTTTAGATGGTTCATGGACACCCAAGGTTTTCATTTAAAAAAAAATTCAACGAAAATGATTTCATATGTTTTGCCTAAATAAATGGTTTCCGATGCGATCAATTGGAGTTTTAAATTTTTTTTATATTATCCTCCTTAAAATGTTAAAGAAATTTCAAAGGCTTCCCTTGTGCGTAGGATCCCTTCCAAAGCTGGTACATGATGCTCATTTGATGGATGTAATTCATTAAAGTGAGTTCAATTTTATTTGTTTTACTATTAAAAAAATCCAGATTTAAGTGGTTAAGGATATATGCTTCTTTAAGATAAAAAATTACATATATTACATCATATTTGTGAACGGTTAATTGGGTTAAACTTCTTCATATAAATAATAAATGTCTATTTTGTTCATTTTGATGATGACATGACAGAGCTACTGTTTATCCTTATAGTTACAACTTACAAGATTCATGATACTATGTTTAATTGAGACTCACTCAAACAACAACACTTTCCCTTTTTACATTAAAATCGGATTCTTTATTGCTTGTTTCCAAAAATATAATATCTCCATTCCAAAAATAGCTTTTTAATTTTCAATATAATTTTTGTATGAGTAATTTGTAAATATATCAAATTAGTTTGACCATAATTGTAAATATACATACATAGTTTTAAAAATAAAAAAATAATTTATGCATAATTTGACCATAATTGCAAATATACTCACACTATTATGACATCATTATTGCATCATCCAACGTGAGTATATTTGCAAAAATATACAAACTATATGGGTATATTTGCGAAAACAAAATATACCCACTTAATTTTAAAAGTTACAAACATAGTTTGAATGTCTTTCCAAATATACATATGCCTTGACGGTGTAATAATGGTGTCATAATGGCGTGATATATTTGCAATTTGCAATTATGTTCAAATTATGTGGAAGCTATTTATAATTTATGAAATTATGTAGATATATTTTTAGTTATAGTTACACTGAATAGGTTGATTTGTAAATCACCCTTTTTATGTCTTGGATGTAGGATTTGTTGGACAACCCAAAAAACTTTTTCAAGGAAAGTGATAAAATTTTTAAATAAAAATTTTTAGTATAAAAATTTTTGGACTTGAATGCAATGATGGAATATGGTAGGGATAATGATGAAGAATAAAAATAATAAAGTTAAAGTAGATAAATTATTTGTAGGAGTCATTGTGTAGACATAAGTAAAAAAAAAAAACGGTTGTATAAAAAGATATGAAAAATAGTTTAAAAATAACGTACTTATGATAAGTGAGAAGTTTTAGCTTGACATTTTCTTCTCATTGGTAAACACAAACTTTTCAAATTTAAACTTCCTAGTATAAAATTTTTCACTTTTCACAACTACTTTATTTCTTAAAAAATGTAGTTGTATGCTCCCCGATGAATATACCTATTTTTTTAAAAAAAATTTCACGAAATTATTAATCTAAATGTATTTAACATGTTATCAATTTTTACCATTCGGAAATTTTTAAATATTTTTCGGGTTTTTTAAAATCAGTGGCATTTTAGTAATTTTATACGGTAAAAATTGATACACATATTAAATACATGTAGATAAACATTTGTGTAAAAAAAAATTCCAGAAAAATGGGTGTATGCACCCGAGCATACGACCATGTCCGATTTCTTAATTATATATTTATATTTCTTATACAAATACCTTACTTTGTAATCATTTTTCTACAATTATTTATACAACTAACATATCTCTTTTTACTTTATTTTACTTAATCCTCATTATTATCCTTACTATATATATCAAATTATTTTTTTCTATTTCAAAAATTTTTTTGCCTAAATTTTTTTTATTTAAAGTTTTATTACTTGACAATCACACCTCTAGTTTTTTTCCTTCTTTGATACACCGGCGCATTTCGGACTTTCTATCCTTTTCTATGGGTGGAATTTCTATCCTATTAGTTTTGGAAATTTGCGTAATAAATTCTCTAATTTTGGGTATTAATATTTTGTACATTGAAGTTTATATATTAGCAAATTAGACCTGTGAATTTTTTAATTTTTACATTTTAAACCCTCACCTCTAACAGTGTTAAAAAAAAACCGTTAAACTCACGTGTAATGTTGAAAATACCAATACATTCGTAAAAATATAAAATAGTTATAGTCAAAATCCAACATCATTTACGTAATGAAGTCTCACGATTATGAAGAAATGATAACATTTAGGAAGATGATGTTAGTTTTTAGTCATAATTGCCTCGCTATTTGTATGGATATAAAGATATTTTTGATATTATATATGAATTTGACGATGTTTTCTAATGTCTTTAGCCATGAGAGTCTAAAATGCAAAAATAGAAACTTAGCAGAGTCTAGTATACTATACGCAAACTTTTAGATAGTTTATGGCTCAAATTTCCATTTAGTTTCCACGTACAATGCCTGAACATTAAAAAATCAATTATTTGCCCAAACATTAAGTCAAATCATGTTAGAACATGCTCAATTAAAAGTGCCTACTTGCACACCGCACGGATGGTTAAGGGACGTTAATGAAGAATCGAAGTATCGGTGGTCCATCAGTAGTAACAGCCTCAGATTTTTCATGAATCGACGTCAATCGCCTAATATTTGAGAACTTGGACGGACTGGATTGTTCGTACGTGTGATGAAGATACCACGTGCCAAGCAAGCTACCAAGTATTCGCGCGAATCTCATCGTCGAGCTGGGTCTTATTTGGACTTGTCATTGGTGGAAGCCAGCGAGGAGAGAGAGCGAGAGAGGGAAGAAAAGGTGGGCGCAGGCGCCGGAGCAGCGGAGCAGCGGACGGCCTTTTCTCGGCGTGTGGAAACAAGGGAGAGATCTAGACGCGAGAATGTCGGGAGGGATCGCGCGTGGGCGTCTCGCCGAGGAGCGCAAGGCATGGCGGAAGAATCACCCTCACGTACGTCTCCTCCTCCTCCTCCTCCTCCTCCTCCATCTTCTTCCGCCCGCGAGCTCATCTTCTTCCTTCCTCCTATTCGCAGGGTTTCGTCGCGCGGCCGGAAACAGCCCCCGACGGCTCCGTCAATTTGATGATCTGGCACTGCACCATCCCCGGCAAGCAAGGGGTAAATCATCTCCTCCCTCGCCTTTGAGCCAAAAACGTAGCCTTCCTTCCAATTGCTGGACTATCTTTTTAGTTTCTCTGAACAAAGACGACATTTTTCAACTTGCTCCGCTCCCTAGTTCTGTATCTTGCTGGTCGTTGTTGCTTTGGGTCGCCTCTGTCGTAGTGTACTTTTTGGGCTAATGTCTTTACATGAATTTTATAATTCCGGTTATTTCAACTTGCTCCGTTCCCTAGTTCTGTATCTTGCTGGTCGTTTTTGCTTTGGGTCTCCTCTGTCGTAGCGTACTTTTTGGGCTGATGTAACTGTCTTTACATGGATTTTGTAATTCCGGTTATATGCACGAGAAGGGGGTCTTCTGCGGCCGAGGTGGACAAGTTGTGCCAATGGGATATGTGGCTAGCAAAGGAGTGCCTTTCGAAGTGATGGAGCAAGATCGTAAGAGATAACTGCAGTTTTGGATTGTTTCTGATTAGGAAAGTTGGTTTGGCCATAAATATTTCTATGATCAGAGGTGTTGCCACTCCTAGATTCAATAGGATATTTGGTTGTCGTATCAGATGGGGATTTGGTCTTTGTTCTGTTTTACAACCAATGTGACTGATGGAAGCAGAATGTAATTGCATAATCTAGCTAAAATTTTCTCACTGAATTATTGTATGTCATTTTTACTTTTGGGACAACACTGGTTTCACAATTGAACCTTTTTTTCTCTATCTAGTCATGCCCTTACATTGTCGAAGGTTGGGAGCCCACGCCATTCATGTTTCTTGTATGGTGGGTTACAATTGATGGAGTATCTGGAGGGAATTGCCCCACTCTTTTGTTATGCTTAGAGAGAGATAAGCACTTATTGCATACCAAAAAGTGCTTGTCCCTAGCTGTTTGGAATTCAATTGGCTAAAGAAAAAAACAAAGACTTTTAAAGAGATAGTTGGCCCTTACTGAATGTTTGACAGCTGAAGAAAGCAAAGACTTATAAAGAGAACTAGTAATTGCTGAAAGTTTGACTGAATGATGCAGTACAAGATGCCCTGGAAGATCATCTAAATAGATAAAAAAGGCAAGAAATGGGAGAAACCACAGGTGAATTAGGAGAAAGAACTCAGGCCGAAGAAAAATTTAAAGAAATCCCTATCCATAAATTCTCAAAATAAGTTTCGCTACAACTAATTAAATTACTATATTTATAAGAAAATACTAGACCCTAAACTTAAGTAATGAGAATGATGTAATCTTCTGATCAAAGAAACTTGCAATGAGAATCTAAAAAGGGAAATAACCTAAAGGACAATTTAAACCATTTAACTAAACATACAAAACTCCTAAAATGATAATACTTCCAAATAAAAACTCTAACAAAATAAGCCCTAATTTATGGAAGTTTCTTCATGCCCCATATGACTAAATTTTATGGTTGAATGTCTTTTTGGCAAGTTGGCCCGTGGGTCATGATGGTATTTCTTGAAACTTGTGTGCACTTCTGTCCTTTACACCTTGTCATATCTCCAATTTTGGCAAAGTTGATTCCTTTGTGGCACTGGTCTACATGATGGATTTGAGAGAAATGGACATATGCTGTCCATTGGCCACAGTAGATTGAAGAGTAGCCACATTAGAATCAATATTTATCCTCCTGTAAAGAGTTAATTCCTGGATTTTTCTTCTGTTGTGTTCTCTGTCAACCTTATATTGTCTTTATGGTGAATTTTCTCCTAAATAAGTTATGGCCATCCATGGAAAATACATCTGCAGTAAAAGGTTTTGGACCCTGGACCCCCCCCCAGGAAGATGCCCCCCCCCCCCCCCTCTTCTCTTGTATTCATTTTCAAAGTTATTGGACTTTCTTTAAGCCTCTAGTTAGCAAATCCAGGTTACTAAGTCTTAAGCTTTTAGTTGTGCCTGCTCATTTTCTTTTCTGGGTTGGGTTGTTGAAATGAACCTGTTGGGGTGTCCATTTTTGCATCGAGTATGAATCCTTTTTCTTTCCCCGAAGAGTGCAAACTATTGTTAGTTTCCAGACCTTTTGTAGCTTTCTAATTGGTTCGGATCATTGTAGCCTGCTGATACCTTTTTTTCCTTTGGCTGGTTGGAAAAAAAAAAATCAGCTTCATGCAAAATGAGTCTTGTATACTTGGGAGAACAGATTACTTTAATGAATACAACGGCAAAGATGTTGATGACAGATCACTTTAATGAGTACAACGGCAAAAATGTTGATGAGCTGTGATGGTCTTGCCTGAACAAAGATATCGATGGTAGGGCATTGAAGGTGATGGAGATGAGTCTGGTCCCCAATCTCTATCCTTATCTTTCTTGGTTGATTTGGGGGTTTTTGTATTTTAGACCCCCGAAGTTTGTGAATTTGATTTTTAGACCCTGAGGTTTTCATATTTACATTTTTGCTGCATTTTAAACCTTACATTAATGACAAGGTTAAATGTGCAACAGATATCAAACATCGGGGGTTTAATATGCAAATAAGAAAACCTCAGTCTAAAAATCAAAATTGCAAACTTACAGGATGTAAAATGCAAAAAACCATTAGAACGACTTACAACTGGCATTTTCCCTCTATACAAATTTTGGCCAATAGCATGTAGACTATTCTTTTAATTGGGCTAGTTGTTTGCCCACTTATAGAATAAGTAGTATTTGACTGTAGAGTCACTAATCTATTATTTAGCCGACTCAGAAAGCCGTCATGCCTTTCTATTAAAAAGAAGAAGAAAGAGAGCCATCATTCCTGTGGTGCGTGCTGAATCTATCTTCCGTCTTTGGTGAATAATTTCATTTCTAGAGCATGGTTTTGATATTGGTATGTGGGGGTACTTTGGCTCCTTACCTAACACACAATATGGGAGCATTCTATCAGTATCAAACTTTATCGGCCTGTGTCAGACTATTTTTTCTGAAAAAAAAAAAATGTAAAAAACCAGAATTTTGCTAAAGCAAGAATTAGTTATTTTATCTTTTACACATACAAATAGTGGTGCATCAATTGATACTCTACCAAAAATAACCAATATGCATATGAAAGAACTGAAACAGGGCATTTTTCAAATGCCACCTGATACTCCCTCATATCTTGTATTGGACTTGGCTGATACCTGTAGGGAATCGCAGTTTTGTATCAGCAATGACTGATATTTAAAAACACAGTCTTAGGAGACAGACCACTGGTACCAGACCTTCAATCATAGAATATGGACAGCGTGGAGATAATACTTGGATTTGGAACTCTTGTTTCTCAGATTGGTGGATTGTATTTATTTTTCTTTTGTTTTTCATTTTTTTAAAGATTATCATTTGTAAAGAAAAAAAAAAAATTGATTCTGATGTTGTAGGACGATGACTTTGGTTGATTTGGGATGACATTAATATCCCGACAACACAGGATGCATAGATGAGACTTGACTGGCATTCAGATGGACATCTCCATTTAAAATGAGCTTTTCAAATCTGATACTTCAGAATAAATGTAATACAAGTGATGATAATCACACATTTAAGCATCTAATTCAATCCAATTAGTTAAAATATTTTGCTAATGCTATATAAATCACTTCTCTTTGCTGGTTCCTCATGAAACTTGGGAGGTTGTATGTGTGTAGGTTATAATCAGTGGTGGGTGGTTGTTGACTACTTTCTAAGAAAGTATGCGAGTTGATTCTCTGCTTAACTTGTACATGATGTTAATGCGAAGAAACATCTGGTGGTGCCTGGTGGTATCCTTAATTTGTTCAGAGCATTTGGAAGTGTGTTGATGTTCTTCTATAATGTTAGATGCAACTGTTTGGAGTCTTTAATGTGCTCGGCAAATAGAAATTGGCAATATTGTATCTGTTCCTTTGCATTCCTAGACTTGATTTTAGAAGCTATGTTGCTGATGACTGAATTCCGCATCAATTTATTGCTTCTGCTTCAGGGACCATCTGCATTGATACTTCAATATTTTAAAGTCATTCCTTTTGTTTTTAGGGGTGGGTACTTTTCTTCTGGTTTTTGAAAGCATAGTGCTTCTAGAGATCAGTATGTTTACAAACTGAAAAGATGCTGAAGTTACTCTCATATATTTGTGAATATGTATTAAATCTATGCCTAGTATTTCTGTTTTTGTAATACCTGTTTATGTTTATAATCTTTTGCATATTCATCCACAATGTGAGAATTTTATAAGGCACCTTCTATCTTTCATTGGATGATATACCGAACTTTTGAATTACATAATAATTAGAAAATGGATTTCCCTCTTCATTTTTCAACTCCAATGTTGTTGAATCAAAATGAAGAATAGAGGTGAGAGTCGAAGCTGAAGCTAGAAGATCCCAGTCTTTATCTGCCTTTTGTGTGTTGGTGTCATTTAGAAATTGAATGCCATTCAGTAAAAATGGGACCACAGTCAGTGCTTTTTTATGTAAGAAGTGAATATGGAAACTACTGTAAAAAGGAGTTAGGTAACTATGTCTACTTAACAAATCTTAGGTTAAGCCTGTTTGCTAATATCTCTCAATTGAACTTTCTTACTGGGATTCTCTGTTTGTGGCTTGTGTTCTGTAAAGGTGAGACTGCGTATTGGCTTTTCTGGATGTGAACCTGCATCTTATCATATGTTGCTGCTGTGGCTTTTCTAAATTTAGTCTGTCACTCTTTTAATGCTTGCAGACTGACTGGGAAGGTGGCTTTTACCCTATTACTCTCCACTTCAGCGAGGACTACCCCAGTAAACCGCCGAAGTGCAAGTTCCCGCAAGGGTTTTTTCACCCAAATGTCTACCCATCTGGGACAGTTTGCCTGTCTATCCTTAATGAGGACAGTGTGAGTGCACTAGCATACCAGTCTATGCATGAGGATTATATTTTAGAGGGAACGGAATCAAACAAGAAGTGCCCTCTGTTAAATGTTTTTACTTTTGTGGTTTTCCAGGGATGGAGACCAGCGATTACTGTAAAGCAAATTCTTGTTGGCATACAGGACTTACTCGACCAGCCCAACCCTGCTGACCCTGCCCAGACAGATGGCTATCAACTGTTTATCCAGGTTTTACAATTGAAGTTTAAGAATGCTTTTAGCTTGTAGCCATTTACATTGAAATGAAAGGAATCAGTAGGAATGTTGGGATATTGATCTCTTTAGCCAGGCTAATTTACATAATTAAAAAAAATGTTTCATGAAAATGTGAGCCTAAGTGTATTTAATTCACATACCAAATTTTACAATTTTTGGAGATATGTATATTTTTTTCTGAATTTCAAAAATTGACTAGTTTTAGGAGTTGAAATTAGTAAAATATGCCCCAAAACTTATTGATTTTTGAAATCCAAATATATATATACACACACATCCAAAAATTGCAAAATTTGTTATGTGAATTAAATACACTTGGCCTATGTTTTCATTAAAAATTACCCTCATATGCCTAGGCAAATAGGAGCTTCTGATCTCCTGTGCTCCTTTCAGCCACAACTAACAAGATCAGTACTCGGAACGTTGGATCAGCATGTTGTCATTGTTACTGTGCAGATTTTCCCAAAAGGAAAAAGAGTCTTCTTATTTTTAGGAATTAGAAAGGTTTTGTAGATCTGCTGCAAATATTGTGCATGTAGCATATTTCTTCTTTTTTTCTGATTGGATATTTCTCCTTTAACCGGTGACTTTTATAGTGCCCATAATGTCGTGGAGATGACATCCATTAGTAAGTGGTTGCCAATGAAGTACATTAATGGATTGGTAGTTTTTTCTTTTGATAATTATTATTGTCATGACCTTATTTGTGGAATTGAATTATGGGCAGCCCTCATAGACCGGCAGCATTTTGAATCAGAATAATTTGCAAGCTTGTTAATTGACTCTTTAGATGCATAGAACCCTTAAATTGCTATACTCCCTGTCTGCAGCATTCCTCTAACGTGATATTGGTTGTGGTGCAGGATCCAGCTGAGTACAAAAGAAGGGTCAAGCAGCAAGCAAAGCAGTACCCACCACTTGTCTAGCAGTGGCTGTTGGTAGAGCATTGTGAACTTCGTTGGACTTTTGGATTATGGTCCTCATTTTGGAACCGTGTTTGAAAGGTTTATAATTTCTCCAACTGACCCGTTGGACGTATACTGCCTTAGCTAGATGTCATAAAGTGCTTGTTCATATAACGATCTAGTTGTGTCAAAGGAAGAACGATTCGGATGTCGTTGTGCAATTATCATCTCCGCCCACTTGATTATTGCAGGTTCTGCGGACCAGATGGTGCAGATCATGATTGACTGTTTCTGCCTTGCCTTTAGATCTTGGGTTCAGCTTTAAGGTTGCACTAGCACTATTGTTGCCTTAGTTGAGCCTCGCATATCTTTCTCAGAACTCGAATATGCTGCTGCCTGTTGCGATAGGAAAAGTGAGATAATAGGCCGATGAAATGGGGAGTTCTCGTGATCTTTCGTGACTTGTGCTTACAGGTATTTAAGAAGAAAAGCATTTCCTAATCTATACTTTCATGGGCACGATACCAAAATTTTTTTTTTTTTATTTTTTAATTCTTTTTCTAAAAGTGTGGCTTTGTTGGGATTTTACCTCTTGTTAAATGTGGTAATTTTATGAATTTGTTTATGTTTTTTATGGGGATAAATTTCACTTATATTCATGAATTTAGTCCTAATTTATATTATACCTATGAATTCTTAAAAATTCCTAATATTCATGTATTTTATCTAAAATTTTACTTATATTCATGTTGTTAGGGATTTGTTAAATGGGTTATTAGTACCCTTATGAAAATGACAAAAATATCCATCTCTAATTATGATTTTATAGTTAAAAATTTATATTCAAATGAATTTTTAGCACTTTTACAACTAGATAATTATAAATTATTTAAGGTTATGTTTAGGAAATGATAAAATTTTTCATGAAAAGTTTTTTGTATAATTTTTCTTCAAATAAGAGAAAGTAATGTAATATAATAGGAATAATGATAATGAGTAAAAAGAATAATGTTAAAATAGGTATGTTAGATGTATTAGTAGTAGTGTGGAAATGATTTAAGTAGAAATGAAAAAATAATTAAAAATAAGATAGTGAAGAGTAGAAAGTTTTAGTTTAAAATATTTTTAATGTAAATAAACACATGCAAATGTAAATTTTTAGATTTGAGTAAACCACTTTGAATTATATTAGGGTTTAGGCATATTCATTATTTTATAGGAAAGCTAATGGCCTTTTTAACGGATCCATTTTGGCAAGAGTATAAGTAGAATTTTAGGCAAAATAAATGAGTATATTAGGAATTTCTGAAAATTCTTATGTATAAATAAAATTAGAGGTAAATTTTGTAAGTCTACTTAGAATTTGCCCTTTTTATTTTTGAAAATAAAATATTTTTATTTTCCAAAGTAAAAGTATCAAATAAATTTTAAAAATTGTTAAATTTTACATGAGGCAAAATGTGAGTGGGACAAATAACTGGCAAGAAATGTCTTATCATGAGTGGTCTTGATCAGCTAAGAAATAACGAATGATACCAGTTGGAAGTGCGAACCAGGGTTTCTAGTAGTTTGAAGGAGAAGAGGGAGGCTCTTTATAAAAGCAAAATATAGAAATTCATTTGGAGCTGGTGTTGTGTGGATATGTAAGTACTTTATGAGGATCTTTTAGCGGAAGAACTAAAAACCTTAAAAATCAAAGAAGGAAATTGCAAGCCAATCAATTCAAGAAACAAACCGGCTATGCTCCCCTCAATCTAAGCTTCAAAGAGATACAATAAAGAATTTTTAAAGCTATGATGAGATACAATAGATATAACTATTTTGGTCAAAACGCAAGGCTGCTATTGATATAATTTAGAAGGTATGGAAATTCATAGGGCTAGACAAAATTCTGTTTAAGGCGAGGATTGCTGGAAAATCCAAAAATGAAGAAAGACATTGATGCGATGGTAAAACAAGTTCATAGGAGACACTTCAAAAACCATATTGAAGCTTCAGAAGAGTTTGAGCTATCTCTATGTAGAACACTTATCGATGAGAGGGATTACAACATTAAAGAGACGGAAAAGAACAGAAGATGAGGAAATTAGCTGGAAGTAGTGGTCCAAAGTGCACTGCCCACATCTAGATGACAAGAACCCCTCTTAATTAGACCAAGAAGCTAATGAAAGGAAGAGGAAAAGCTGGATCAATTGGCTAGAAGATAACAAAAGAAGGGTGGTAGAAAATAAAAAACAGAAGCTAGAAATGGCTAAAGATTATTTGAGCAGGATCTTTGCTTCTTCAAATGAGGAAGAATGTTTGGGAGGTGGCAAGTGTTATCTCGAATAGGGTTTCACAAGAAGACAATATGTAGCTCGCAAGATATATCTTAAGGGAAGAGGTAAAAGCCATGTTGAATGAAATAAATCCTCTAAAATACCTAAGGCTAGATATGATAGTTGTGGGATTCTATAAGAAATTTTGAAAATTTCTGGGGGGAAGAAATTTTCCAAGCATGTTGTAGGTGTCCGAGAACAACAAGGTTGGTGAACAAAGAGATATGACTCTTGAGATCAACCACCATATTTATATTAATTCCTAAGAAGCAAGGGGCTACTAAATTGAGTGATTTTCATCATATTAGTTTGCGCAATGTGTTGTATAAAGTCATATCTAAGCTGTTGGCAAATAGACCTAAACAGTATCTCCTTATGATTATTTTAGAGCAATAAAGCACTTGGTGCCAAACAGATTGATCATAAATAATATGTCGCTAGCTTTTGAAGGCCCATATTCTAAAAAGTAGAAAAAGGAAAAAAAAAAAAAAAAGCAGAAACGGTCATCAAATTTGATATGACGAAAACTTATGATAGGATTGAATGACAATAGTTAATGAGGTGATAAGATGAATGAACTTTGCTGCAATATGGATTAAGTGGGTGATGGATTGTATCACAATCTTCTAGTGGAAGATTCTAGAAATCTAAAGGGACTACAAACCAATCATTTAAGAAATAAACCAGCTGTGCTCATCTCAATTTGGGCTTCAAAGAGGAACAATAAAGAACTTTTTAAAGCTATAATGAGATGCATTTGGAAGACAAAGGAGGACTTTTTCTTGATGGATCTAGATGAAAATTTATACTTGCTATTGTTTGAATGAGAGAAGGATAAGAAGTTGGCATAGCATGCGGACCATGGCCATATGATGGACAACTAGTGCTCTTTATCGGGATCAAACAGTTGATTGTACCACAGGAGGTGATATTGTATAAGTCCCCAATCTAATTGCAAGTGAGTGAAGTTCTTTTTCTTGTAGACAAAAGTATTCTGAGGGATATGATTAGGTAATCATTCAAGAAGATTGGATATGGTCACTTCAGACAATTCTCAAGGTGAAAGTGGAAATAAATATAAGAAGACCTCTTTGCAGAAGTATTTTTATTCAATGTGGCAAGCAAAAGAAGAGATGACTTTGTTTTCAATATGAAAAAGTTACTGGTTTTCTACTATTCCTGTGGGAGATTAGGCCATGCTTCCAAGGATTGTGAGGAATGAATAAAGGGGATGACCAATTTGGGGGAAGCTGACCTATCCTATGGGAATCATTTCAGTCCTAGTTTCAAGCCAATTAATATAAAAGAGGAATAGGGAGACCTATCTGGGGTTTGCTAAAGACATGCTTATAGAGGGGGCAGGAAAGGAAAGAGGGAGGAAACAAGAGATAGAGAGAGCGAGATACGAAAGGGGATTTCCAGTTGCAGCATACCAAAGGAAAAGTAGAGTGGCAAGAAGGTAGGAATGGAAGGAAGTAGAAGGGTAGAACTATCAAGGATGGGGGAAGAAGAAGAATAGACTAATTGGACAATGACTCAAACAGCGAAGGTGAGAAACCAATTACCAGTGACCCATAGAGATGAGAGTAGTGAATCCATGGGCGGTATAAAGAAAAATGACAAAGGGAGTGAAGGGAGAAAAGGGTAGATTATAATCATAACGAACTAAATAGAATACTTTTATTGGATTTTAAGTGTTTTCTATTTGATAACTAGGAGCTTCATTCCACAGAAAAAGGTGAGGGTTAGGAGATGGAAAAGGGACAAGAAAGTGGGTATGAAGTTAGTGGGACAGTGAGAGAGAAAGGGGTTGCTTTAAATCAGGTGAATATTATGGAAAAGGGTAAATCGGTAAAGGAAGGAGCAACTAAGGGAGAAAGGGGGATGGACATGAGAGAAGGGGGGATAAGATAAAGGGGTGGTGTGAGAGCTTTTAAAATGCAAGGAGGTTGTGCGAGGAACTTAAGGGGTAGGGGAGAATAATGGAGATACAAAAAAATAGAGGAAAGGAGGGGATTAGGGTGTTGAGGAAGAGGATAAATTAGAGAATCAATCATCAGGCACAATGCCAAAGAAAAAAAGGGTTAGACGAGCTAAAAAAAGTGATGATGACTTCTCAAAAGCTGGAAGGGAAAGGGAAAATAAGTCAGGTGCGTATGTGGAGAATAGAAAAGGTTTGCATGATATCACCAATTCTCGAGAAGGTGAGGTACAACTAGGAATAAAAGGTGAAACTAGAGGAAAGGTGTAGAGATAGTGGGATAGATTTGCCAATGGGTGAGGAGGGCCCTTAGCCACGTAAGAGGTACATGTCAATAGTATCTTAGAATTGCCAAAGACTTGTGAACTCTCACATAATTTGGAACCTTCGGAATTTTCTTAGGAGTGAAGATCCCATTTTGACCATTTTTATGGAAGCATAAACCCTATTATAATTTCTACTTCATGGTTGAGTGTATAGAGAAGAGGAGAACTTAGGCACTTTTGTAGCACAGGAATTTGATGTGTTAATTAAATCATTCTTACCAAACCATACTGATGTTATTGTGCAGGCTAAAGGTCAAGGCCCTTAAGAGAATGACAAGCTTCTACGGATATCCTAAAGTGCGCAGAAGGCATGAATCTTGAGCTCTTCTCAAAAGGCTGAAACACCACATGGACCTGCCATGACTCATAATGGGAAAATTTAATGATGTGGCGGAATTATCAAAGGTGGTGAGCCAACGCTTAAGGTTAGATATATAGATGCATCTGGATGAAAATTAAGTTCATTTCCTTCCAAATTAAGCTTATTTCTTCAAATTTCTATCTTCATATATCGCTTCCTAGATGTATGTGAATGGTGTTTGCGAAACTGTGGAGAACTTTATAAAAAGCAAATTAACCATGTCATTACGGTCTCTTATTACATAATTTGACTTCATAGAGCTTATAACTTATCAGCAGGTGGGCCATAGAAGGAAATGGATGACAAATGGACATCTTGCACTAATAAATATTAAAACATGCGCATGTTGCAAAATAATAATTTAAAAACTTATAACTTAATAATTAGAACTCTGACTTGCGTTTGATACCATATGAAATATTTTAGTTAGTTATAAACTTCTTAAGTTACAAAATTCTTTCAATGTATATATCTAAAGATATCCCCAAATTGCTTTTTGCGATTTTGCGGATCTCATGGTTGAAAGATAATTCTTTTTTTTTTTTTTTTTTAAAGGTGTAGTTATTAGAAGATTTGGCAAATCCCTGCTATTCGTGTGTCAGCCATACGTGATTTTTTCCTTATGAGCAATGTTATTCTGCCATAATAGATGGCAAAGTTTAGAAATGCAATTGATTTTTGTGCTTTTAAGGATCTAAGTTTTATTGGCCCCTAAATGACATGGAGCAACAAGAGGATGGCCCCGGACAGGGTTAAGGTGCATCTTGATAGGAGTACTATTAAACCAGCTGGCTAGATTTTTTTCCCAACGGCACAACCGTATTACAAGGCTATCCTTACTTCTAATCATTCTCCTCTTCTTCTTTTGACTAAGAGGATAATAAGAAGATCGTGAAAGTAGTTCATATATGGGCTAT
This sequence comes from Annona squamosa, assembly GCA_035584095.1. Lineage (NCBI taxonomy): Eukaryota > Viridiplantae > Streptophyta > Magnoliopsida > Magnoliales > Annonaceae > Annona > Annona squamosa. Next base: position 8,017,031 of record JAXCLR010000063.1, on the reverse strand, counting down.
TTTTGTCAAAACATAAGTCTGTTATTCATATCAGTTAAAAAGGTATAAGAAACTAATATGGCTGGATAGAATTTTGTTTAGGGTGGGGTTTGCTAAAAAAATTCCAGAAATGTGAAAAGAAATTAATGAGATGGCAAAGAAAGTTCAAAGGAGATATTCCAAAAACAATATTGAAGCTTTAGGAGAGTTTAAGATACCGCTGTGGAACCCTCATCCGATGAGAGGTACTACAATATTTTTTTTTATTGGAGAGGGAATACATTATTAAAGAGAAAGAAAAGAGTAATAATTCACTCCTAGAGGATGAGGGAATTAGGTCGACGTAGTCCAAAATGCATTGGCTATAGCTAGGTGACAAGAACACTCCCTGTTTCTACCAAGCGACTAATGAAAGGAGGCAAAAAAACTGAATCGATTAGTTAGAAGATGATAGAGGAAGGGTGATTGGAAATCAAAAATAGAAACTAGAAATGACTGAAGAATATTTCAACATGATGTTTTCTACTTCAAACGTGGGGAAGATTGTTTTGGAGGTGGCAACAATATGTAGCTCACAAGACACATCTCAAGGGAGGAGATAAAAGCCAAGCCTGATTATATGCGACTTGACGCATATAACAGTCATACGCAACCTCTCATCCATACCGTCCTTGATGGGAAGATGAAATTTAGAGTGTGTTTGATCAAAAGTTGTAGATAGTAAAAGTTGTCAAATGATATGATATGATAGGGATAATAATGAATAATAAAAAGGATAAAGTTAAAATAGATAGGTTAGTTTGTATGGATAGTTGTGTAGAAATGATTGAAATGTATAAAAAAATGTGAAAAAATAATTAAAATTGATTAAAAATATAATAGTTACGAAGAATGAAAAATTTTAGATTAAAAAATTTTAACTTAATATTTTTTATTAATTACCAGACACCGTTATTCGTATCGTCCGATCCGCATTGCATGCACCGGAGAGAGGAAGCACATGCGTTGACGTGACGCCGCTTGAACTTTAATGCGCCATATAAAGTGCCTGCTGAACGAGAGGTATGGGCAGCGTGGTTGACATGGCACTGCCACATTTAATCAAGGATGTGCTTCACGTCATTTGCTAAATGTGTGACATCAACTTAAATAAAATTAATTAATTTATATGTTACTTTTAAAAAATTTAATTTAACTTCTAAACCATCTAAAATATTTTTCCTTTATGAATGGCATATTGCGATATATAGAATTATTTTTGTTTTAATATATAATAATATTATTATCATAATATTAGATTTGTAATATTTTTTACTGATATTAATATTAATTGTAATAATTTTAATAATGGTATAACAACATATCATACTATGGTAATAATTCATTATGATGTTAATATTATAGAAATAGTCATTATCAGTTGTTAATGTTGATTATCAATATAAGTGTCATTTTATTATTTTTCGTATAATTATGTTTCTCAAACTAGTAATATTTAAACAAACATAAGCAAATTTTGATGATTTTTTCAAATGAAAATATAGTATTTGCTATAAAAATAATATATGATTTTATTTGTTGAAATATATATGATTATAATGCATTATAATATTATATAATAATAAAATGGCATATTATATAAAAGATGTGCGTAACCTCATTTGCTACATGTGTGACGTCAACTTAAATAAAATTAATTTATTTATATGTTACTTTTAGAAAATTTAATTTAACTTTTAAACCATCTAAAATATTTTTCCTTTATGAATTACATATTATGATATATAGAATTATTATTGCTGTAATATATAATAATAATAATATTATTATATTATATTTGTAATATTTTTCACTGATTTTAATATTAATATTATTATTAAACTTAATAATTTTAATAATGGTATAACAACATATCATACTATGGTAATAATACATTATGATGTTAATACTATAGAAATAGTCATTAACATTTGTTAATGTTAATTATCAATATAAGTATCATTTTATTATTTTTCTTATAACTATGTTTCTCGAACTAGTAAAATTTAAACAAAAATAAGCAAAATTTGATAATTTTTTCAAATGAAAATATAGTATTTGCTATAAAAATAATATATGATTTTATTTGCTGAAACATTTATGATTAGAATGCATTATAATATTATATAATAATAGAATAATGTATAATATATAATAATATCATTATCATAATATTAGATTTGCAATATTTTTTGCTGATATTATTATTATCATATTAATCTTAATAATTTTAATAATGATATAACAACATATAACACTATGATAGTAATACATTATAATGTTAAAATTATAGATATAGTAATTAATTTGTTAATTTTAATTATAAATATATTATCATTTTATTATTTTTGTATAATTATTTTTCTCAAAATAGTAATATTTAAAAAAAATTATGCAAAATTTTTATGATTTTTCAACAAAAAATAATAGTAATAATCTGCTGCATATTAGTAAGTTTATTTCAAAAAGGCGACAACATTAATTAGAAAAACGAAAAACAAAAATCCACAAAACGGCTGCATTGAATACATTCGCTTTGCTGGGAGCAAAAAAAAATAAAATAATATCAAAGGAGAAACCATTTCTAACCAGATGCTACGTAAAAAATCTTCTGTTAGCTTGAGGGGAAAAAAAAATTAAACATGAAGACGAAAAGCTGTGCCCAAATTAGTAAGCCTGCTCGAAGAAGTGTCTTCAATCTCCGCACGGTAGCATTCGATGTTGTGCCTTCTGTCCCTTCGGTACTTCCCGCTCCGCTCAAACCATCTCGTCACTAATTATTACATTGGCGCTGAGGTTGGGTGAAACTTCGTATGGGTGCAACTTTGGCCAGGTTTAGCCGAAACCGGCAGCCGAACTAGATTTCTAACTATGTTAGAATTCACTTTTTTACAATCCGAACCCAATGAACTCTATTTATAAATATGACGAACCCAATGATCTCTATTTATAAATATGATAGGGTTAGAATTCAAGTGAACCCGAACTAGAATAACCCAAGCCCAATTTTATTTTATATTATTATAAAGTATATTTTATATACAATATCTAAATAATATTTCTTTATTTTTTTGTATTTTATGTTATTTATATTTAAATACATGTTCGACATATTATAATTATATTATAAATAAAGTATATTATTTTCCTTTGTATTTATCTTTTATTTATTTAATCTTCTTCATTTATCTTGTTTTTTATATTAAATTTTTTCTAAAAATATTCTTTATAGATGAATGATCCTATTAATTCAGGCTAAGCAAATGTCCTACTTAGCCCACTTCGAAAAATTCATTTACAAATTTTTTTTATTTTTTCTTCATACACTTATTTGTTTAATTGTATTTAATGTATAAAACAAGTTTTACAATTTTTAAATATGTGTATATATTTTTTTAGATTTTTAAAGATAAGAGTATTTTAAAATATATATACATAGATGTCTGAAAATATCAAAAATATATATACAAAAATGTTAAAACTTGATTTATATGTTAAATATGCTTATATAAACAAGTATATGAAGAAAAAAAAAGTTGTTGTAAATGAGTTTTTTGAGGTGGTCTAAGCGAGGCATTTGCTTAGCCCTAGCTAACAGGGTCACTCATCTTCTTTATATTATTATATTTTTTAAAAATATGTGGTTTGACCGTATATTGTTATGTTTACTTATATAATTTGCTATTGTTATACATTCATATAAAATTTTAAACCTATCATTCTTCAATAAAATGCAAATTTATCAACCTAAATTTCAACTCGAAACCCAACTCGAACCCGATTTTCAAAAATAGGATTAGAGTTTAGGTTTTACAAATAGGGTTGAGGTCAGGATTAGAGTTGATGTTTTATAAGTATGGTTAGGGTTAGAGTTGATATTTTATAAGTAGGGTTAGAATTAGAGTTAAGCTAAACCTGAGTTTCATAAGCCCGAGTTCCACCGCTATTGGTGCATTACCCAGGAAAATAGCTAGCACATTAAATGTGGTAGTGCCACATTAGCCATGCTGCTCCCCTCTCTTTGGTTCGGCCTACGGTTTGCATGGTGCATTAGTCCAAGTGGCACGACATCAGCACATACGCCTCCTCTCTCCCTGACACATTGGACAACTGGATTTCTTCTTTCCAACCTGAACGGTATGGATGAGAGCTCATCACATATAATCATTAAATGTGTCAGGTTGCATATAATCGCGCTCGGATAAAAGCTGCCTTGAATAAAATGAATCCGTTAAAAGCCCTGAAGTTGGATGGGATGTCCATGGAATTTTATCAAAAAATTAGAAAATTGTGCAGGAAGAAAATTTTCAAGCATGTTGCAGGGTGTTTGGGGACAACTAGGCTAGTGAACAGAGAGACATGATTCCT
>JAXCLR010000063.1:7988671-8000537 GCA_035584095.1 Annona squamosa | reverse complement strand
TAACAGAAAGTATAATATGAAATAGATTTATCATGTCAACTCAAATTCAAACATAATCCATATAACAGTTATTCAAAACAACTAAATCTAAATACACTAAGCATAACGGTTCAACATTCCAATCTAATTTAAGTGCAATCCAAATTTATAATGATAATATAAACAAATCTCAAGTTTAAATAAGTTTACATCCACTTTTAAATAAATTCAAATTTTAAATGAGTTCATGTCTCAAAGTTTCCAAAAAAACTAAAAAACTATTCAAAGACTTCCAAAAAATTTCTCCCTTGATTTCAATCTGCATTTGTAATGTCAAGTTCTTCCTCCTTGATTTATATCTTTGAAAATAATATGCATTAACCTAGACAAAAAAATGCATGCAACTGTTAATAATAAAAAAATAATAATCATAAAAAATCATCCTAAAAATTAAGTTGCATCAAGCATGCTTTGGTAATGAAGGAAGAGGTAATTTGTCTGAACTAGAGTTGGTAATGTCTGAAACACGTATATATATTAATATTACAAAAAACATGTATAATTTATGAAAAAATTATATAAATTACAAGGGTTCGGAACGGGTCGGATTTTGGTACTAGGTTGGTGCGAACCCAATTTTGGTTTTGAGTTTCTACAGGTTGGGTTGAAACCGGGTCTATTTTTAAACAAATCTAAAAAATAAAACTCATCTTTTGGTTTTGGTACCGGGTCGGATTGGGTGGGTTCGGACCGACCCGGTACCAAGTTGCACCCCTAACACCACCAGGGCTGATGCAGGACCTACCACTTTGATTTTGGCCACTGAAATGTTGAATGGCCTTCTAAATTTGTTGCTAAATTTTGAGCAAAGGTTTGACGGAGGAGCTGCTAGTAGGGCAGGTCTACATGCATCTGAGCAAACATCAAAGAAGTAGATGATCCTTGTTACTATTAGGCAGCGACAAATCCATGGTCAAATGGTTGAGATAGGGGTGCTGCAACTTTAGTGGAGTGGCAACTAGATGTACCATTCTTTGATGTTTAAAGAAGAGGATCCAATTACTACCATCGCCACAACCTTAGACATGAAGATGCGGAGGAGGGGATTGCATGGTTGCTGATTCGATGGTGCAAATTTGAATGTGAGATGGAAAGCAACGATTCTGATCTTAGACTAAACGGGGCAACTTTGACATTAAAAAATTAACGTTGTCATCTTTTCAATTCATTAAACTTAACTCACGGAATATGATAGTATGAGCATGTAAGAATTAAATTAAAATGTCGTAAGTATTAGGAGAGTTTAAAACTTTATGAATATAAGAGAAATTATGGTTGAATGATGTGGGTATTAGATAATTTTTTCAAAATTTTATAAAAAAGTTGAGAATTTCATGTAAATATAGAGAAGTAAAATGCAAAAAATCTATTATATGATATAAAAAATTCATTCATATATTCCTTGTGCCAATGGCTGTATTTATTTTTCATAAGTTATACATAAATATATATTTTTTATTAAATATGACGCTTAAACATATTTGATTTGAATGAAATTTAGTCTCCTATCTAAATAAATGATGTTAATAGTAATAAGAAAAGTTATCATGTTAGCTCCGGTTAAGTAATTACTTATTTACCCCATCTTAAAAAACTCATTTAATAAATTTTTTCTTTTTTCCCATAAACTCATTAATATATATATATATATATATAATATGAACTAACTTTTATTATTCTTCGACATGTATATATACATATATATTTTACATTTTAAAATATAGGAGAATTTTAGTCATTTCTAACAATTGAAAATAGCTAAATACCTTTGCATTTAAAAATCTTTGAAAAAATATAACACATAACTAAAATATAACCCTTAGATAAAAAATTGCATGAAGAAAAAAATATTTATAAATTTTTCAGGCGGACTAAGTCATTATTTAGTCTATACTAACAAGATCATTTCTCAAAATAATAAATGAAGTTTTTTTCATTAAACATTAATATTAAAGATGAAAGACATTATATGAAGTCACTTCTATGTAACGTAGTTATATGAAAGCAAAACCAATATATATTCAAGAGTTATTACAAAATAAGTATGCATAATTGTATTTTGGCAAGCACATTTTGGCAATTTATAGACTTATAGACTTAAATCTGTGAAAAATAAATATTATGGTTCACTTAAATTAGTTTTAAAAGGTGTTTTTCTTTTCCATTTAATTCAAAGTAACACATACATAGAATTTTAAAAGGGATTTTTCCGAATATACTTATAAAGTTTGATAAATATTGAATTTGTAACTCGAACTTTATAAAAATTGCAAATATGTTTTCCATAAACTTGAAAGTGCATTCCTTCCATTAGGATTCCATTAATTGTTTTGTAAAATTATGAAAATGTCATTTAAACTAAGTAATAAACTTATAATATTTTCAACTATTGTAGATATATTTGCTATTTTATTATTTTATATATTTTTACCTTTATTATTATTTTTTTATTTTAGAAATTTGTTTATAATATCTGTAAAAATTGCAAGTGTAATACGTGGCTTAAGGGGTATTAATGATTTTTATAGAAAAATATAACAGCCTTACAACGAAAGGGATGTGCTTTCAAATTTACACAAATCTCGTGAGTATATTTACAGTTTTGGTAAATTTAAGGATGCAGATCTAATATTAGTTAAATTTTGCAAACACATTTGCAAAAATTCTATTTTAAAACGAGACTTGATCATTTTAGATTAGTTTGAAATCGCCTCATTTCATACTAGTTCAAAAAATGTATTTTTTTAAAAAACTGCTATCTAAGTTTATTTAATCTATAAACAAAGTTTTACTAATTTTAAAAATATATTTTTAAAATTTTAAATATAAGAATATTTTAGTCATTTAAATTGTTAAAACATGATTAAAGTACATTTATATTTGAAATTCCAAAATAAATATATACATATCTTTAAAAATGATAAAATTAATATACAAGTCATTTTTTGATTATATATATAGACCATTAAACATGTTTAGATTATAAAAATATTTTTAAAACAAAAAAGATTTCTTGGTTGTTTCTAAATGATCATTTGGCTTCTAAAATACCCTAAAAACAACTTAAACTTTTAGATAAGACCATTGAGTACAAAGAAACCTTAATTAAAGGGTCATTATCTCGTGCTCTTGCCCATATTGCATGGATATAAAATTTATTATTTTTATTATTACAAACCTAGGACCCATGTAGTTTTTTCTTTATGAAATTTAGTAAAAATTGTAAAAATAAATGGGAAAATTTTTAAAATTATGAAAATGAAGTAATATAACATGGATAAAATAAGAATAAAGCAAGGATAAATATATTAGTTTCATGCAAAAATATAAAAAATAATTCAAGTATAGAAGTAACAATGAAAAAAATAAGGTAGAAGTTGTAAAAATTATATAGAAACATGTGTTTTCCACTTTGGCTTCCCCCTCTACGTGTGACTAAATCAAACCTTAGTTTAAATTTTAAATAGTAAGTGAACGAAGAATACTAAATAAATTCAAGATAATAACGAAAACTAACCCAAATGTGAAATTAACTAAAAAAGGTGAAAGACTAAGACCATCATTTAATTTTCTTTTCAGTATTCAAAATACACCGCAAACAAAATCTAAACCACTGTATTATTACCCTTTAAGTAGCATATTATAAGGTAAAAAGGGACATGAAACTAGATAAATTAAATACAAAAACATAAGTACGTTTTTTTTTTTTTTTTTTTTATCTTCCCTCTAAAGATGAATCTACGTTGTCTTTGCCAATTTCTAAATCTAACTAAAGATTGAATTACATCTCTACACGTTCGTCAATTTTTTTCGTTACTATGATTGGAGACATATAATATTGATGGTATAGATTTGGGGGGTATCTGTGGGCCCTCAAAGATAATGTTACAATAATAATGTCAGATGGAGGAGAGTTAAGTAATCAGGATTTCGCGGATTGGAGATACCTGAAAGCCAGCAATGCAATTCCTTTCCTTCTAGAAGCAAGTAAGCAAACCGGCCTTTGAGGAACAGTCTACCTCATTAGTTGAGAAAGGCAGAAGAAACTGACATCACTCTACGTCTACACTTCTCTCGAATTCCATCCAAACCCAACTTAAATACTCACGTTTGGGGGGAAGAAAATACAGCCAGAAGCATCCAACTCCTCCTCCTCCTCCTCCTCCTCCTCCTTTGCGTTAATTTCAATTGCTTCTCTTTCCTTCTCCAGCTTCGAGTCCAACTTCCATTGATCATGGGTTCCGAAGGTCTCAATCTCCATGTTTTCTGCGTAGCTTACATGGTTCAAGGCCATATAATCCCCATGCTAGACCTTGCCAAGCTGTTTGCGAAGCACGGGGCGGAGGTCAGCATCATCGGCACTCCCCACGACCCTGCCTCCTTCCAAAAGCTCGCCCAACAAACACGTTCCTCCGGTGGCCAGATCAAGGCCCACCTCCTCGAACTTCCTCCCACTCCTACCAGCGCATCACCCAAGAATCTCGATTCCATCAAGTCCATAGACGACGTCGTCAGCTTCATTAACTCCACAGCGGAGTTCCGGGAGCCGCTGGCGCGGCTGGTGGAGCGGCAACGTCCCGACTGCATCGTCTCCGATTTCTTCCTTCCGTGGACGCTCGGCGTCGCGGAGGAGTTCGGGATTCCGAGGCTGGTGTTCGATGGCAGCAGCTTCCTCACGCTCTGCGTCGCCAGCGTCCTGGAGAACGACAGGCCCCACGATGGTGTCGCCTCCGACAGCGAGCCCTTCGTCGTTCCAGGCCTCCCGCACCCCGTACAGCTCACCAGATCCCAGCTCCCGAGCTGCCTTCGGCACCAGAGCGGTTTCACGGAACTGTGGGCTCGAATCAGAGAAGCCGACCACCGCAGCTTCGGATATGTGATGAACAGTTTCTACGAGCTGGAACGGGATTACGTCGAGCACCATCGGACCCAGATGGGCGGGAGGGCGTGGTGCGTCGGTCCTCTGTCTCTCTGCAACAGGAGCGCGGCCGACATGGCGGAGAGAGGGAAGAAGGCTTCCATCGACCCAGCTGACTGCTTGAAGTGGCTGGATAAGAAGAGCCAGGGCTCCGTGGTGTTTGTTTGCTTGGGCAGCATGGGCCGGTTCCAGGCGAGCCAGCTGCTGGAGATTGCTCTGGCTCTCGAGGCGTCGGATTGCCCGTTTCTTTGGGTGGTGGGCGACAGCAACAACAGCCTCCCGGAGAAGGAATGGCTGCCGGAGGGATTCGAGAAGAGGGTGGGACAGAGGGGGCTCATCATCAGAGGCTGGGCCCCGCAAGTCCTGATCCTCAACCATCCAGCGGTGGGAGTGTTTGTAACCCACTGCGGCTGGAATTCGATCCTGGAAGGCGTCAGCGCCGGCGTGGCCATGATCACGTGGCCCATCTGCGCCGAGCAGTTCTACAACGAGAAGCTGATTACGCAGGTGCTCGGTACCGGCGTCCCCGTTGGATCTCGGGTCTGGGCGTCGTGGGAGAACAGGGACAGACCGCTGATTGGGAAGCAGAAGATCGAGAAGGCGATCGCGATGATGATGGACGGCGGAGATGAGTCGGAGAAGATGAAGAAGCGGGCGAAGGAGCTAGGACAGATGGCCTTGCGAGCTGTAGAAGTCGGTGGCTCTTCGTATGCCGACATGCGCCGGCTCATCCAAGAGCTAAAAGCTTTACAAATGTCGTGAAGAATGAAACATCTCTTTCTCTCTGCATATTGGATTCATGAACAAAATCCCGTCTCATGATCCGTCTTTTGTCAATTACGCAATTAGAATTTTCCCCAAAAAATCCATGTTAGGTCCTTGAAATTAGCCCATATAGGAATTGTTAAGGAGTAACAAGGCCATTACCCCTTGGGAAAATCTGATTTTTCCAGTTCTGTAGAACTCAAAGTGTGTAATATCCATGTTTTTTAATGAAATTATTGTGTGTAATTGACAGCTATATTGGTCCAGCCCAAATACGTTATTCGGTTCCATACATGGCTATGATTCGATGAAAAAGTGGTGATCTCTCAGCATATTCTCTGGCCAAGATCACAAGTTCAGTTGCTCCGCAACAGCCAAAATACATTATCGTTCGGCAGAAAACAGGGTAGCCGTTTTCCTATGATTCGGCAGAAATTAGAATACTCGCTTCCTGCTTTTTCTTTCGCATGGGTGGAGCCTAAGAGCTGGACCAGCCGAACGCCTGAAAAGCCGAAAGCGAAAGCCAGAGACCGTATGAGCGGCGGTCAAACATTTGAGGAGACCCAGCATCTCCAAAAAAGCTGCAGTCTACGGCAACATTGGTAATGACGGACAGAGGTAATATATCTGGACATGCGCAGCGACCGGCGAGGATTTTAACGGGTAGTTCATCTATGAATTTTTCTATTTTCGAGTAAATAAGAATGTCACCCTCATCGGACAGGTGTGATATATCTGGACATGCGCAGCGACCGGCGAGGATTTTAACGCGTAGTTCATCCGTGAATTTTACTATTATTGAGTAAATAAGAACGTCACCCTCATTCTCTAAAAAAAAAAAAAAAGAACGTCACCCTCATCTCTGTTTTAAACAGAGAATGAAATATTTTTTAGTAGTCATGGACATAAATATTTTTAATAATTTATATACATAAATAATTATATTTATGACATAATAAATATGTAAAGTTTATGTTATGGTTCTGCCAGTTTCGTTAAACCGAGGGGTACAACTTGGTACCGGGTCGGTCCAAACCCGCCCGACCCGACCTGGTACCAAAACTAAAAAAGGGTTTTATTTTTTAGATTTTTTCAAAATAGACCTGGTTTCAACTCGACTTGTAAAACCCGGAACTAAAATTGAGTTTGCACCAACCCAGTACCAAAACCCGACCCGGTCCGAACCGATGTAATTTATATAATTTTTTCATAAATTAAACATGTTTTTTTGTAATATTAATATATATATATACATGTTTCAGGCATTGCCAACTCTAGTTCAGACAAATTACCTTTTTCTCCATTACCAAAATATGCTTAAGGTAACTAAATTTGTAGGATGATTTTTTATGATTATTATTTTTTTATTGTTACCAATTGCGTGTGGTTTTTTTTTTGTCTAGGTTGATACATATTATTTTCAAAGATGTAAATCGAGGAGGAATAACTCGACATTAGAAATGCAGATGAAAATCAAAGGAGAAATTACTTAGAAGTCTTTGAATAGTTTTTTAGTTTTTTTGGAAACTTTGGAGACATGAACTCATTTGAATTTTGAATTTGTTTAAAAGTGAATGTAAACTTATTTAAACTTGAGATTTGTTTATACTGTCATTTTAAATTTGGATTGCACTTAAATTAGATTAGAATGTTGAACCATTATACTTACTGTATTTAGATTTAATTATTTTGAATAGCTATTATGTGGATTATGATTGAATTTGAGTTGGAATGATAAATCTATTTCATATTATACTTTCTATTAGTATGAAAAATCCATTAGTTTGAATTTCATATTGTAGTATAAATTCGATTCATTTTTAAGTTTATTGGTATGACAAGTGGTCAATTTCTATGATAAATATTTAGTTTGAATTCAATTTCAGCAATTTGTATGATAATGTTTAGTTTCAACTACAAAGTTGGTATGATATGTTCATTTTCTATTTGCTACACTTAAGTCGTTTCCATTAGCTATTAAATAGAAATGACCAACTAGTCATAAAACTAACTAATTTGTCATTTATTTGTATCTACAGAGTGCTAAAAAATTACTTGCAGAGTTCATTCAAAGAATATTGCAGAATTCTTTGAAAGGATGTTGCAGAATTCAGCATGAGGCTTGACTTCATAAACACAGGTATGTATATTCCAATAATTTTCTTCTGGATTACAATTAAATTTGAAAAAAAAAATTTATTGGTAATTCGAATCTAACCCGAAACCGAACCAAAACCAATGCTAACCCGACCCGAACTCGGATCAAATTCTTAAGGTTTGGGTTTGGGTTTACTCCGACCCGGTTGACTTAGGGTTTGGGTTCACTCCAACTCGGTATAACCCGACTCGGGTTACACCCATAGTTAAACCTAGTGGAGGACAATCTTGTTACCGGGTCGGTATTTGGTGCACTTTGCTACAAAAATCTATATTTTTAAAAGTTTTTTGAAAATTTTTTAATATAATTATTAATCTAGATGTATTCAGTATATATATATATATATCAATTTTTACTATTTTTGAAGATCTAGATATATATTTTTATATTTTTTAAAATCAATGATATTGTCGTAATTCAAATTGATTTTAAAAAATAAAAGATATCTACAAATTTCCAAAAATGGAAAAAGTGATATGCATGTTAAATATACTTATATTAATAGTTTTATAAAAAATTTTAAAAATTAAAAAATAAATTTCTGCACCCGGGTGCATCAAAACTTAATGCACCAAAGTGTGTGGAATCAAATGCCCTTGTTATCGGTAACTAGCAGTAGTTCGATTACAACAATATTATTATTATTTTTTATTTAACACAGCACCATTACTCATGCCTCATTTAGATCACCATTTAATATTACTCATCTTTTTTTTTCCTAAGTTGGTTTTTAGAGCTTGGATGGGTTAGGATGAGGTGAGAATAAAATGAAAATTTGGGATAAAAATGTATTAAGAATGAAAAAATATTAAAATTAGATAAAAATATATTAAAAATAAAATTTTTATTTTAGGGTATATTTGGGAAATGATAAAACTTTTGTAAGAAAAATTTTTGGTTAAAAGTTTTTAAATTAGTGGAAAATGATATGATAAAAGTTAAGAAATAAAAATAAAAAGGTTAAAATAGATAGGTTAGATGTATAAGTAGTTGTTAAAAATGATTGAAATATAGAATAGTTTGTGAAGCTATGAAAAAATAATTTAAAAATACAATATTATGGAAACTTAAAAGTTTTGGATTAAAAAGTCTTGATTGAAAAATTTTGGGATTTTTTTCAAATATATTCGTTAAGTTAGACCTTAATCTCAATCAACCTAGATATAAAAAACTTAGAACAATTAATAGTGACATTACCGTGTTAATCTTTTCTCCTGGGTCTATTATAGTATCAGAGGCTAGTTTAAGAAAATTTTGATAACATTTCTGTTAAGAATTCTCAAATTTCACGAAGTTGCGCATCCTCGCTGATAGACCGTGTTACTAAGATTGCGTTAAGGTCATACAACATTTAAGTCGTTGACTATGAAATATGAGTTCTCTTAAGAGAATGTTTTCATCTTCTTCTTCTTCTAGCCAAGATACTTATAAGGACCAGGTATTCTATTTTATTTTATTTTTATTATAACCCTTCTCTATTTATAAGGTAATTTATGAATATGCCACTAGGAGTCTATAATATTAATTGATGCATAACATATATGAATATGACATCTAGGGGACATATATTTGCATATATGCATATATTATGATCTGAGCACATTGAGTATAAATTTAAATGTGTATGATTAGTGTGTCATTGTTGAGCACTATAACTATTTTTCTCTTTGCAGAGTAGGTACAAGGTTCGACCTGATCGGTCAGGTCGCGGGGGTCAAGGGGGCAATGCCCCTTGTGGGGATGAAAAGGGTAGCGCCCCCGGAGAAAATTTTAATTATTAAGTTGTAGGAGCGGAAAATTAAATTACTAACTCGACCCATGCCCTGGCCCGACTCAATGGGTTCAGTTAACATGGGCGGCCGTGCTCTAGGGCTTCATTTTTCTATTTCGCACCCGACTTCCTTCCTTTTTCTCCTCTTCTTGTTTTTCGCTCCTCCTCTTCTTTCTCTTCCACTCAGTTCGAACCACCTGTGAATCTCTTAAGGAAAACTATACCGACTGCCTTGAAGGTTATAGATCCCAGTCCGAGAAGCTCCGAAGCTCCGAATCTCTGCAATCCAAATCTTAGGTCGCTGTTTTGAGAGAAACACGGTCAATGTAAGCAAATGTCGCCCCTTCTTGATTTAGTGATGAAATTTTATCTTAAATGTGATATGAGACTGTTGGGAATGTGTAGCGCCCGGCAGCTTCATAGTATGAGGCGTCGTGTTCGTAACAGTTAGGGTTCATGGGGAATTTGCTTTGAATATGCGATTTTTATGATGTAAAAGACTTCTTAGAAGTTTTCATATTGTTGAAATGTGACGTGAATTGATTCGCCTCAAATGAGAGTATGAATTGAAGATTCTTTCATTTCGCACCTATCATGTGTTTGATAAAATACTTGTGTGACATATTTATATGTTGAATTTAAATTTAGTTGATGTTGTATGTGCGGTTTGCGACATGTTTCCTCGTTCGTTATGTATGATGTGTGATTTAAAATGGTTGGTTGTAAAAGGGTTGTTCACGACCCCTAATTGACGTGAGGAGAAGGTTGTTCATGGCCTTTGATGGACATAAGTAGATGATTGGTTATGTTATTCTATTTATACGTGGTTATATGCATATGATCTTGGGAGTGGGTATTGGACCCATATGCGTTAGCTTGATCACTACATGTGCATCCATCATTATACTTATTTTCACTTTGTGCTAACCACTATTTGTTGGAAACAAAGTTCAAAACAAAACAAAATTGACCAAAGATTGAGTTTTGATGATTAACAAAGACTAATTTGAGTATATAAAGAGTACTAATGAGTTTGCTCAATGTGTTAAGGAACTGAAATAGCCAAGTCGATCTCCAAGTTGACTTGGACTTGGACTTCGGGTGAAGTCGATCCTAAAGTCGACCTCACTATCGACTTGAGACAGAACCTCAAAAGCAAAATCAACTTGCAGGTGAAGTCGCAGGCTAAGTCGACTCCACTTGCGACTTGGTAGGAAAAAATTGGCTAGACCTGATTTTGGGGCACGAAGCTGCCCAAGTCGCAGGCCAAGTCGACTCCAGGTGAGACTTGGGTGAAGTCACAGATAAGGTCGTCTCCATCCTCGACTTGAGAAGTTCAGACTTCAAAATGCAGTTCCAAGCCCATTCCAAGAATCTACTTGAACTTTATCAAAATCCAAATCAAGGAGCAAAGACTATTCTCACAGTTAACTTGAGTTTCACTCAAGTTCAAAGTAAGAATTCAAGTTCAAGATTAAATCAAGTCTATCAAGTTCAAGACAAAGATACAAGTATGCTTCAAATTAAGTCTATCAAGTCTTAAAGATCATATGACTCCAAAGCAAAGCGAGGTACATGGATCTATCATGAGATTCATGAGGTTTAAGCCTATTCAAGCTAAATCAAAGACAAGATCCTCAAGATCAACAAGATCTACAAGTATGAGGAATCATTCAAAATGAAAATGATTCAAAGGAAGAAAGCCAAGCATGATAGAAGCAGATCAAATGAAGATCAAAGAATTTTCAGCAAAGACCGAGCCAAGTCGCAAGCCAAGTCGACTCTAGGATTGACTTGAGTCGAAGTCTGAAGCCAAGTTGACCAAGACTCAGACTTGGAAATCTGAAGAACTTGAGTCGCAGACGAAGTCAACTCCAGATGCGACTTGGGTAGCCAAGTCGCATACCAAGTCGACTCCACCTTCGACTTGGAAAATAACGTTCGAATTTTTGAATGTTGGAGTTCATTTATTATGTGTCAACCACCTCTACAACGTTCAAATCTTCCTCACTCTATAAAAGGACACTCAAATGAACGTGAATGCAAGACATAAGACTCTCATATACACATTACAAAGTCCAAAGAGAGAAAAGAAGTGCAAGAAAGTGTTTCCATTTTCTTTTCTCCATATTTGAGTAGTCCATTTACATTCAAAGGAAGAAAGAGCTTCAAGTTGCAAGCTGCTTCATCGATACTCATCCAAGCTGCTTCTACA
>JAXCLR010000063.1:7969623-7987118 GCA_035584095.1 Annona squamosa | reverse complement strand
TGCTATGAAATTACCTTTTTGCCCCCATTTGCATTTTATGCAAAAGTGCAAACGTTTGCATTTGAACCCGCCTCTTATAAAAAATGCCAATGCAGGTTAAATACACCAGGTGCATTCAAGATAAATGCACCTGGTTAAATACACCTTCAAGATAAATGCACCTGGTGCAGGCCATAAAAATCTCATTTTTACCGCACCCTAGCATATCCACTTATCCCAACCCTGAAGGTGCCACTATAACGCCACAAATCCGTTCCCCGCGGATGGTAATCCGATTCGAACCAAACCAGTGTCCCCTGGCAAAGATGGACTTCAAACGCTTCACTTTCGAATTTCGATTCGTCGCGACAAAGGAACCCTCAATCTCCGAGCGCAGTCTCCTATTGCCTCCGTCTTCTTTCCCATCCATTCCTCGCTCGAAGCATGTGATTGCAGCCATCTTCTTTGTCTTGTTTCTTCCATCTGTCTTTTCCACTCTCCCTGCAAGGTTACAACTTCTCTTGGTAACACCTTCCTTTTTGCTTTTAATTAATTTTTTTTTCCTTGTGTTTTTCCTCAAATTAACCCTATCGATAGTACCAGGCCAATTTTTTGCCGCCATTGTATGTTTCCAACAACATTGCTTCAGCACTTAGAGAAGGCAGCTAACTATCCCTAATTATTTTGTTTAAAGATTATCTGAATGTTTGGTCACATGGAATATTCAAGTCGGGTAGTTATTTGAATCGTTTCAGCAACTGGAGGGTATATGTGTGAATTAAGACGCAGGGCATTCACATTTGTTTGGACTGTTTGCCATGGAGTCTGTGATTTGGGTTGTGGGTCGATAATTTTGATAGCATGTTGAGGACAGTGATGCAGAACTTCTGCGTCAGCCTTCAGGGTTGGGGATTGTTGATTTTGGTAGCAAGTATATTGTTCAATAATACAGAATTTGTGATTCTGGTTGTGACTCAAAGCTTTTGATAGTTTGTGGATGTTCAATGATTCAGAATTTCATTTTTGGATTGAGCTAGGAGTTCGTATTTCAGTAAGATATAAATGTTTACTCTTGCAAACTCCCTGGTTTGAGCTGTGGATTGAGTGTAAGAGATGGTCTATGTTAATTGATGAATCATGTTACAGTTTTTACATTTAGAGTTCCTCTGAAGTAATTTTACATTGAGATCATGTTTTCAGTCCTTCATACTCTGAAGTAATTTTACATTGAGATCATGTTTTCAGTCCTTGTTATGAATTTTTTTTCAATAGGCAATAGCGTTGAATTCATGTGATCAACCATTTATGCCATTGATTTTTAACTCCACTGAAATTATATGTTGGCCTTGGTTGGAGGTCTGTATAGAAGGTTCTAGAGGTTGAAATTACTTTCCATTGAGTTCAATCGCACCCTCTTGGCTGTTTGATTGGTGATCCATGGTTTAGAACTTCTGTAGCCACTTACTTTGGTAACCAATGTCTATATGAAGGATGAGAGATTGAAGAAGACTGATTTCTTTTATGTTTGGTTTCAGTAAATCAGATTTGTGATCTGACTTGTGTTTATGGAAGCCATTTTGATGTTAAAGTCTGTTTAGTGGGTTGAAGACTGTTAAAGACATTATTATTATCTGTTTGGTGTGATGCTACTCTATTTGGATACTTGTCGTCTGCTGAAGACCTTTAGATGGTTGAAGATTTGTTGAAGACGTTGTTTATTTGATTGGATATTCGGTTTTTTATAGAAGAGAAGGTGTTTATCTGTTTGGTGTGATTGGATAGTTAGTGTTGCATGTGCTATGTATTGTTTATTTGATTGGATATTTGTTTTTGTTTGAAGATTTATGATCATGGTCCTTCAGGAATTGACTTGGAACTGGAACCGGAACCAACCTGCCCATTCATGACCTCTTCCAATTTCTCTGAATTGGGTTCCATGGTGGAATTAACGGTTGAGAGTCCAGGTAGAATCCATGATCAGCAATGACCATGACCCTGGCGGTGGCAATTCGCCTGACAACCACAACACCTTTAGGAAGAGGAAGAGCTGTGGTGTGTTGCTGCTTGAGGTGGGCACGCGAGTCATGTGCCGGTGGAGGGACACCAAATTCCACCCTGTGAAAGTCATTGAGCATCGGAGGATGCCCTGTGGTGGCCCTAATGACTATGAATGCTACGTCCACTCCACCGAATGTGAGTTTGCTTCTTCCTTTTTATGGCTGGGGGGCCATTAGGGTTTTTAGAAATTAGGGATTCATGAGTATTCCTTCTTATACTGAAATCTAGCCTTCGGAGTTTAGTTGTTTGGTGATGCTGAAAAAACCAGTGAAAGATTTTTTGTTGTTTTGTTTTCTCTTCAACTTGGGCTTTTATGTCACTGGGTTTTGGGTTCAAGTTTTTGTTTGGAGAGAAGAAAGGAAGTAATTTGGGCTTGTTTCTGGACATTCAATGGGCAGAATCTCTGCTATAGATGTTTGATTTGATCACCCTTCAATTTTTAAACTAACTGAGTGAAAAGCCGCAGCTACAAATCCCTTAGAGTTCTTAAGGTTACCTTTGGCATTGGTTTTGTTCCTGAACTAAACTGAATTGGGATTTCTATCTTGTGCTCATGTGCTGTCCGAGTGAATGTGCAGGCACTTTGCTGAGAATTTTTATGTTGATTTCTTTAAAGCCTAAGTGAATATCTCTTTATATCTGTATGCACGCATGTGAAGTGTTACAGGTGTAGTTGGTTTGCAATTTTTTGCTGTCAATAGAAGGCTTGATGAGTGGGTTAAGCTTGAACAACTTGATATTGATACCATGGAGACTGATGTTGATGCAAAGGTGGAGGATAAGGTATTCTTCAGATCCAGTGTCAACTGCACCTTCAGGCTGTCGGATGATGCTGCTCAGCCTCAATGTGTTGGGGCTGATGCATGTGAGATTTGAGCAATTAATTGGATGGTCTTTTAATGGATTTGTTATTGTCCAGAAAGGCATGATCTAACTTTAAGTCAAAGAAATCAATAAATAACCTGTGTTTTAGTTCACATTGCATGTTCTATGTTCTGTTACATGAGTATTTTTGCCCTGTACTATGCACATCCAGCAACCATTCTTTTTAGGCTTGCATATGGGATGTTGTTATTTTCTCCACTTGCAGCTTCCAATTAGCTTTTCTATGATATCATATTCATTTCAACAATGATATCCTAGTTTGTTGATGGTGCTGCAAATGTGTAATATTTCACAATTCAGAACAAAATAATTTTGTGACTAGGATTCACCCATTAGGCACCCCTATTCCAAAAAAAATTCACCCATTGACATTCTTATTCTTGATTTGGTTGTTGGTATTTCTGCAATTCTATGAGCATGTCACCTCTCACAATGTACATTGAAAGGCTTTTTAATTTCAGGTCCACTTCTTGCATTAAGCCTCATGAGTAAGGCACTTGTTTTACAGCTTGGAAGAAGTTTCTTACAAATGGTCTTTTCAGGCAACAAGCTTGAAAATGACACGTCATCAAAAGTGAAAAATTGATGAGACACGTTGAGGTATACATAAAAAATTTATTGTTTCCCTTCTGCAATTGTCTGTATGTATTTGTCTTTCATCATCATCATCAAAACTTGTTCCAACTGCTTGAGTTCCGATACAAGGATCCTACCCTTCCATTTTGCCTTAACAAACGTGTATACTCTATTAGGAAATAAATTTAGCATTCCATTAGGACAATGTTCGTATGCAACTAACAACCAAAAAAAAAAAAAAAAAAGTTCATATGCAACTAGTTGCACTGTATCTTTTAAGGCAACCCGTTTATATATTATGTTAAATAATGGATTACTTCTAATTCCTTTGCAATGTTTATCTGCATGTATTTATTCATTATTTAAAAATTCACACATATTGGAAACTTTTATAGGTGAATCAATCTGTTGGACAATAGGAAATGGTTGACAACAAAGAATGAACAACCTGCAGCATTATTCTGTAATCCAACATATCATTTTTCAAGAATATAGATTTTTATTTCAGAAGAGTAGTAGAAGATAATAGAACAAGTTCAGACCATCACTGATCAGCTATTAACATGTTCTAAAACAAAAATTGCGCTTCAGTTATAACCCTCAATATCTTTTTCGCACAGGATGTTTCAAAGTCTTCCAATTTCTTATATGTGATATGTGGGAAAGTCTGCAAACTCACTGGGGCAGCCATATGCTGCTAGACACTGAAGTACCACCTTACTATCTTCTTCACTGTTGATTCTATATGGAACATTTTCAATAGCCTCCTTAAATATATTGCAGTAAAGTCACATTCTCTACAAATTTTCCAGTCTTTCTTCGCAAAGGACAAATAACATACCTTCTCTTCGCTCCCTCCTATAATTGTAACTGATGGTGCAAACTGGGCCAAGATTCCCCTATGAAACACCATCAGAGATTGGCTTCCATGAACTGTCTTCTATTTGCTATATTGGACAATACACCTTCGTTGTATATTATAACCATTCAACCATTCAAATCTCGACACTGTTCTTCTTCTTCCTCTCTTTATCTTGTCACCACCTAGTTAAATTATTCTGGCTCTTAACCCACTGCTTTGCTTATCCAGGGTCATGAAGAGCTTGATGCTGCCAGCTTATGTGAGCTTGAGGAATTTGCAAAAGTGAAAAACATAGCTACTATAGAACTTGGAAGATATGAGATTAAGACCTGGTACTTCTCACCTTTTCCACCAGAATACAATGATACTCTGAAGCTATATTTTTGTGAATTTTGCCTAAATTTTGTGAAGCGCAAAGAACAGCTTCAGAGACGCATCGAAAGCTCATCAAGTTTGTTTATTCTTTCTCATTTTTACCTTGATAATACATGCTTTTGGCCCTTTTTTTTCTTTGTTTTTTTCTCAACTCCATGCCTTGCACCAGCATTTCTTGTTAATATGCATCCACTAGATGGCCAATGGATGTTCATATGTCGCAAAAACTATCGAATTTTGGCTAAAAGGTGTTTGCACATGTTGATTTTGAATTTTGTTATTTGAAATTAATGAGCTTCGTGCTCTTGTGTAGTGCAATATCTAGAGAGAGGTCTCAAATTTCTTGTATCCTCTTTTGGGTCCAATTAGGACATGATTGATATGTTAGCCTTTTGTGTTGTGTTCTTTTGGTTTTGTTTGTTTGTTGTTCATACTGGCGGCATATGAGGCTGTGATCATTAAAAAATTGACATGTCAGAATTATTTCTATGATGATGAGGTTCTCTAGGCCAGAAATAAATCTTCTATATATTCTAGCCATGGGGCTGCCCGTGTTTCAGGGTGTTGTTGTAAATAATTAAAATGCTACCCACTAGCAACATTCTTAATGGATTTCACATGATTAACACACTAGTTGTGACTGCTCTTTCTGCATTGCATTTGGAGAATTTTCCTTGAAAGAGTATCCAACTGGTCTGTGCTTCGGGAATTCAATGGAAGCATTTTTTTTCTTTTCTGATTTTGTGGAATCTTTTTAGTAATTGGTTGACTGGTATACGAAATCCAAATTGAATTTGAAATGTAGAGGAAATGTGATCTCAAGCATCCCCCAGGTGATAAGATCTATCGCAGAGGCACACTTTCAATGTTTGAGGCAAGTTACTTGTCTCATTTCAAACTGATTGCATTTTCCTTTAAAGAAAGACTACATGCATGATGTTTCCCTTCACATTTTTTTTCTCTTTTGTCCTTTTGATTGATAGTTTTGATGCTACTGCTAATGCTGACCTGTCTCTGTCAGAATATTCTGTTTAATTCCAAAAATAATATATTCCAACTTTGCTATTTTTCCTTTCTTTTTCACTGATAAATTTGGAACAGGTTGATGGCAAGAAGAACAAGGTTTATGGTCAGAATCTTTGCTATTTAGCAAACCTATTTCTTGATCACAAGACACTTCTATGATGTTGACCTCTTTCTATTCTATATGCTATGTGAGTGCGACAATAGAGGCTGCCATATGGTTGGATATTTCTCAAAGGTAATATTAATTTAACAATAGTTTTCTACTGTTTATGGGGTGCGCATTGTTTCAGTCATATTCTGATTTTTCCTTTGACCTATGCAAGGATGCATGACAAAATTTTTGACCTTTTCATCCCTAGCTGTGAGTGAATGTCTTTTTTGACATTTTTTGAATAGTTCTTTCCCCTGCAATTTCAAATGCAAACATCATTGCTTTATTTCATGTTAAATGCTGATATCAAATGTACACTTGTTTTTGCAACTTTAAATATGTTTATTGAAAACCATCATCATCGCACCTTGTGATTCATTCATTGAATCCACGCCTTAATTATGCTCATAATTGTCATCTCTCAAACCTTTTTCTGATTATGCAGGAAAAGCACTCAGAAGAGTCCTATAATTTGGCTTGCATTCTGACTCCTCCTTACCAAAGAAAAGGATATGGAAAATTTCTCATAGCATTCTGTGAGCTTTATTCTGTCACACCCCTTTGTTTTTTCCATGTATGAAGAGTAAGAATGTTTCTTGATATATTTATGTAGTAATTTATACCATCATTGCTATATGGAAAATTTTGAATAGTACCATCTGGGTTTTGAGCATGTACAACTTGAATTTTATCATTTATTTGCAGACAATTAGTATAGTCCACTTCAGAGTTCAAATGCATTTTTTTCCCCTAAAATTAAAAGAAAAAAGAAAAAGAAAAAAGATTGGATTGTTTGGACTTGCATTTGACATCAAACTTTTTATATCATATCATGTCATTAATGTTCTGCTTCCCATCAATGAAGTAGAGTCATCCAATTTTTAGGTTTTCTTCTTTGGCCATACTAATTGGTACTTTGCTTTCCAAATGATCAGATTTGCTAAGTTCTGGTGCTCTTGCCAAAATTTGTATACAAAATCAAATGAAATGGTAATAACAAAGAACCATGGTTGGTGTAGCTTCTTCCTGGCAGGAAGAAAACCCGCATGATGCTGGCCAAAAGCTTTTCTTAAGGTTCGTATGTCAGATTTCAGTATATGACAGCACCAGAAATTAAAGTGTCTTCAAGGAAAGCCTAAGAAGGAACCCTTTCTTGAGGATGGTTATTTGTAGTTCAGTAAATGATAGGGTTTCAGATCAGAATGTGTGAAAGAAAAGAAGGAACCAATTTAACCAGTTCTTAAAAAATGAAGATAATGATGATTAAAAATATTTTTTAACAGCAAGCTTTGATTTGGAGCAGTATTGAATTTGAACTAGATAATCAAATAGGAAAATTTTAGATGAAAATTTAGAAGTTGTAGCAATCAGTCTTAAGATAGATTTTCTAGATGTGGCATAGAGGGAAAGTAATTGATGATTTATATGGTTGATTTGATAACTCAAACTGGGGAAATGTACTGAAAGAAGAGAGCAGATGTGCTACATTGTAACATGCGATGATTAGCACTATATATATTATATATGACAGTTATTCAGGTGTAGCTTTACTGCATTACAATTAAGGTGCAGTTATTTCAAAACGGGCCCCACGTGGTCATAAAATTATAATATACTTTTGTATTTAGAATTATATATTCTATTATCATACCAATTTTCATCTCAATTGGATGTGTATGAACCCCATCTGAAAATAGTACAAATTCAACTTAATAAAATAGTTTGATATAAATAACAATTTTAACGTTATTTTTTCAACATGTAAACCATTTATCCATATATAAATTTTATAACAAATAATTTATATGTTGAAAAAACAACTTTAAAGTTGTTATTTATATTAAACTATTTTATTACGTTGAGTTTGTACCATTTTCATATAGAGCCTATATACATCCAATTGGAATGAAGATTGGTATGATAATAGACTACATAATTCTAAATACAATGGATGGAGTAGATTATAATTTCATTATCATATGGATCCTATTTTGAGATAACTGCGCCGTAATTATAATGCGGTGGAGCTGCACTTGAATATTTCTTTTATATATATATATATCAATTGTATCCCAAGTAATGTAAAATATACAGAGATTTTATCCTAATAGATATTCTAGGATTTCTTGTCGTTGTCTTATTGCAAATGGAACTCTACTAAAATTTTCTTTTAGTTCTATATAGAGACTACTATAGATTTGATGAGGCAGTAACTTTCTTAGTCGATTTTCAATTTCAATTCTTTGTTCCCTTAATGCTTTCAGTTCTCTACTTATTTGATGAATTTGTTTTGTCATTATTAACAGACATATGATTAGGCAGCTAATATGGATAATGTTTGTTCCAGTTCTTGTTTATCTTCTTCTAGGCTGGATAAAGTGTCTAAACCAGTGAGGGTGTCGACTTTGTCTTTCTTTTAATATTTCTGAGAATTTTGTAATAAGTTTGTGTTTGAATTTGTCTTTGAATTAGGGGAAGATGTCCCGGGAGAACTCCCCATAAAGCTAGTTCGTCATTAATATTATCATCAAGGTTTTGAAATAAGATTTGTAAGTTTAAAGCCATGTGATTATAATGACATGCATGCAAGGTAGTAAAGATGCAGACAAATAACGATTCGATTGAAATAACAGAGTTTACAATATAAGTTTGAAATCTATCTTTGAAAGTAACAAGTTTAGAGATCAAATTAAACTCTGAGTTAACAACTTGTTTCTTCAGGAAAGCTTTGAAAACGTCTTACAATAGAGGTTTTGAGAATTGTTTAGAAAGTAGGAGTGGTTACAGATTGAGAGAGAGAGAGAGAGAGTGAGCGCGCGGGGAGAGGTTTAGCAATTGCTCTAAGGAGAGGACTTTGGAAATGTTTTTCGATGCCCCCTTCATCTCTAGCTCCTTGTTTATAGCCATTGAGAGATGCTTCGAGTGACCGTTGATGGCTTGGAATGATTGCCACTATTAGCAGTTGTGCCAGTTTTGCCGAAGACATGCCAAAGATTCCTGACGAGCTGCTGGATTCTTGCCAGAGATTCCTAATGAGCACTATTGGATGTCAGAGATTCTTGATGAGCACTGTTGGATGTCAGAGATTCCCGATGAGCACTGTTGGATCCCATAGATTTCTGACGGGTACTTGACGTTTGAAAGATGTTTTGTCTATTTGTGTGGCTAGAGCTGGTGACGCTATGATACTGTCATGCAAGTTGAGACGAAATGGTAGGAGAGAACGTTTGAATGAGGGTTGTAGGCGACGATTTGTGATTTTTTTTTTTTAAGGATAGAAATGTAGTTAATATTGGGACGCAGTGAGTTCCCATACATCTTCATCCTGGTCAGCCTGGTCAACTTCATTTGATCCAATGATAGATTGTTGGTCGTCTTCAAGTTTGGCGGTTGGCTGTACCGATGGCTGAGGGTTGACCTGTGTTTGTATTTCTTGAAGTAATTTGACGAAATCTTCCTGGGTTGACGAAGCCACGAGTTTGGATTAAACTACAGACTTTTGAGACGAACTACAATTCTTGTTTAGATGGAGTTTCTAGTGCTTGAAGTTGTCTGTTTATCCATTCGAGGACCTGTTGAGGCTTAACATGGGTGTATGTAAAAGGGTTCTACTATTTTTCCTTAAAAATTCTTCCAAGGGAAGATGGTCGGAGTTTTAGATTTTCAAGAAAAGCATACTTCCATTGGCAAATCCAAACTAAAAAAAATTTTGAACAAAAATTTAAGGTTTGAGGAAAACGGTTTCATAGTTTGAAAGATGATCATGCTTGCAAAAAGTTTGAAAATCTTGATTTACTAAAGATGGAAATATTTCAGGAGTTCATCCAAAATGGTCCTACTGTTGAGCAAACCAGTATTGGAAGATATACTATGTTTTGTTTGAAATAAAACATCTAGAAATGATTTTCTGATTTATTTTTGTACCAAAAGGCTTTATACCAGGCCAATCGATAGTTTCAATGTGTGTATGTTTGAGGATTAAAAGTAATTGAAAGTTTCTTTGATTTTTTTCATTGATTCAAAATTTGATGGCATTAGAACCATCAGAATTTGAATGCTTGAATTAGTAATTTTTGTTGGATTATCTTTGTCATGATAATATTTGGCTTGTATGGATTGAGTATCAAGAAGGATGAGTTATGTGAATTTTTAGGTTTTGTAGTAATGTGTGGTTTTTTCGTGATGAGTTGGAGGGAAAAGAGTTTTGGCCAACTGAGTGAGGTCTTTGAATGCTTGAAAATCATGTTCAATATAACAAATGTGTATTGATGCAATTGGTTTTGTAACATATTTAGATTTGTTTGAGATTTTTGTTTGGAGCAGAGTTGGGTGAAGTTCAATATCTTTGACTAATTTTGACTGTAGAATTTGAGGTAGGATTCTTTTGTCGGAATGTTTTAGGCATACAGATTTGAATGGTTCTATGGCCTTGAGTTTATGGGATTTCTGGATAAGTGTTAAAGCAGTTTGTTAATTTAATTGATTGAAATAGGTGGATGCTGGTGTTTGAGGGGTTTCAAGTCCGGGCAAAGCCAAAAGTATCATTTTTTTTTTGAGAAGTAGAAGTTTGAGTT
The DNA here is from genome assembly GCA_035584095.1 of Annona squamosa. Taxonomy (NCBI): domain Eukaryota; kingdom Viridiplantae; phylum Streptophyta; class Magnoliopsida; order Magnoliales; family Annonaceae; genus Annona; species Annona squamosa. The sequence continues at coordinate 7,976,632 of JAXCLR010000063.1, read as the reverse complement.
TGGCTTATTGGTTTGGTATGGTTCTTGCAACCATTCTGCATACAAGGGGCTTGACAAATTTGTGGTTTTGGTAATAGAGGGATGAGACATGGTTACTTAGAATTGTGAATAAGAATAAGGAGTTCGGGGCTTCACTTCTGGTTTATTGGGTGACTTTTGTGATGTCATTGCCGTAAGTTGTTGAAGACTTTGATCTCTGAAGAAATTCTCTAGTTAGAAAATCTGGGAACGAAGAGCCTTTTATAAATTCTATTTCAAAATACAATCAGTATCATAGCCACATTGCTAACTTTTTGTGGCGCCCCCGACCCGAGGCCTCCACAAGCTTTACTCCAAGACTGTTTCGATTGGTAAATGTGATTAGGATTGTTGCCCTGATCATGCGGCGGGTTCTTAATTTGATCTTGTCTAAATTTTTTTTTCCTTTTATCATATAAGCATACACTTGTCGTCATTCATAGTGGACTCATTCATATCATTATAATATTCATCGTACAAGTATCTTTACTTTCATATTGTAGGCAACATATGTATTTATAAATAAAAATTTACGTAGAATTTTATACATAATCACTTATCTATTTACGCCATACATAAACAATCCCATTTCCTTATAAGCAGTACATTTATCTATTCATTCTTCAAACATACCAATTCCTTTTAGCTTTGCTCCTTTCCTCGAGCTTTAAATCTGTCTAAGGTTGAAAAAACAAAACGTGAGTGATAAACTCAGTAAGCAAGCATCATTTTTTTTCATTTAAATGCATCCCTTGCCCATTCGGTAGGAGACATCAAATGATTAACTTCCAATAGGAAGAAATCTTTTATAGAAATCTTCTTCATAATAAACTCATAAAACTTTGTGCATGTCCCCATTTCAAGGATTTTCAAAGGTGATGTCTATGCATCTAAACCATTTTTCATGAGGACAATTGTTTGTCTCAAAATCTTTTTCATCTATCATAAGGACATGTCTATGTCCAAAAATATTTTTCATATGGAATGAGGACAATTATATGTCATAAAATATTTTTCTTATAACCTTTTTCACCATGAGGTCATTTACATGTCCCAAAACATCATCTATTTAAATTTCTTTATAACGCAACTCGGGGTTATTCAAAAGCAATGCATGTGTATAGGAATCTTTTATCTATGCGAACATTCTCATGTCTAAAAATATTTTTCTATATAAATCTCTTTCAACCCGCATATAAGATACCAAACTCTTTTTAAACTAATATTGCGGACATACTCATGTCCTAAAATATTTTTCGGTATCTTCTAAAAACTAAACATAAATCCATTTAAAACTAAACAGCGTCGGTGCCCATTTTGGGACTTTTAAAATGTAGGGAACATTTGTATGTTCCAAAAACATATGGATTTGTCTGACCTTGAGGTTGGTAACACTTAACAAGTGATCATCTTTTCCTAGGAAAGAAACCTTTTACGAGACAGCACGCGAGCTAGGCGTCTGCTCATGAGCTTACTCCCATTTCAGAGAGGGCGCCGTTGGCCTCCAGCCTTCCCTAAGCGACTTGGCTACAGGTAGAGGTGAGCTCTGGTTTTCAATTATTTTGGTCCGTAACTACCTTAACTATGAGTCTAGTACATCGTTTTGCGTACACTCGTATGCTAGCAATGATTTTCACAAAACTTAGCACAGTCATTCGACTGTGCCCTTTTTCAAGTCTCGGCTTGATATGTATAAAGTCAACTTAGTCCGCAGACTATGCCCTTCTCGAATTGAGAATTGGGCATGATTGTTTTGAAAATAAAATATTTTAAACCACTCAGTCTGCAGACTATGCCCTTCTCGAATTGAGAACCGGGGGCGGTTGTTTTGAAAATAAAACATTTTTGTAAACTATTTCCAAATCCTAATGTTAGGATGATCACCCTTAAAGAGTTTAGCAATATTTTAATAAATCTATTTTACCAAACATTTGAAATATTTGAGAAGACAATATTTTGCAAAACTTTAATGATTTGCTAAACAACTTTTGAAATTCTTATTTTATGAAGCTTTTGAACTAATTCAAAACTTCCGGACACAACTTTTCTTAATAACATTTTTATGGGTAAAACATATGCAACTCACTTATATCCACTGTAATGGTATTATCTGTTTTGTCCACGTCACTTCCATGTTATTTTTATACATAGAGGAGTTTGCATAATCTTTTGATCATTATTTAAATATAAAATCCACCAAATCATTTTGTAAGACTAGTCACCCTTAAATCTTTTTAGAACATCAGAGTAAAACATATTCAAAGTGTTACAACTTTAAGAGTTGTAAAGCACCTTGATAGACTATTTCAAAACACCTATATAAATCTCTAAATACGTATATAAATTCAATTTATGACATTTAATGGAAACCATTTCAAAACATCTATTTATTTCTAGAAACCATTTTATAAAGAATTACATTTTTTAATAAAATTCCTTATAAATCACAATTGTATGAACTTGCTTATATTAAAACCATCTTAAAACTCACGTCATATTTTCAAGACTTGAGCTTGCTTACTCTATAAGCAATTCTCCACATCATTAATATAAACATGATCAAGTAATTTTAATACTTGAATATAAACATTATGATTGAAAATTCACTTATTTTGTAAGTAACTATGAAACCAACTTATTAAAGCAAGTTCATAAATTTCATAAAATTCCTTTAAAACAATATTTTGGAAAGCTTGCTTGCTTACTTGTAAGAAAACTCTTTAAAATCATAAAGCATTTCCGATTTTAGCAATACTTATGATAAAGTAATTATTTTAAAAAGTATTGCTTGTTTCCCATGGAGCAATACTTAAGGCATTTTATTTAATCTATCGTTTTCAAAACATAGGAGGAAATTAATATTTTGGAAAGTTCGCTTGCATACTTGTCTCATGTTAGCTTTCTAAATCCGTTTTTTCTTTACCCTTGCCTACATGACAATAATATAACATTTCTTATATTCCTTTTGCTTGCATCTTACTTAATTTTTCAATTCATTTTCATTAACATATATCATTCATTTGACTTCTCAAGTCATTAGACACATAAATACCATATATTTGCATATTTCATCGGTTAACATATAACATATACAATCCTATAAGTAGGGTAACCATTCAATTATATAATAATTATTCAATAATTATCATTTAAAGGTTCATTAACCTTCATTTACCATTTTTCACTTATTTTTCAAAATTTACACATTGGTGCTCCTTATAAGCGCACATCATCACCTTAAACTTCATAAATTAATTTCAAAATTTGAAATTAATCATTATGCACTCTAAACAGATATATAATCATGAATTCTATCATATTTTCATATATTTTTGCACAAAATCACATTATATAAGTCATTTACTACTAATGCATGTTTATCCTTTCACATATGCCGATTTGGCAACACATATAAGAGGCATTTCATAAAATTTTCCAAGTCAGCAACTTGGTCACTAATTCAGCATGGTTATTACCCTTAATTATCACTTTATTTAAGGTATTTTTATGGAATTTAAATTCACTAATTATAAGTTTCCAAAACAGCCCTTGTCTTCTTATTTTCACTAAGTTTCATCTTCTTATTTAACGTTTAATTATATATATAATAATATCAATTATCAATCACTTTTGCTGTTCTTAATCCTTTATTGCACTTCTGCCTAACATATATATCAATTTGAATCATTTCTACATAGGTTCCATATTTCTTTTTGATTTTTTCTCAAACTATCCACATATGCTGAAATCAGGCGTACTGAAATTTCTAAATCTTGATTTATAATCAAGTCAAGGTATTTAATTCTGAAATTTCTATCATACATCAATAAATATATGAATTAATTGTTATAAATATTTCATCATGATATATTTATTTTGGCATTTTTACTATGCTGGATAGTGTTGTGAGTTTAGGGTTAGCTCTAATCACGTGAATTATAACTCATACTAATATCACCCAAAAATAAATTTTGAATTTGGTTGAGTAATCCTCATGATGACTTATACATCATATAAAAAATCTTTCTACAAAAATTATTAAAAATCATTTACTACAGCTGATCCTGTTACCCGTTCTACCCTGTTTAGGTTGATCTTCTCATATGTTTAATTTGAAATCTGCTTAACATTTCAATATGAAATTTTGCTCGTCCCTTAATTATCATATAATGAGCTTGTAAACAAATTTTAATGGTGAAAATCCTTTATTTACTACTTTATTCATATTTGGTTTATAACATTATATAACTTTTAGATTTGAAGTATAAAAGTCAAAATTAACATATACTTACGTGATTAATTGATAATCCCTCTTTTCCCCCTTTCTTTTCCTTTTTTTTCCTTCTTTTTTGGCTGGGCTAGGGCTGGACGTGCTACTGTTCTTGGGGGAGATGAAGTTTCAGCACTTGGAAAAAATCACAACACTCCATTTCATATAACTGAGCATTCCTTTATAGAGCTGGATTTTTCAGCTGTGGGTCCCACTTTGGAGCTGAATTTTCCACAGCAATTTAATGTGTGCTTATCCCCTTTAATGCACTGATTGAATTACATCCATATAAAATATTTTTATCATTTTTTAAAATAAAAAATCTGCTCAAGATCTTGACCATACAAGCTGTTCACTTGGCACGTCTATAGCTGTTGCCCATTTTCATATTTTTTCCTTAGAATTGGTCAACAAAACGACCAACAGAAAAAAAGGAAGAAATTTATGATAATAATAACCATAAAAAAAAGAAATAGACTGGCATTAAGTGGGTCACAAGAATAGTAGAGAAAGGTATAAGTGGTCTGTCGCGGTATACTTAGCCTAAAATAGGCATAAAAGGTGTACAACTTATAAGTGATATACGTATGGGAGACGATGGTGCATTGGCTCATAAAATAGCCATTGTCAATTATTTAAAGAATAGATAGTTTCGGGACGAAACCTGTTATAAAGGGGGAGGATTGTGAAACCCCAACCTAAGTAGGATTTAATATATGCATTGAACATTTACGTGTGATTTATAAGTAAATTTATTAAATTTTAAATAATTTTTATAATTTTGCTAAACTATGGTAATTAGGGCTAAGAATTAGCAATGATGATGCGAGTGATCATTATAAGCTGATATGGGACAAAGGGACTAAGGTGAATTGTTGGTGATTACAATATACCAATGTGTCAGGGATAATGATTTTAAATTATTTAATATGAATTATGAGAATTTAAAAGGATAATTCTCACGTTAGTGGAAAAGCACTAAAAAATTCATAACTCAATGCCTGTAAGGCGGATTCAAGTGAAATTTGAAAGGGAAGTTGGTAATGATGGATTTGATCTTATGGGATTATTGGGTTATGAAAATCTCTGATGAAATTGGTGTGATGATTAATTGATCATATCTTAAATCCAACCGTTAACTTTAAACGGCTATAACTTGAGCTAGAAAAATCGGATTGAGATTAAATTTGACATAGTTGAATGAAATTACGAGATGTACATTTTGGAAGGTTTAGATTAAGTATATTATGTTGGGAAAATGCCTGTATTAAAAAAAGTATATACAGTTGACTTTTACACCTCAAAAGTAGCATGCATTTAAAGCAAAAGGTGCATGAATTGAATGCAATTTTTAATGGTCCAAATAGGTGTCAAATGCAGGTGAAATGTAGGTTATTTTATAATTAAGTATGTGTGGAAATTTGTGGTTATGGTGCTAGAATTAATGAGCTAAGGAGAGAGCTCAAACTAGCATAGCATGATGACATGCATATGGACGTTCATGGGCTATTGCAGCTGTGTATTTTTAATTTTTAATTTTATGAATAATGCACATAAATAGCTAACATGTTGGGATACATAAATGAGCATTTAATTACATGAAAAAAATTCAAGAAAAATCGTGAATTGCGGCTGCCATGAAAGGTGGAAAAGTGGACAATATGGTGAAGCAAATGACGTGCACCGTTTTGATGTTGCTATAATGATTTTTACTAATTTTTTATACCAAATTAAAGGGTAAATAAAATGCTAATTAGATGTATAATTTAACTTCAAATTGAGATTATTAAAAAATGGAAAAAATATGAAAATGGGTAGCAGCTATGGACGTGCCAAGTGGACAGCTTGTATGGTCAAGATCTTGAGCGGATTTTTGGTTTAAAAAAATGATAAAAATATTTTATATGAATGTAATTCAACCAGCACATTTAAGGGAATAAGCACACATTAAATTGCTGTGGAAAATCTAGCTCCAAAGTGGGGTCCACAGCTGGAAAATTCATCTCTATAAGGGGATGCTCGGTCATATGAAATGGGGTGTTGTGATTTTTTTTAAGTGTTGAAACTTCCTCTTCCCCAAGAATAGCAGCATGTCCAGCCCTAGCCCAACCAAAAAGGAAGAAAAAAGAAGAAAAAGAAAGGCAAAAAGGAGGGATTATCAATTAATTAAGTAAGTATATGTTAATTTTGATTTTTATACTTCAAATCTGGAAGTTATATAATGTTATAAACCAAAATATGAATAAAGTAGTAAATGAAGGATTTTCACAATTAAAATTTGTTTAGAAGCTCATTATATGATAATCAAAGGACGACTAAAATTTCAAATTGAAATGTTAAGCAAATTTCAAATTAAACATCTGAGAAGATCAACCGAAACAGGGTAGAATAGGTGTCAGGATCAATTGTAGTAAATGATTTTTAATAATTTTTGTAGAATGATTTTTTATATGAAATTTTTATATGATGTATACGCCATCATGAGGATAACTTGACCAAAATTAAAATTTATTTTTTGGGTGATTTGGTATGGGTTATAATTCATGTGATTAGGGCTGACCCTAAACTCACAACACCGTCCAACCCAATGGAAATGCCAAAATAAATATATAATGTTAATATTTCGTGATGAAATATTTATGATAGTTAATTCATGTATTTATTGATGTATGATAGAAATTTCAGAATTAAATACCTTGATTTGATTATAAATCAAGATTT
>JAXCLR010000063.1:7946324-7962018 GCA_035584095.1 Annona squamosa | reverse complement strand
TTAATTTAACTTTTCCTAACATAAATCTGGGGTATTAATATATATATATATATATATATATATAAATCTGAATCATTTCTGCATAGGTTTCATATTTCTTTTTGATTTTTTTTCCAACTATCCACAAAAGCTAAAATCAGGCGAACTGAAATTTATAAATCTTGATTTGTAATCAAATCAAGGTATTTAATTCTAAAATTTCTACTATAACTTAATAATTACATGAAATAACTGTCATAAAAATTTCATTACGAAATACTAACATAATATATTTATTTTTGTATTTTCACTGTGCTGGACAGTGTTGGGTTCTTAGGATCAACCTTTATCACGTGAATTATAAGGCATATTTATACCTATCAAAACCTAATTTTTATATTTTTCGTATGTTTTGAAAATAATAGCTTAAATAAAATGCCTTAAGGATTGTTTCATGGGAAACAAGCAATACATTTTAAAATAGTTATTTTATCACAAGTGTTATCAAGATTGAAAATGCTTATATCAATGATTTTAAAGAGTTTGCTTATAAGTAAGTAAGCGAGCTTTTCAAAATATTGTTTCAAAGGAATTTTATGAAATTTATGAACTTGCTATGATAAATTGGTTTCATAATTGCTTGCGAGATAAGTAAGTAAATTTTCAAGCATAGTGTTTATATCCAAGTATTAAATTTACTTGATCATGTTTGTATTAATGATGTGGAGAATTGCTTATAGAGTAAGCAAGCTCAGATTTTGCAAATATGATGTGGGTTTTAAGATAGTTTTAATATAAGCAAGTTCATACAAGTGTGGTTTATAAAGAATTTTATATTGAAAGAGTTTGTCTCTTTCATAAAGTGATATTCAAAATCAAACCATGGAAATTCTATTTTCAAAAAGTTTTATTGAAAAATGTAATTCTTTACAAAATGATTTCTAGAAATAAATAGATGTTTTGAATTGATTTTCATTAAATGTCATAAATAGAATTTATATACATGTTTTGAGATTTCTATAGAAGTTTTGAAATAGTCTATCAAGGTGCTTTACAACTCTTAAAGTTGTAACACTTTAAAGATGCTTTACTCTGATATTCTAAAAAGATTTAAGGGTGAGCAATCTTACAAAATGATTTGATAGATTTTATGTTTAAATAATGATCAAAAGATTATGCAAACTTCTTTTTCTATATATATAAGAATAACAAGAAAGTGACGTGGACAAGATAGTTAATGCCATTATAGTTGATGGAAGTGAGTTGCATATGTTTTGTTCATAAAAATATTATTAACAAAAGTTTTGTCTTTACGAGTTTTGAATTAGGTCAAAAGCTTCTTAAAATGAGAATTTCAAAAATTGTTTAGCAAATCATTAAAGTTTTGCAAAATATTGTCTTCTCAAATATGTCAAATGTTTGATAAAATGGATTTATTAAAATATTTCTAAACTCTTAAAGGGTGGTCATCCTAACATCAGAATTTGAAAATAATTTACAAAACTGTTTTATTTTCAAAACAGCCACGCCCAGTTCTCAATTTGAAAAGGGCATAGTCTGCGTACTGAGTGGTTTAAAATATTTTATTTTCTTTTCAAAATGATCCTTCTAAGTTCTCAATTCGAGAAGGGCATAGTCTGTGGATTAAATTCGCTTTATACATATCAAGCTGAGGCTTGAAAAAGAGCACGGTCAAAAGACTGGGGCTAAGTTTTGTGAAAATCATTGTTAGCATACGAGTGTGCGCAAAACGATATACTAGGCTCGTGGTTAAGGCGGTTACGGACCAAAATGGTCAAGAACCAGAACTCACCTCTACCTGTAGCCAAGTCGCTTAAGGGAAGGCTGGAGGCCGGTGGCACCCTCCCTGAAATGGAAGCAGGATCATGGACAGCCGCCTAGCTAGCGGTGCAGTCACATGAATGGTTTCTTTCCTAGGGGAGGATGATCACTTGTTAAGTGTCACCTTCTTGAGGGTTAGAGACACAAATCCATATATTTTTAGAATATACATATGCTCCCTATGTTTTAAAAGTCCCAAAATGGGCATCTATATTGTTTTGTTTTAAATGAATTTGTGTTGGATTTAAATTGATTTATGTTTAGTTTTCAAAAGATACCAAAAAATATTTTAGGACAGGAATATGTCTGCCATATTGGTTTTAAAAGGGTTTGATATCTTATGCTGGTTAAAAGAGGCTTATATGGAAAGATATTTTTCGACATGAGAATGTTCGCTTAGATAAAAGATTTCTATGCACATACATTGCTTTTGAACAACCTTGAGTTGGGTTATAAAGAAAATTAAATAAATGATGTTTTGGGACAAGTAAATATCCTCATGGGCAAAAGGTTATAAAAAAAAATATTTTAGGACATATAATTGTCTTCATGCCATATGAAAAATATTTTTGGACATAGACATATCCTCATGATAGATGAAAACTATTTTGGGACAAACAATTGTTCCCATGAAAAATGGTTTAGATGCATAGACATCACTTTTGAAAATCCTCGAAATGGGGATATGCACAAAGTTTTATGAGCGTATTAGAAAAAAGATTTCTACAAAAGATTTCTTCCTGTGGGTAGTTGATCACTTGATAAGTGTCTCCTACCGAATAGGTAAGGGATATATTTTAATGAAAAAATGATGCTTGCTTACTAAGTTTATCACTCACGTTTTTTTTCCCAACTTTAAACAGGTTTAAGGCTCGAGGAAAGGAGCAAAGCTAAAAGGTATTGATATGTTGAATAATGAATAGATGAATGTATTGATTATAATGAAATGGGATCAATGATGTATAGTGTATATAGATAAGTGATTTGTATAAAATTTTATGTGAATTTTTATTCATGAACATATATTTGTTGTCTATAATATGAAAGTAAAGATACTTGTATGACAAATTTTATAATGATATAGATGAATCCACTATGAATGATGACAAGTATGAGACTGTTTAGGATTATATGACAAAATACACGTTAAACAGGTGAAAAATGGGTTTCAAAGTTGCTGTTTTAGAAACCTATGATTAGTGGATTAAAAATTCGTGAAAATACACTAAATAAGTGTTAATTGAGGTGTATAATCACACTGAATTAGAGGACAAGTTGATTTGGAAAATTTTAAGAAATATATGAATTAGCCGTTGTTAGAAGCACATATGTGAAGTAGTGTACATGATAAGATGATAAATGCATTATGTAAAATGTTAAAATATAAAAATATGTTAAAATATGATGGCAAAACGTGAAATGTATTGCTAAATTGATAATCTCAAAATTTCAGATGAATATATGAGAATTGAACATGTGATGAAATGATTGGTAGATACATAAATGTGTAAAATATGTATACACGACTTGGAGATTAGGCGGGTTATGAATACTTATGAAAATGAATTAGAAAATTCGGTGAATGTAAGCAAATGGAATTTACATGAATGTTATATCATTCTATATAGGCAAAGGCAAAGAAAGAGTTGACCCGGGAAGCTCACGTGATCAAAGTAAGCAAGCGAACTTTTCAAAATATTAATTTTTTCTTATGTTTTGAAAATGATAGCTTAAATAAAAATCTTTAAGGATTGTTTCATGGGAAACAAACAATACTTCTTAAAATAGTTATTTTATCATAAGTGTTGCCAAGATTGGAAATGTTTTATATCAATTATTTTAAAGAGTTTACTTACAAGCAAGCAAACGAGCTTTCCAAAATATTATTTGAAAAGAATTTTATGAAATTTATGAACTTGCTATAATAAATTGGTTTCATAATTGCTTACAAGATAAGTAAGTAAATTTTCAAGCATTATGTTTATATTGAAGTATTAAATTTACTTTACATGTTTGTATTAATGATGTGGAGAATTACTTATAGAGTAAGCAAGCTCAGATCTTGAAAATATGATGTGAGTTTTAAGATGGTTTTAATATAAGCAAGTTCATATAAGTGTGGTTTACAAAGAGTTTTATATTGAAAGAGTTTGTTTCTTTCATAAAGTGATATTAAAAAACAAATCATGAAAATTCTATTTCCAAGGAGTTTTATTAAAAAATATAATTTTTTACAAAATGATTTCTAGAAATAAATAGATGGTTGAAATGATTTCCATTAAATGTCATAAATTGAATTTATATACGTGTTTTGAGATTTATATAGGAGTTTTGAAATAGTCTATCAAGGTGCTTTACAACTCTTAAAGTTGTAACACTTTGAAGATACTTTACGCTAACGTTTTAAAAAGATTTAAGGGTGACCAGTCTTACAAAATAATTTGGTAGATTTTATGTTTAAATAAATATCAAAAAATTATGCAAACTTCTCTCTCTATATATAAGAATAACAGGGAAGTGAGTTGCATATGTTTTGCTCATAAAAATATTATTAAGAAAAGTTTTGTCTTTGTGAATTTTGAATTAGTCCAACAGCTTTTTAAAATGAGAATTTCAAAAGTTGTTTAGCAAATCATTAAAGTTTTGTAAAATATTGTCTTTTCGAATATTTCAAATGTTTGATAAAATGAATTTATTAAAATATTTCTAAACTCTTTAAGGACGGTCATCCTAATATCAGGATTTGAAAATAATTTACAAAACTGTTTTATTTTGAAAACAACCCCGCCCAGTTCTCAATTTGAGAAGGGCATAGTTTGCGGACTAAGTGGTTTAAAATATTTTATTTTCTTTTCAGAATAATCCTGCCCAGTTCTCAATTCTGAAGGGCATAGTCTGCGTACTAAATTGGCTTTATATATATCAAGCCGAGGCTTGAAAAAGAGCACAGTCAAAAGACTGGGCTAAGCTTTGTGAAAATCATTGCTAGCATGCGAGTGTGCGCAAAACGATATACTAGGCTCATGGTTGAGGCGGTCACGGACCAAAATGGTCGAGAACCAGAGCTCACCTCTACCTGTAGCCAAGTCGTTTAGGGGAAGGCTGGAGGCCGGCGGCGCCCTTCCTGAAATGGGAGCAGAATCATGGACAGTCGCCTAGCTAGCGGTGTAGTCACATAAATGGTTTCTTTCATAAGGAAGGATGATCACTTGTTAAGTGTCACATTCTTGAAGGTCAGAGAGACAAATCCATATGTTTTTGGAACATATATATGTTTCCTATGTTTTAAAAGTCCCTAAATGGGCACCTACACTGTTTTATTTTAAATGGAATTATGTTGAATTTAAACGAAATTATGATTAGTTTTCAAAAGATACCGAAAATTATTTTAGGACATGAATAAATATTAAAAGAAAGAAAGGATTGACACCCTCACTGGTTTAGACACTTTATAATCTCTAGCCTAGAAGAAAATAAACAGGAATTGGAAAAAACATAATCTATATTAGCTGCCTAATCATATGTCTATTAATAATGACAAAATAAATTCATCAAATAAGTAGAGAACTGAAAGCATTAAGGGAACAGAGAATCGAAATTGAAAATCGACTAAAAAAGTTACTGCCTCATCAAATCTATAGTAGTCTTTATATATAACTAAAAGAAAGTTTTAATAGAGTTTCGTTTGCAATAAAATAACAACAAGAAATCCTAGAATATCTATTAGGATAAAATCTCTGTATATTTTGCATTACCTGGGATATATGTGTGTGTGTGTATGTGTATGAGAACCTTTCCTATGCCGCGAAGCTGCACCACAATTACCAATGCATTTAGCCCAAAATGCACCCCACATGTATTAAAATGTATTGATACTTTAAACAATCATTTATCCATATATAAATTTTACATGTTAAAAAAATAACTTTAAAGATATTATTTATATTAAGCTATTTTATTATGGTGAATTTGTACCATTTTCAGTTGGATTTGTACCATTTTCAGTTGGAGTCCATACACATCTAATTGATATAAAAATTGATATGGTAGTAAAATACATAAAACTAAATACAATTGGCGGTATGGATTATAATTTTATAATTATGTGGGGCCTATTTTGAGATAACTGTACTATAATTATGGTGCAGTAAAGCCGTACTTGAATCTCTCTCTCTCTCTTTTTATATATATATATACACACACACATATACGAGAGTCTTTGTTGTGTAGTGAAGCTGCACATAATTAATAGTACATTTGGCCTAAAATGGGCCGCATATGTACTTAAATGTATTGATACTTTATATAATAATTTATCCATATATAAAGTTTATAGTAAATAATTTGCACGTTGAAAAACAACTTTAAATTTATTATTTACATTAAACTAGTTTATTACAGTAAATTTGTATCATTTTCAGATAAAGTCCATACATATATCTAATTAGGATGAAAATTAGTATCATAATAGAATACATAGTTTTAAATACAATGGGTGATATAGATTATAATTTGATGATCATATGATGCCCATTTTGATATATCTCCACCGTAATTATGGTGCAATGAAGTTGCACCTGAATATTTTTCCCTCACTCTTTCTATCTTTATATATATATATATACACACACACACACACATACATATACACACACAATATGAGAACTTATTCTATGCTGACTATGGTGAAGTCTGCTGTAAAATGGGCCCCACATATATTAGAATGTAACGAAATTTTATATAACCATTTATCCATATAGAAATCATACTTAAGATGGTTTATATGTTGAAAATACCATTTTAAACTTGATATTTACGTTAAAATTTTTTATTACAGTCATTTTGTACCATTTTAAGATGAAACACATACACTTGGATTTAGGTGAAAATTGGTATGTTAATAAAATAATTTAAGATACAATGGCTGGAGTAGATTTCTCATTCATGATCAATGGGCTCGACCTTGTACAGATTGCACTGTAATTATGGTGCAGTGCGAATGCACTTGATTATTTTGTGTGTGTGTGTGTGTATATATATATATAGAGAGAGAGAGAAAAGAGAGAGAGAGAGAGAGTTGTTCTAGTGCAGCGTAACTGCATCAGAACATCTGTGCGGTTGCCCAAAAAATGGGCCACACATATATTAAAATGCAATAAAACTTTACATAATCATTTATCAATATATAAATTATACTCTAGCCAGTTTAGATATTGAAAACACTACCTTAAAGTTGTTATTTACATCAAACTATTTTATTACGTTGAATTTGCACCATTTTCAAATGAGGTTCATACATATATTAGATTGACATGAAAATTGATATGGTAATAAAATATATTATTCTAAAGACAATGGGTGGAGTAGATTTGGATTTTATCATCACATAGGGCTTATTTCATTGCCATTGCACTTGATAATTTCTAATATATATGTGTGTGTGTGTGTGGGCTGTTTTGGTGCAGCGCAGTTTTCCAAAAATTGGGACCCACACATATTCAAATGCAATGAAACTTTATACAATCATTTATTCATATATAAGTCATACTTTAGACGGTTTAGATGTTGAAAGAACAGCTTTAAAGTTGTGATTAACACCAAACTATTTTATTACGTTGAATTTGTACCGTTTTCAGATGAGGTTCATACACGTTCGATTGGGATGAAAATTAATATGGTAATAGAATACATTATTTTACATAAAATGTGTGGAGTAAATTTTGATTTTATTATCATGTGGGGCCCATTTTAGCGCCATTGCACATGAATATATTTCCCTCTATATATGTCGGCCCATAGATGGGTTGCCCTCAGACAAGTCTTTGCATGCACCTGATTCAGATTTTAATATGCAGCAACTTGAGATTCATGTCCATCATTAATATCTTTTTTTTGTTTTTGTTTTTTTGTTTTTTTGTTTTTTTTGCGATTTGCTACTACCATTTCGATTGATTTCTTGACAATTTATTGTTATATATTGTACATAAATGATTCTATTCTTTCTTCAATTCTTTGCTTCGCTATTTCATTCTTATTCGAGCATTTCAAATGATGATTACTCGTCTTTGAAATCACTTGATACAAATTTTAATATCTTGCAACTTGTAATTCATATCCATCATTAATATCTTTTCGGTTATGTCATATGACCATTTGGGTTTTCATTTTCTGAGTAATTTAGTGAACACTGGTCACGGATGAATTGTTAATGTGAAACAGCTTAAGCTTTCAAAGAAGGCAGAGTGGGAACGCGTGAACGACCACTTTCTGACCTTGGATTGTCGAGCTACAGTACTGGACGAGAGTTCTTCTGGACATTCTGAAGAAACACAAAAGCAACATCTCCATCAAGGTTTGCATTGTTGAAACTTGACAAAAGCTTTCCAATGAAAAAATGCCTCTTTTTCTTTTTAATTTCTGACGAAAAAGAAAAAGAACTCAATTAGTATTATATATGCAAAAATCAACAACAAGAAGGGGAGCAGGAAGAAGAGCATTTTGATTTGTGAGATATCTCCATCAAGGTTTGCGTGGAAAGAAACTTGACAAAAGCTTACTGAATGAATGAAATGTCTTTTCCCCCCCAAAATAAAAAATCCTATCAGAAAGAAAAAGAACTCCATCAGCCTTAGATACGCAGGCTATAATGTATCTCCAATCCTACCAAATTAGCTACTATTGACATTGACTGGACGCATGTATCTCCTGATGCCATGCAGAGCATGCGGTGGGACGAGAATCAATCATGTGAAGTTAAAAATGTTAATTTTTCAAAAATTATATTCAGACTTATTAGATGTTGAATTGAGGGCTAATAAATGATTCTCTAGTTCTATTGTTTTACCCCTGAGTTGGTAGCAGGGACTGACCTGACAAGAACACATTGCTAATTGCTCTAACTTTGCCGTTGAAGTGGACTTCTGTATTTCACTATTTCTGGTGCAGGAACTCAGCAACATAGCGGCCATAAAAGCGGATGATATCTTAAGCACCCTACAGAGCTTGGATTTAATCCAATACAGGAAAGGGCAGCACGTGATCTATGCGGATCCTAAAGTTCTAGATCGCCATCTAAAAACAGCAGGCCGAGGTGGTCTTGACATCGACGTCAGCAAGTTGATCTGGACTCCTTACAAGGAACAAGGTTGAGGGGAAAAAAAAGGGTCTTTGCTGCTGGCTTTTTCATCCATTGGCAACACTGTAACATGTAAAATATAAGAAGATTTCTGGAAGACAGTTTAGATCATGTTTCATATTGTATTTTCTTTTTTCTAGTTGAGTCGATGCAGAACACCCAATTTGTAATGTTAAGCAATCTCCTTTCGAGGATTGCACGGCACAAAGTTCACTGCTGGTATAAAAATCAAATATGTAATTAGATGCTCATATGAATTTACGAAAGAAAATTCCACTTGCCTTAGAGATGGGAAGGACAACTTTGATCACAATTACTCAAAATTTTTCCAGTCGTTTAAGACTTCTAAAGGAAAATGTTTTAAAAAATTCTCGTGAACACTAAATTTATGTTTGTTTCCAAGTAAAGTTTTTCAATATAAAACTTTTGCAGAAGAGGCTAAATCCACCTGGATGTACTTAGTCTTAGTGTAGTGGGGTGCATTTAAACTTTTTAAAATTTTTTTAATACAATTGTTAATTTAAATGTATTTAAAATGTGTATTAAGCTTTATCATTCTTGGATATTTTTAAATATTCTTTTATTTTTTATTACTAAAATGTTTTTGATTTTTAAAAATAAAAAATCTAAAAATATTCAAAAATAGTAAAATTTGATGCAAATGTTAAATATATTTAAATTAATAATTTTATAATTTTTTTTAAAAAATAGAAAAAGATTAAATTACACCTTGGTACACCCGGGTGAACTGTTTTAGTGCCTAAGCTTTTTACTTTTCATAACTATTATATTTTCTAATTCTTTTCTCATAGCTTCATATACAATTACTTTATTTTTTAATTATTTTTATTTAAACTACTCATACAACTAATATATCTATTTTAATTTAATTTTTTTATTCATGATTATTAACTTTTCGTATCACAAATTTTTTTTTTATCAATTTAACAATTTTTACACTAAAAATTTTTCATTTAAAAGTTTTATCACTTTTAAAACACACCCTAAATTGTTGTGATAAAATTTTAATTATTATTTATTCATAAGTTCAAAGGTAGTTAGTGTTTGGCTAAACCATATTAAAGACTTAAATCATCAAGGATAGAAGCTAAATAAGTACATTTGGACTTCATAGGGAAAAAATTGACCTATGGATACAAGGTAATTCGAAAACCATGAAGGGTTGATCAAGTCCAAAATTTGGAATACATGAAGTATGAAATACAAGGCTAGGTTTTCATCAAAAAAAAAAAAAAAAATACAAGGCTAGGTGGTTTTCCCTTTCTGCGAAATTCTCGTCTCTCAGTGGATAGTGTTTTCAAAGAGAAGTTAGTAAGTACAATCTTTCCTCAAGGAAAGGCTTTTTTAGAGGGATGTAGTGTCACTTTCGATATGGATCAGTTGAAGTTGGCACATGTTGAGTGTTAGAAGGAGATGTATAGTCATCTCATTAGATCTACCATAAGTTGATGTATCAGACTCTGATTAGTTGAGCACCAAACA
The DNA here is from genome assembly GCA_035584095.1 of Annona squamosa. NCBI lineage: Eukaryota > Viridiplantae > Streptophyta > Magnoliopsida > Magnoliales > Annonaceae > Annona > Annona squamosa. The sequence goes on along the minus strand of JAXCLR010000063.1, from coordinate 7,951,559 downwards.
AGACTTGCTATGAATGGCTTATGATGACTTAAGTTGACTTCATCTTCAAGGGCTGTCAGAGTCATAATTAATGTTAGGCGGTAAGTTGATGTATCAGACTCTGATTAGCTAAGCACCAAACAAGACTTGCTATGAATGGCTTATGATGACTTAAGTTGACTTCATCTTCAAGGGCTATCAGAGTCATAATTAATGTTGGGCAGAAATGCCCCACTCAAAAATTGTGGCATTAATGAACTTCTTTAGGTGCGAAGTTGATGTTAGGGTGATGACACGATGTCAGTCTAGTCCTGATATGTCTTAAGATGGGCTGAGCTTTCATATTCCAAGAGTATGTTCCTTGGAAGTAGTTGTGGTTTAGAGCTTTAGTCTCCTAGAGTTCATTGTTTTTGATATTTTATGGTATCAATGACCTTTTGAGTTGAAGGGTTGGTTTGTTTACTCAACACTTATTATTTGTTTGTTGCAAAGTGAGGTTTTTGTTTGAGATGATGGTTTTTGCAAGCCTTTTCTTGAATAGTTAGCATCTTACTTTCATGAACACGTCGTTCTTATAGCTCCGAGGCTGGCTCAATTGAGAACATGATAAGGTGGTTGAGTATTATTGCTTGGTCATTCTCCACCTATTCCTTCTAAATGCTTCTAGTGCTTTAGAGTAGTTGAGTCTTCTTACTATATGACCTAGATACATGGCTTGCTACATTCTTCGCTTTTCTTGCTTTGACAATAGTCAATATGTATTGGGTGCAAATCTTTCGTTATTAATGCTAGTAGATTTTAAGCACACAAAGTTTTAATGGGGCGTTCTTTAAGCAAGTAATGCCTAAATGCACCCGTACGCACTAAGTCTTGGTGCTCTTAGATGTATTTAAACCTATTTTTTTGAAAATTTTTTATTGTGGCTGTTAATCTAAGTTTATTTAATATGTATACCAATTTTTACCATTTTTGAAGATTTCAGATATTTTTTAGAATTTTTAAAATCAATGGCATTTTTAATAATTTTAAATCATGAAAATGTTATTGATTTTAAAAATCCAAAAAATTCAATAAAAATTGATATGCATATTAAATACAATTTGATTAATAGTTGTGTAAAAAAGTTTCAAAAAAATTTAAAAGAATGAGCATTTACACCCAGTGTACCGAAGCTAAGTACACCCACATGAATGAATTCACAATCTTAAAAAAGCCCCATGCTTTTCTAAAGGATGTTTTATATTTTGTATAGGGGAGCTCCTATATCATGGGGATCTTTTTATTTAAAACTTTACTATTTTCTTAGTTTTTCAGCTATGTGTGGCTAGGTAAGTCCTATATAACGACATGTTATCCTGCTTTTAATGTTGTGAGGAGACTTTGCATTCATAAACGTCTTTTTTGACATGCTTATCATTGGTGCACGCCTTCCTTATTTATTTTTTTTAGTGATCATGAAGTGGACTCGCGAGGATCTTCATTGCCATGCTCTTTTGCTTTGAAATTTAGTGACATTCTTCTTAATAGAGTTATGTGGTTTCTCCATTGTCATCCAAGAGTAGTTATTCCTTTAAAGGATAGAAAGGTCAGCAATGAGTGTTCATTCCTTCTTAGTTGGCAACATTAGGTCACTTTAGGTTTAGTTCAAAGAACAATCATTCATTCAAACCTGCACTTGGAGTTTGACTTTATGAAGCATGGCATGTAGTGGAGCTTGTAGTAGTTTATAAGTCTTTTTGAAGATCTTAGGGCCGTGAAGGAACTCATTTGAGGTTCCTAGTTTAATACTTGCTTTGGTAGCGATTCCCTCACTTTGGTCTCGGACATTACTATTTTTATTTTGCTTGAGGATGTCCTTCTTAGGGATAACACTTTTGGAGATTTTCTTTTGCCTGAAGTTGTCTTTTGGGTGGTTCCCTTCCCTTTTCATTTGTTTGGACTTCAATCATTTTCTTTAGGGTTTCTAGTTTTGTTTAGATTCTTTGTTTGATGTAACATTTATCTTGGCCTTTTCACCACTTGTAATGCAGAAGCGATTAAACTATGCCGTCTTGCATAACTGAATGACCATATTTAACTTTTTTTTTATAATAAAATTGATATCTTCTTTCTTTGTTCAACAATCATCATTTGGTGACTTTGTTTGCAAACCCCTTAGTAGCCTTCAAGTGATGATGAACATATCGTCACTAGTGGTTTGCTTTCATACCCTGTGAGAGAGAATGGTTAGGTTTGTCTTGCCTTGATTGAGAGGTCAGCATGTTCAAGAGTGTAATGTTTTTTTGTCAATGTGATTTTTTCTTTTTTGATGTCACTTAGAGTGATACATGATGTACTTGATTTTACAACTCTTATGGGAGTAGATGAGAGTTTTACTCTGACATTATCTCTTATATTTTGTTTTCTTTACACGATAATGAAATCTCTTGGTCACTTTTGGGATTTAACATATGTTTTTTTATTAGGCTTGGAGATTTCTCACTTAAATTCTGTTTTGGATTCTCCTAGTTCGGTTAGGGTGATTGTTAGTTTGGCTTATGGCTAGGTTTGTCAACCTTATGGAGTCTATGGCCTAGCAACCTTTGATCTCTTTTTTTATTGTGATTGTTTGACCCTAACCCTTGATTGGGTGGATTGGACTCCCTTGATCAAGCTCCTTTTTTAGTGTCTTCAGTGCTTAGCGTTCTAGTTGATCCCTCGAAAGTTGATTTTTAAATCACAGTTTCTTTTCAATTTGCGATTGATTGATTATCCTGGCCTTAGTTATGGAAGAATGGTATAAAAGGATCCACTTAGATGAAAAATTTTGGTGGCATGTTTTGTACTTTTCTTTCATAAAGTATTATGGAATGTATATGTGAGAACTTTATGAAGTTTAGAGATATTCATCTTTTGAGCATGTTGCTTACTTGATGTGATTCCCATGTCTCTTAATTGACATGACTGTTTATGATTGCTGACACCTTCTTCCTAGGCATGTTCTTGAGAATGCTTTGGTACTTTGCACTTGTAAGTGAGTCTAACCAAGGTAGCTTCTATCTAGGTGATTTCAAGCAAGATGTGTTGTGAATTTAATTAGAGAATCAAGAGTTATCCTTTTTTTATTATTAACAATTCAAAGTTGAGAGTTTAAAAGTACTAACATGTTTAGTGTAATGATTTTGAGTTAATATTTTCAAAAGCAAAGAATTACATATCAAGTCATAGTGTCAAGTTGACTAAGGCATCAACTTAAGTCAAGTTAATATCCAAGTCGACTCAGAGATCGACTTCAGATACAATTTTGGAGGTAGCGCTGAAAATAGGAATGCATGAACAGGCGATGTCGCAACCGAAGTCGACTCCATTTGCACTTTGGGTCAAGTCACAATTTAAGGATGTGTTTGGGAAGTTATAAAACTTTTGATGAAAAGTTTTATATATAAAAGTTGTCAATTCAATAGAAAATGATGTGATATTGTAGGAATAATGATAAGGAATAAAGAGAATAAATTTAAAATAAATAGGCTAGTTGTATTGGTAGTTGTGTAGAAATGATTGAAAAATAGGATTGTTGTATAGAAATATGTGTAAAAAATAATTAAAAAAAGAGTAGTTATGGAGAATGAAAAGTTTTAGATTGAAAAGTTTTAATTTGACAACTTTTTTAAATTGCCAAACAAACCCTAAATTAATTTCAGCAGCAACTCGGGAGACTTTAGGTTGCTAAAGAAGAGTTTTCATATCAAGTTGACTCAGTGATAAGGCTTGGACTATTTAAGCATGAGAATAAAGAATTTGAAGTTTTAAATATGCAATGAATATTGAAGTCACATACCCAAGCTAACTCCATATACTACTTAAGTCAAGTTGTAGAATCAAGTTGACTCAAGTAAATAACTTAATGATAAGAAATTCATAACTTGAAATTGAACTCAAATATTAAGAAATTAAGTTTAAACAATGAAGAATTGAAGTCTCAAGCACAAGACTTGAATCAAAGGAGACTACATTTCAAAAACCACATAAAAATTAAGAAAACAAATGAGAATTGAGGCTTAGGAAGATGTAAAGATTCAAAGATTAAGGTATATAAATTATGCGCAATAAAAAGTGAAGTCGCAACCTAAGTTGACTTCACTTATGACTTGGGTTAAGTCCTAGACCAAGTCGACCTAAAAACGGAGCTGGGAAGAGAACATAGAGAGAAAAATATTCTGGAAGGAAGTAGAAGATCAAAGTTATACCCTAAGTCGACTCTAGCCTGCGACTTGAATAAAGTCTCATTCAAAGTCAACTCCATGTATGACTTGGCTCATAATGGTCATAAAAATTCAAACGTTAACACATTTAATGCCCGCTACCTACCCCTCAATGTTCAAAATAACTCTATAACTATTTAAGAGATGCAAAAGGAGTTATGAGGGTTAGCTAGAGTATTTGTTGAGCTTTCATCTTCTTTCATATGAGTTATTAAGTGTGCATTAAGTTCTCTACGAGGAGAAATTCTTACTTTGACTGCAAGGGCTATAAGTTTCAATCTTTCTCAAGCATTCAAGAGCTTCCTGAAGTGCTAAATCTGCTCTAGATAATTTGTAAAGTGTAGAATTTATTTTCTTAATTATCTTATTGTGTTACGATACTTGGCTTGGTATTAGAGATCAAGGTCAAGTTGAGGAAATAGTATACGGGGTGTGTTTGGCAATGGTTAAAAAATGTTGAGTTAAAACTTTTCACTCTCCACAACTATCATATTTTTTAATTATTTTTTCACATTTTTTTATACAATTATCTTATTTTTCAATCATTTTTACACAAATACCCACACGAATAACATATTTATTTTAACTTTATCCTTTTTACTCATCATCATTACCTTTATCATCTCACATCATTTGACAACTTTTACTCTCCAAAATTTTTCACCATAAGTTTTATCCTTTCCCAAACACACCCATGGTTGGAACAGATATTGCTGCCTACTTGTGTTATTATTGTAAAGGCATCATAGAGCTACAATTTAGAAGAGAACAGGAGTTCTATATATAATTTTGTTAAGATAGTAGAACCCAAGTGTTCTTGGAAGAGTAAAGTAGGGAAGATTATCCCAAATATTATAATTTTTAGTGTCTTCTGTATGTGATATTTTTCTCCTTTTTTGTTAGGACAATGTATGAAACCCTAAGGTCATGAACCTTGAGTTATTAATTTTTTTTAAATATATAATTTTGTAATATATGGAGTTGAAGGACCGAATAATTAATTTAATAAATAGTA
>JAXCLR010000063.1:7932266-7946224 GCA_035584095.1 Annona squamosa | reverse complement strand
CTGTAAAGACAATTGTTATGACTCTAATAATGTAAAGACAATAGTTAAGACTATGATATGGGAAATGCTTTCCAAGTCGGATGAATGAAAACATTATTTGTATTGATGTTATATATTTATATATAAAAAAATTTACCGTGTGATCAGGGCAACAATCCTGAGTCACATTTACTAACCCTTTTCGACCCTGAAGTAAGGACTATGTGGAGCCTCGGATTGGGGGTGCCACAGGGTTAAAGTTTTAAAGTATCAAAAAATTTTAAAGAACCTAATTCACCCATCCCATCTTGTATTTTTTCGTAAACTCGGGACCAATAAGATGTCCATGCATGATTTGTTGAAGTGGCTCCTTTTAGATAATCAGATCCTAATCTTAGTTAAATTGGTTCTAACCATGATTAAATGTGTCATGAATCACAAGAAGTGTGATGATACAAAATTAATGAAATTATTCATGGGATGATTCCCTTAAACGACACCAAATAGGAAGTATAAATTTGGTCATTAGATATTTAAATTATCAAGGACAGAGAATAAATGAGTAGGCTTAGATTTTACATGGAAAAGATTGACATATAAGTATAACATCATTAACTGACTCAAATTCGATATTTGAATTATCAAATATATAGGTTAAATGAGTAGGCCTAGATTTTACATGGAAAAGAGTGACATATAAGTATAACATTATCTAAAAAATTACAAGGCCATAAAAGAGGAACATATAGGTATAACATCATCTGAAAAATTACAAGGCCGAGTAGACAAATGTTTCACTATTCAGATTTTGAAATACTTAGTGCATGACATATAAAATTAGGTAGTTTTTTCTACGAAACTCCACTCTCTAAGCAAAGAGTTGCCCTTGAAGAGGAATAGCTGGGTTCAACTTTCCCTTCATTGAAAGAAAGGTACCTTGGGCAGAGTTGTCTGAATTGAACTCCTTTTGCGAGGGACGTGGTGCTACTTTTATGTATCTTGAAGTGTAAAAATGAAGATGTGTAATCATCTCATTAAATCTTCCACAAGGTTATGTGTCTTTTTTCTAATTAGCTAAGAGTCGAAGGAGACCTACTACAAATGACTTATGATAACTAAGCTAACTTCACCTCCCAAGGCCGTTAGAGTCATTATTAATGCTAAACTATGATGCTTCACTTCAAAGCTGTGATAATAATAATTTTCCATAGGTGTGAAATAAATTGACATTCAGGTAATGGAGCTTAGGTTTCATATTCCTAGGCAACGTTTCTCGAGAGTGTTTGAATATGGGAGCTTTGGTCTTTTGGAGTTTATTGTTTCTTCTGTTATCATCATGGTATTGGTGATTCATTGAGCTAAAGGTTAGCTATTTGCTCAAATCCTATCATTTGTAGAATTTGAATATTGAAATGTTATTATATTATCAATTATAGCACATATTTGTATCTATTTTAGGGATTATGTTAATGTAGATATTTTAAAAATTTTATAAGAAAAGATGTAATCATGGCGATTGATGTAAATTTAGTAAAATTTCATACTTTTTACTTTATCATATCATTATTATAAACTATAATATGTAAAATAATGCTTATAATAATGATAGCATAATATGAAAAGTTTTCAAAAAAAGTAAAATAATCATTAACATAAATATGTTATTCCCGCCTAAAAATTTTAATCTTTATGTTAAAAATTTTATTTCGGGTGTGTTTGGGAATGAATAAAATTTTTGATGAAAAGTTTTAGAGAGTAGAAATTGTCAAATAATGTGATATGATAGGGATAATGATGAAGAATTAATGAGATAAAGTTGAAATAGATAAGTTAATTGTGTTGGTAGTTGTGTAAAAATGATTGAAAAGTAGGGTAGTTGTATAGAAAAATGTAAAGAAATGATTAAAAAAAAGTACTTCTGGAGAGTAAAAAGTTTTAGATAGAAAAGTTTTAACTTAACGACTTTTATTTATTAACAAACACAACCTTCAAATATATATTTTAATGGTTCCCTTATTATATTTAACATCTTGATAAGTGATAGATAATTCATTTTATTTATTGTAGTTCACTTTAATGGTTTAGTTAAAAGAACCAATTTCATTGAAATCAAAGATGTGCGTGGGACCCATGGCCATATTTGCTCATAATATATATTTATATGTAAATGAAAAATGCTTAGATTTGTTGATATACGCATTAGAATATAATAATATCTTATAATATTATTTATATATTAATGATATTTTAAAACAATTTAAATGTTGAAAATATAATTTTTAAAATTAATGCTTAAATATCAAACTATTTATTATGTTGATTTTACTTATTTTTAGATGAGGCTAATGTAAAATGTTATTAAAAATAAAAGGGTTCCCAAGAAAATGTCAATAATGTTAAATTTAATGAATGAAGTAAAATTTTCCTCATTAAATTTTCCTTAAGGTTGTAAAAGTTGATAAGGTTATACAAAAGCAAAATCTATATTTACTCAAGGTTAAAATAATTTCGATGTCTTCTATTTAAATAATTGATAGTTTTGGAGCCATCAAGTTATAAATAAAGTTAGTCTTAAATCGAAACTGAATGACACAACATAATAGTTTGCTATTTGTTGGTAAGTGGAGATTCCTTCCCATCTTTATACACATTTCATTTTTTGATTGATTATAATCAAGCTCACTAATTCAAGTAGAAAACCATATTCATTTAGGAGACAATAGTGTCAAATTCACACCGTAGGTGTCCCTGATCAGCTAGGGTACCACTGGTTGGTTACATTCATCTCATCTCTCATCTTGGATATGAACAAACTTGGTCCCGAGTTCAACCTGACCCAGATAAATGCTGGGTTGGTGTGGGTTTGAGGTCGAGCAACATGAAATGCCAGATAATAAGGCCTGTGATAGTTTTCACCTCTTTTTCGCATCACAACCGTTGTTGTCATCTCTACTGCTATTTGGTCCGTCCATCTCTCTCATCGTTGTAGCGCTACCTCTCTCTCTCTCTCCCCCCTCCCTCCATCTTGCCACTTTTCCTCACCTCGTGGATCTCCTTCCCTCTTCCTAACATCGCTGCCTTCCTCTTCTCTTTCCCACACTCTCGCTCTTCTTATTTCCCTTCGGTACACTATAGACATTTATTTCCTTCTATTTTAAATTCTAGCTTTTTTCCCTCTTAAGCTATGAGAAATTCCTTGATTCCTTCCCCTTTTTCTCTCCCCTCCATCACAACATCATCGCCTCTTCCATTCTGCCTCCACCTGCTGTCCACTAATCCATTCATTTAGCTTCCCTAGCCACTGCTCCTTTTCCTTTTCCCACTTTCTTCTATTCTTTCCCTAAAGATCCTTTAATGCTCCATTTCTTCAGTTGCTCAGCCACTACTCCTTTTCCTCCTTTCTTCTGTTCTTTCTTCAGTGATCCTCCATCGCTCTATTGGCCACCCTATCCACTGTTTCCTCTTAACCTCAAGTATGCATGATTTGTTTTAACTATTTTTCAAAAAAAATTATACAATTTAATTACCTCAAATAAGTATTTTTCCTATAGAAAGTGGAATCCCTATTATCAGTTAGAGTTTGGAGAAATATTATGATGCTTGAGTAATTGATTTTTGGGAAATATTACTATGATATCAACTATTGAAATTGCAAATCAATATTGTCATATCAACTATTGAAATTGTAAATTAAATATAAAGTTTTGATGATTAACAACCAATTTAAAATGTTCTAAGACTACTAATATCATTTTAAGTATGTGCATGCAAGATACAAATATAATAATCAAAATGTAGAAACTGAAGTTGCACTCCATATCGACTTGACATGCAACTTGGGTAAAGTCGTAACTCAAGACCTCAAATGAAGATTTGGAGACAGAAAATACCGAAAGTAAAATAAACATGCGAAGTTGCAACCAAAATCGAGCTCAAATGCAACCAAGGTGAAGTCAAAAGTTGAAGCCGATCTCGGTTCATGACTTGGAAGAGACAGAAGGAACAAAATCTCTATCAAGAAAATGCAGTTTGAAGTCACACCCAAACTTGACCTCTTATGCAACGTCGGCAGAGTCGAAATTAACCTCAACAACAACTTGGAAGAAGCAAAGGAAACATAAACTTTCTAAAAAGAAAAACTAGTTTGAAGTCAGACCCAGAGTCGGGCTCACATGTGACTTGGTTGAAGTCTTACTCGAAGTCAACCCTCAAGCATGACTTCAAAGATGGAAGAAAAAGGCAAAAGAGTTATAAAGAAGAGACATGTTGAACTCGGACCTTACATCAACCTTAGATGTAACTTGGGTGAAGTACTACTTAAGTTTGATCCAATGTGTGACTTAAAAGATCAAAATTTGAGTTGCAACTTCACTGGGAAGAAATTCAAGACGAAGTTGATACTCAAGTTGACTTTACATGCAACTTAAGTGAGGTCGTAAGTCAAGTCAACATCACATGCGACTTGTAATAGTTATAAATTTTTAAATATTAGTGCATTAAATACACTCCACTTACTCGCAAACGTTTAAATATGTCTCATTATCATGTTAAGTGGCGTTAATAGAGTTAGCTAGAACATTGACTGTGCTCTCACCTTTCAATTTGCTAGTATTCAAAGCTTCATTAAAGAGATTTTAAGTTAAGTTCTCAACTCATTGTAAAGGCTCCAAAGTTCAACCCATTTTCTCTTTTACTCTTAGAACTTGTTATCCTAAAATGGTCTACACATCTTATAAAGTGTAATTTCTTTGTTCATTCTTGTTGTGTATTGATACTTAGCTTGATGTTGAAGACTAAAGCCAATGTGTGTAAGCAAGCATAGGTTGGTTGGAGTAGTACTCATCAACTACTTGTGTTTTTTTGTAAAAGGCTACATAGAGCTAGAATCTAAAAGTGAGTGAGGCTCTATGATGTATTTAAAAAGTGATTATGGAATCAAAGATATAAAGAGTATATGCTTAGAAACGTGGAGTAGGGAAATTGCTTAAACTATTATAAAATTCTATTTGTTTATTTTTGCAATTATCCTGTCTTTTGTTGTTATCTTATTTCAGATATTTACATTTCATTTAAAGGAAATTAAAAAAAAGGGTTAACTTTTAATAGGTTTTTTTTTAAAAAAATCCAATTCACCATTCTCTTCTTAGGTAAGCCACTTATTTAGGACCAATAATTACAATGTTAATTAAAATTAACATTAAAATTAAGTATTTTGTTGAAATTCTTTCTATGAGTAATTGATAAACAATTTCTAGCCAAGTTAAGAAGCTATTTCCTATATTTGAGTGGCGTTTTATATGATTTTCTTTTTGGATTGGACAATAATTATTGCTGACTTATGTAAACTTGCAATTGATTGTTGATATAAACTTGTTGTGAACTTGCTTTTGATTGTTCAGGTTGACATGTTTAGGTATTTGTTTAAGTGGTTGCTGGCATATTGACTTCTTTTTAATTATAGAAGATTTACAATGAAAATAGATAGTGCACAATTTATAAGTCTTGAGAAATCCTTTCTATATATCACAAATTTTGATGTATTTTGAAGGAAGATTCTTTACACCAGCACTAGCACTACTTGTCTCCAAATAGTGCTATCAGTGTCTATGTTTTCTTAGGAGAATTTTTCCACACTCTAGTCAAACTGTTCTTACCTTGATGTATGAATTATAGTTAGATTGTAAAATGATTGTTGCTGATTTACTGTTGATTTCTATTGAGAATTTAACAAGTGAAACAAATTGTTTACAAAACAAATGAGGTTTGATTGTGAAATTTTTACATGTTAAAAAGGTTGCTTGGAACTTGAAATTGTGTTTGGTTAAGAAATTTTCTCAATTCAAACCAATTGTGTACATGTTTGGTGAGTTGTTTGGATATTAGTTTAAGTTTGGCTGGGGAATTTTAACTAGTGAAAAAGGTTGTTTATGTATCAAATAATATTTAATTGTGAAATTTCTACATTTCGAATAGGTTGTGTCAATGTGTTGTTTTACTTGAGCAATTTTTTTTTTAAAGCTATTCTAAATCAACAGATTGTGTATTACTTATAGGTATTTTTGACAAATATTCAACTTCAACAGCTTGTGTATTATTTATAGGTCTTATCGATAAATATTCAACTTCTACAGCTTGCGTATTAGTTATAGGTCTTGTTAATAAATATTCAACTTCAATAGATTGTGTACTATTTGAAAGTTCAACAAAATTTTCCGTTATGTTAAAGGTTTTGGGAGTTTTCTACGCTATGACGTGAGATTTTCTAGGCCAACATTGTAAGTAATATTTGCATTTTGAGATTTTAAGGTATTTATTGTCTTATCTTTCATATTATTTATTGATCTTCATACAATTCATTGACAAGTATGTTTCACCTGGAAATTCTTTTCACAATCTAGCCTAATTGTTTGCACTTGGAATGGTATATTGTTTCAACAATTTGTTCCATTTAAAAATCTAATTTTCCACTTGACCGAATTGATTTTTGTAAGGTTATTTTAAAGTTAAATTGTAGTTTGAAAAATAAGATTCAAGTAGGATTAAAATTTTATAATAGAATTAGGACTAGTTAAGAATTTCCTAAGTCAGCTAAATCCAATTTATTCTCCTAGTCTTATTAAATGCAAATTAGGACCACCAACTGCGGGCAGCACAGTTGGTTAGAGCCGTGGGCGTGCATACCTGCTGCCCAGGTTCGAATGTGAAAGCTGCCAAGTGGGAGTTTGATCTTCCTTTATGTGCTGGCGTGGGAGCTGGTGTCTCCCTTTGGGGCAGAGTGGGAGCAGTTGTCTCCTTGATTCTTTAGTGGAGCTGTGTCTCCAGATTTCTTTGGCAGAGTTGTGTATCTCCGTATTTGTAAGAATGTCTCAGAAGTAAAATGTAATATGTGTTGAGATGTATGTAAATATAACAATAAAAAAAAATGCAGATTAGGACCGTCCATGAATTGTCTTAGGACAATAATCATTTTTCCAAAAATAACATGCTCTACATTAGTGAACATGTTAATCATCACGTTGATGGTTAGCATGATTATTTGGATACCATGCTAATCAACAAAAAAAAAAACTCTTGCCAAATAATAGTTCTTTAACGATCATAACCTGCATCCATTCTTGTCCTTCTGCCCTTGGTACGCAGGGACCACATGTCAATCGGGTGCTTCGTTTCTCAGCATGCGCCTGTCGTGGTCTTCACAGTCCCCTTTGCCAGCTCCTCCGCCGTCCAAATTCAACACCAAAGCCATGAGAAAAATTGACTCCTGCAACCCTTAAATACCCATGCACGCCTCTTGAAAATTTTCCAAATGATTCTTCTCTCCGCCTCCCTCTCCTCTCCTCTCCTCTCCTTTCCGTTTTAATTTTTGTCTATCGTATCTTTAACGAACCAACCTTATAATTAAAGAGATTGTATTCCAGAAGGAAGGCAGAGACACAATAGGAAATAAGGTATGATTAGGTATTCTAGTTTCCTCTTTCTCTCTAATTTCTTTCCTTTGCCTTTTCTGATCCGATTCAATTGTTTTGTTTGTTTGTCTGTTTGTTTCTTCTTCACACAGCTAAAAGGAGAGAGATAGGAAGATGTTGGAGGAATTGCTGATATTCACAAGAGGGGGTTTGATCCTATGGACATTCAACGCCATGGGAAATGCTCTTAAGGGCTCTCCGATCGATGCCCTTATCCGTTCCTGCCTCCTTGAGGAGCGTTCTGGAGACACCTCCTTCAACTACGACGCCCCTGGCATCGGCGCTTCCTACACCCTCAAATGGACCTTCAACAACAATCTTGGCCTCGTCTTTGTTGCCGTTTACCCGAGGATTCTCCATCTCCTCTACATCGATGATCTCCTTTCTTTTGTTAAGCGCGATTTTTCCCAGATGTACCATCCCAACCGCACCTCCTACCCCAATTTTGATGATGTCTTCCGCCAGCTACAGAAGGAGGCCCAGGCCCGAGCTGAGGTGATGAGGAATTCCAAAGAGGCTGCAGCCAGGCCTCCTAAGCAGATCACTCTAAAAAAGGCCAGATCTCATGGCAATGGCATCCCTGCTGCTGCTGCAGCAGCCAAGCAGAAAGGCGGCGATGCTGGTGGTGACGACGATTCCGCTAGAGGCCATGGATCGGACAACAGCCATAAAAATAATTCTTCTAACACTAGCAGCAATCGTGACACATCATCACATGTGTCTGCTGCTGCTGCTGCTGTAAATAATAAGGATAATCGAATCCCAAAGGAGGTTGGGGCCTTTGATGTAAGCAAACTTCAAAGGCTGCGGTCCAAGACGGGGAAGAAACAAGACACCAAGGCTCTTACCAAGGCAGAGCCGAAGAAAAAGGCGGTAAAGAAGAACAGAGTATGGGATGATTCCCCTCCAGATTCGAAACTGGATTTCACGGATCCTGTAGATGGGAAAGGGGTCGAAAATGTACTAGTTGCAGAAGCAGATCAAGGCGAAAGCATGATGGACAGAGAGGAAGTCTTTAGTAGCGACAATGAGAGCGATCGAGAGGATCAAGTGGAAAATGCAGCCAAGCCCAACACAGAGAAGAAAGGATGGTTCTCGTCCATGCTGCAAAGGTTATAATGTTCCCTTCCCCTTCCCTTCCCCTCCCCATACTTCCATTGGATGCATGCTGCCTTATTGATCTTTTGGAACGTGGCTTTGTTTGTGATGTAGAGAAAATCTGTAATGGTTAGAATCTGTCAGCGGTTGTTTAAATCTCTAATATTATGAAAGATGTCCAAATAGTGTAATAGGAGGTCCTAACATCTCATTTCAGTTATTCGTTTTCATATTCGTGACATGATGGGTTAACACACTGCACAATATGGATGGATCTGTTCTCATGATTTTTTCACTGGTCACAAGTTCATGGACGAATTCATTTAGACTTACCCTAATCCTGGCATCATATGAGTTCTGTTTTATGTAGGTCCCATTGCATCTTCCTGTGTCAATATTCAATAACAAAATTTTAGTGGAACGTTACCTTATTTCTAAATGGAAGTAAAAAAAAAAAAAAAGAAAAGAAAAAAAAGAAAAAAAGAAAGAGCATACGAGAAAATGTCTTTCCATATGTTGGACAGCTGTCCAGATCATTTATATGCAAAAATACAAAATCATTTTGGTGATTCTCTTAAGTCAGAGATATGCCACCTTGGATGGATGGGTTTGTGTTGATAAAGGATTAAAGGGTACTTATTTTCAACAGTGATCATTACCATTATGTTGCAATGAGTTAATCATTTGCCAGCTTGCTGGCTTTCACTTGTCATGCTGACATAGCTCTCAAGATGCATACAAACAACATTCTTGCTTTAGTAGATTTCAAGCTTTGTAGATATGCCTTAATTTCTCAGAGCTTAATTTAACATTAAATCTTTGCTACTCTCCACCATCAGCATTGCGGGTAATGCAATTCTAGAGAAGTCAGACCTGGAGCCAGCTTTGAAAGCTCTCAAAGATAGGCTTATGACAAAGAATGTGGTATGCTGGTCCATCCATTGGTAGGAGATCCAGTTTGTTTTTGAATATTTACTTTGCTTGTAGCATGTAATCATTTTGCGATTATAGGCCGAGGAGATAGCTGAGAAGCTTTGTGAGTCAGTAGCAGCAAGTCTCGAAGGGAAAAGACTGGGGTCCTTTACAAGGGTTTCTTCAACTGTTCAGGTTTGCTTGTTGTATGCCTCTTTGTCACATGCAGTCATCAGACTTCCTTCTTCACTCCTGGAGGGCTCACTTTTCTTAGCATGATTGTTGCAGTCAGCAATGGAGGAGGCTCTTTTACGTATCCTGACTCCAAGACGTTCTATTGATATATTGAGGGATGTCCATGCTGCTAAGGAACGAGGAAAACCATATGTTGTAGTCTTTATTGGTGTCAATGGAGTCGGGAAGTCCACTAATCTTGCCAAGGTTAGGATTATTATCATGTCTTTCATGCATTTTCGTACAAAAATGAATAAAAGTATCCCTCCATCAGCTAGCAGGCTAATGTTACTTCTATGTCATTCCACAGGTTGCCTACTGGCTGTTGCAGCATGATGTCAAAGTCATGATGGCTGCGTGTGATACATTTAGATCTGGTGCAGTGGAGCAGTTGCGAACTCATGCTCGTAGGCTTCAGGTATTATCTGTTCAGTATCAGGTTTTTTTTTTTTACATTTAAAATGCCAATCCTGGATGTATTCTGCAACATTGGTCTGAGTTGGGATTCAATGCAGTTATCTTTTGTGGTTTTTTTTTTTTGCCTTGTGGGAGAAAAAGGGGATTTCCTGCATGGTTGGCATCAACGAGAATAGCAATTCCCGTGGCATTCTTGTCACTTGTACTTTGTTTTCTTGAAGTTTTCTGATTCTTGTTTGAAAATGAAAGTTTAATAATTATGGCTTTTGATGTCATCCAGTGTGGATACGAATGGCACGACAGGATTCATACAGCTGCCATCATTTAGCTAGGAAACAGCTGATGTTGATGATCATGGTTTTCATGATAATTGAAATTAGTATTTTTGTTTTATGTTCCCCATTAATGGTTTAACCCATTAGGAAAATAGCAGGGTTTGAAGAACTCCAATTTTTCAGGAGTGAGTGCTCTCGTGTTCTCTTATTGTGTGATATGTTGTTCAATAGGCTGAGCAGTTCACTCGTAGCTATAGGCTGGCTTTTCTACATGGAACAATGGGGCTCTCTCTTATATTTGTGAAGAACAGAGTTGGTTACGTGCCCAAAGGGCTGTTATGATATTGCAGGGATCATATAAGAAAACTTGCCAAAATTATTGTTATTTATTTTCCTGATCTGGTCAATTATTGCTGTAATTGTATTTCAGATTCCTATATTTGAGAAAGGCTATGAGAAAGATCCAGCAAACGTTGCAAAGGAAGCCATCCAAGAGGCCAGTCGCAATAAATCTGATGTAGTTCTTGTAGATACAGCTGGGCGTATGCAGGTAATATCATCTATATGTTAAACTAGAATTGTTGTGTTTGCCATTTAAAAAAAAAAAAAAAAAAGAAAAAAGAAAAAGAAAAAGAAAAAGAAAAAGAATTGTTGTGTTTGCCTTCCTTTTTTCTTATTTAACAGTAGTTCTTATTGTCTTTTTTGCTCCTTTTTCTCATGTTCAATAGCAAGTTTATTGTCCATGAATTTCTTCATTGTATTGTACTGATCTTATTCTAATTGACTGTTGTCTCTCAGGACAATGAACCACTCATGAGAGCCCTTTCAAAGCTTATATATCTGAACAGCCCAGATTTAGTTCTTTTTGTGGGAGAAGCACTGGTTGGAAATGATGCTGTGGATCAATTATCAAAGTTCAATCAGGTTTTTGTTGCAAGCTTCTTCGAAGTCATAATGCTTTTGTTCCTTATGGGGTTTCTACTTTCTATGGACATGAATTTTCTTTACATTCAGATGATTTGTTTATCTAATTGGTCTCCTTCCTGAGTTATATTGAACAATTTCCTTGCTTCATCCAGAAATTAGCAGACCTATCCACCACTCCAAATTCTAGGTTGATTGATGGAATCCTGCTCACAAAGTTTGATACTATTGATGACAAGGTATTGTGGATTAGAACTACCGGACTTTTCTATCTCATCCAATATGATTGTCATTGACTCAAACTTAACTTTCATAGGTTGGAGCTGCACTTTCCATGGTCTACATTTCTGGAGCACCTGTAATGTTCGTGGGCTGCGGGCAATCTTACACAGACCTCAAGAAGTTGAATGTCAAATCCATTGTTAAGACCCTCCTGAAATGAAAATGTTCTGTGTGCTAATAGATTTTCATGTACCCCAATGACCTCATTTTATTCAGACTGGCGGTGAATCAAATGACATAATGATGTAATACTTAAACGCGAGCTTTTGTTCTTATTTAACTGTTCTTTCTTGTATTGTTCTTCCTCCTGCCTACTGCAATGCTCTCCACATTGCATTGCAGTTTAACATGTCAATTTGTCTCTACTCTGTTGTGTTTTGCAAAATGTTGACGAAAACCTGTTGCAATAAACAAAGAATATCGAACCAAGTGGATGAACAAACTTGCCTCTGGATGGAGGGCCTGCATCTTTGAGTGTCATGCGCATCTGCTCCAAGCCATAGACCTTCGAGGGATGTTGGATATCAGTTCGCAGCTTGTCATCCCTGGCAAATCCAGCGAACCGATGAATCTGGGCATGGACTGAATCTTTTCTGTGCATAGGAAGCCTCTCTTCTTTTTCTTCATTCGGGAAGGCTTACAGAATCTGCAAAATCAGAACCATGTTACATGGGGATGGTTACAGTTTTGTTCCATTTGCTGCTCTTTTTTGCCATGATGTAAGTGGGGAATTTTTGTCATTTGCCATGGGATTACGCGTTGCTTCCTTGGCTGTTAATTGTTTAACTGATGTGTTAGTCGGAGTGTTCGGAAAATAGGGAGCATTTATGAAGCAGAATTCAACGACAATGTTCGAAAGAGATTCAGACAAAATTTTCCGTTAACCCTTCTTCCTATTGTTACAGATTCCCAAAAGCAAAATATTTCAAAGATGGGAACATATGGGAGAGTTGCGCTGAACAGGGATGCTCGTATACTTATTTCAAAGATGGGAACATGAGGGAGAGTTGCGCTGAACAGGGATGCTCGTATACTTTGAAGAGCCTCATGTAGGCGATATCCCTAATCAAAATAGGCGCGAAGTGGTGCATTGGAAACGGCCACATGGTCAAGTTCTTTTAAGACAACTAGGTGTTGGGAGAACTCCAAGCTGCTTGCCCATCGCACATCGTTATAGGTCTTCAGTCAAGGGTTGAACAATTCATTGATTTGGGAGAAGTTCCTGGAAAATTGATCTCATAAAGAAGGCATGGGGGAGGTTGGATGGATGAAGATAAAGAATATTCTAGTAGAAGAGAGGAGATGGAGGACTTTGGGGAGGAACTATAAGAGGGGAGTTAACAGTCAAATCTGCCTTTATGTTGGCAGAGTCCCAACCCATAGGAAGCACTTTCCTTGGGAAAAAAAAGGAAGCTGGGCATTTTGGTAATTTTACAGTGAGAGTATATTTGTTTAAAAACGTATGTTTGATTTTTTGATAAAATTTGTATTATATATATACAAAATCTCAATCTATTCCATTCATTTGCTAGATCAAATATTAAAATGTATGTGGACATAATTTCTCATCATTTGACAATTTCTAAAAATTTTTTTGTACAAAAAATTATTTTTTAAAAAGATTTCATTATAATTGGTAAAGTTAGAAAATATAATTTTTATTAGAAGTTATTTTATATTATTTAAAGTTAATGTAATCATGGTACTCTAAAAAATAACAAGCTCTTTTATTTTTCCCGAAATTTTGAAAATTTATTAATATTTATTATTTTCTGAATATAATCGGATCTAACGGCATCTAACAGCATCTAACAACATCTAACCGCATCTAACAGCATCTAACAACATCTAATTTTTAAAATTAATAAGTTAATCCTAATTTAACACCTGTAATATGATCCTAGGTCCCTTAAGATGTCATTTAGACCTTAAATTCAGAATTTGAAACCCATATTATATGATTTAATAAAATTATATAATCTAACAGCGTCTAAAGGCATCTAACGGCATCTAACAGCATCTAACCGCATCTAACCGCATCTAATTTTTGAAATTAATAAGTTAATCGTAATTTAACTCCTGTAATATGATCCTAGGCCCCTTATAAGGTCATTTAGTCCTTAATTATGGAATTTGAAACCCATATAATATGATTTAATGAAATCCAACTTAATCTAACAGCATCTAATCACATCTAACGACATCTAACAGCATTTAACGGCATCTAATAGCATCTAACAACATCTAACCGCATCTAACAACATCTAACTGCATCTAACCGTATCTAATTTTTGAAATTTTATAAATATTTTACCTAATTTGTGTATTTTGCACAAGATATATAATTAATAATTCATTTCATAACTATGGA
>JAXCLR010000063.1:7889914-7902446 GCA_035584095.1 Annona squamosa | reverse complement strand
AAACAAGTGTATGAAGAAAAAAATAAAAAAAAGTTGTTTTAAATAGGTTTTTTGAGGTGGGCTAAGTGGGCCATTTATTTAGCCCGGGCTAATAGAATCACTCCTATATATAACAAATGAGGCCTATAATCATACGTGATTGGGTGAAACTTAGTCTTTTAGATAAACAAATGATTTCAAATACAATAAATGGATTATATTTTTTATCAATGATCAAAATTTTAGATTTTAAAAGGATTATATGACTCTGCTTTTGTATAACCCGGTTACATAGAAGATGAGCCCATGTATATTTCAATCCCATTTTTATAAACCTCCTTTTTATGTAACCTCCTTCATTTTTAAAATATTGATGGTTGATGAAAAATCCACTCCATCATTGTATTTTGTATCATTTATAGTATCTTGAAAACTCTTTTATTTTTTTAATTTCATTGTATATGGGTCTCATATATAAATGTGAAAAATCAACGTAATAGAATGGTTCAATACTAAAATATCAATTTTAAAGTTATTTTTTCAACATCTAAACAATCTAAAAATAAATATTCTGCAGATAAATGATTTTACAACATATTATTATGTATAATATACGTGTGAATGAATCTAAGGGTGTTAATGGTCATAGTCAACCTATTAATCTGCTCCTCCAACCTATTCATAAATAAACTTGGGTTGAGATTTTTCAATAAATGAGTTATCATTTATCAACTATTGGGATTTAAGGCAAATTACGGACAATCTATGTTTTGATGATTAATAACTCAATTTGACAATTATTTAAGTACTAATGTGGTTGCTATGTGATGCCAAGGTTCGTATGATCAAAGTTCAAAATGATAGTAGGTCAAGTCGCATGCCAAGTTAACTTAGGCATTGACTTAAGTCAAGTCAATATCGAAGTCGACTCCAGGATTGACTTCAAACGCCCCAACATCAACAACACTGAAATTGGGACTCCAAGATAGATGAAGTCACAACCGAAGTCGACTCCATTTACGACTTAGGAGAAGTCGCAACCCCAAGTTGACTCTACCTGCAACTTCCGTGAGCCTTGGCTACAGATTTTAAAAATGTCAAAATTAAGTCGCACATCAAGTTGACTCCAGTATGAGACTTTGGTGAAGTCGCATCTCAAGTCGACCCTAGTATGCGACTTGAGTGAAGTGACACTCCAAGTCGACTCAAGCCTGCGACTTAAGTATAAATCAACATCAAATTGATTGTAAGACTTTCTACTAAATGGAAATCAAAATCAAGAGGTGATGACAACTATGAATCAAGGCCACTGAAGAGGTTTTCTATTGAGAGACTAACGTATTCTATAATCCAAGGATATATATATCAAATGAATATCAAAGTACTTGAAAAGAGAAGAAATAAAGGTCAAACATACAAGTAGATCACAAGCAAAGTTTTGAAGTTCGAACAATACATATGACTGGTGAAGTTGCATCCGAAGTCGACTCCACTTGCGACTTGGGTCAAGTCTAAGACCAAGTCGACTTGAACATGGCACTTGAATCTGCCTACACATCTGTAATGTGTAGAATTCTTGTTTATTATTTGATCATTTATTTTTTCACTTGATTTAGGATTGAAAACTGAAACCAAGTGAAGGCAAAGTAGTGTGTGATTGGAGTAAAATTCATTACCTTCTTGTGCTGAGATTGTATATACCCCCTAGAGCTAGAATCTAGAAGAGAGCGGGTGCTCTAGATTGTATATATTATATAATAGTGGAATCTAAGACATAACGGGTGTGTGTTCGGAAGAGAGTAGGAAAGGTTGCCCGAACCACTATATATTACTGTTTTTTTGCATGGTTGATCATTTGTATTTTATATTTAAAATGTACCCTCTCATACTACCTCATTGGACGTTTCATCAAGGAGGTTAAACTTACAAGGGGCTAAGCTTCTAATTACACAAAGAATTTTTAAGAACCCAATTTACTCCTCTCCTCTTGGGTTTTGCCATAAACTCGGGATCAACATCAACTAGTTCAACCATTTAATTCAATAAATGGACAAAAGTTGAGATTTTATGATTCATTAACTCATTTAACTCATTTAGCACATTAAAGTTACATATATGTAAATTCCTTAGTTCTTTTTCCCTCGGTAAGTCTTCCTCTCACTTCCTAATTTCATTTTTTTACTAATATCATAATTTTATTTTTCCATTATTGCCTTATTTTCATTTCTCCTATGCCGAAGACTTCCTCTCGCCTCTCCCAGCAAAATCATCATTTGCTAGAGTTTAGGCTTTTGGGTCATTTGTTATGCAACTCGTTAAAAATCTGCCAAAAAGTTTATTAGATGGGTTAAGGTTAAAGTTTTTAAATAAATTAATAAACAGATTAAGGTTGGAATATTTTAAATGAGTTAAGATTAGGATTATACTCTAACTCGTCGAACCTGATCCGTTAACACCTTATCGATCTAAGCATTTTTTATAATTTACCTATAAATATATATATTTTTGAGCAAATATGACCCATGCACATACTTGATTTGGATGAAATTTGGTTTAATAAATAAAAAATTGATATTAAATACAAGGAATAGATTAAATTTTAAATCAATTATAAATAACTTAAATTTTAAAGGAGTTACATGAGACTACTTCTATTTAACCTAGTTATCAGGTGCAGATGAAGCGCATGATAATTTTGGTGCAATCTATTGCAAAATGGGCCCTATATGTATTAAAATGTGCTAATAATTTATACAATCATTTATTTATATAAAAACATATTTTTGACGGTTTAGATGTTGAAAATAAAATTTTAACATTAATATATATATATATTATATCAAATTA
Source organism: Annona squamosa (assembly GCA_035584095.1). Lineage (NCBI taxonomy): Eukaryota > Viridiplantae > Streptophyta > Magnoliopsida > Magnoliales > Annonaceae > Annona > Annona squamosa. The sequence continues at coordinate 7,899,620 of JAXCLR010000063.1, read as the reverse complement.
GTTTATTACATTAATTTTATAACATTTTAAGATAAGACTTATATCCATGTTTGACTTGGATGAAAATTAGTATGTAATTCTAAATATAATGAGTGCAGTAAATGTTAACTTTATGATCAAGTGAGGCCTATTTGCATTGGAATGTACCGTAAACCATAATTATGGTGCAATTTGAATGCACTTGAATAAATTTTTATATATATATATAACTTATCTGATGCAGACGGATTGCACCTTAGCTATGTTTCAAGTTACTGCAAAATAGACCTTATATGTATTAAAATGTAATAATGTTTTATGCAATCATTTATTCAAGTAAAAATATATTTTTGACTATTTAGATGTTGAACATACAACTTTAATAGTGATATTTTTATCAAACTATTTTTATATTAACTTTGTACTATTTTAAGATGAGACTCGTACACATGTTTGAGTCAGATAAAAATTAGTATCCTACTAAAGTAAATAATTCTAAATATAATGAGCGTGGTAAATGTTAACTTCATGATTTTATAGACCCAATTTGCGGCAAACTGTACCGTAATTATGGTGCTATCTATCTACTCACGAAGATTGCACCGGTTCAATATAAGCTTCCAGTATCTGATCTTCCTCCGGTTCCCAAGATTGCACCGTAATTTTAGCCCAACCTTTTCACAGCAAGGACTTTTACCCATCTTAATTCCAACCTTGCTTTATTTTATTAATTAACGTTATAAGAAATTAAGACCACCCAGCTAGCGCTAGCTCAGCTTCTCCCTGGAGATGATTTATCATGGCCACGCCAATTTCTAGTGAATTGGAACAGAGTACAGCGGCAAACATAGCTCCAATTGCCAAAATCCACTCTCGGTTGAAATTTCCAACTCCTGGAACCCCATCTGAAAAGAAAATCCACTCTCGGTTGAAATTTCCGACTCCTGGAACACCATCTGAAAAGAAAAATGCAGAGAGAGAGAGAGAGAATTATACAAAATTGTCCTTTCCGTCTAGTTGAGTTGTGAATAGTGAATGTACCTTTTAAGCTGTCAAGTAGAACATCCTAGCATAAAAAATTGGAGGGCCGGAGGGTTCTCCGAATAGACCAGGTCTGTGTCCGGATTATCCCATCCACGCAAGCACCTCACAGCAATGCAGCACTGCCGATAGTCATCCAACTTTCAGCCGCCTCAATTTGGACGTTGCCTGCCACTTAATTAGTGGTGTGATTTATAACCAAAGCCTCGTAGATAGCAAAAGAAAAACCTCAACAATTCTCAATTTGCTTTATCTGTATTTCTTTTCAGATTTAAATCTTTTTAAAGGAAATTTTGGTAGCAAGATCTGGAGAAGAGGCCGATGAACCCGTGGCTTTTCAATAATAAACCTTTATTAATTATTTCTTTCTTTTTATTTTAAAAATGGATAGTAGCTAAGACCTTATGAAGACTTGCGTTTTTTCCGAAAAAAAAAAATTGCGGCTAATTTATTTCTGAAGTAGTAGATATTCATTAGAGGAGTCAACAATCTCATGCATTTTACGTTATATCATGTTCTTTCTATTTTTTCACTTTTAGCTTGGCTTAAGTGTTTCATATCTAGAAGTGTTAATGCTCATAGTCAACCCGCTCGTCCAACCCGTTTATAAATGGGTTTGAGTTGGGATTTTTGAATAAATGAGTTATGATCTGCCAATCCATTTTACCATTTAATTAAATAAGTGGATTAGGGTTGAGATTTTATAATTCGTCAACCCGTTTATTAATCCATTTAACTTATATAACTTGTTCAACTCGTTTAATTCGTTAACTCATTTAACTCGCTTAACTCATTAAAGTTTTATATATATACATGTAAACCTCTTGGTTATTTTTTCTCTCTAAGTTTTTCTAAAGTTACCTAATTTTCATTTTCTACTGCTGTCCTAATTCCGTTTTTCCATTACTGCCCTATTTTCATTTCCCCTATGCCTAAAACACTCTCTCGTCTCTCTTTGCAAGATCATCATCTACAAGAGTTTATACTTTCAGGTTATTTACTATACAACCTGTTAACAGCCCACCAACCGGTTTATTAAATGAGTTATAAATAAGTTGGGGTTGAAGTTTTTTAAATGGGTTAATAAACAGATTAGGGTTGAGATATTTTAAATGAATTAGGATTAAGATTAAACTATAATCTATCCAACCCTATCCGTTAACATCCCTATTTATATCATCATTGGAGCATTAGCCCCGGTAGAAACTCAGTTGGCAGCAATCCATGCAGATGTGGACGTGAGTTCGACAATGGGGAGTGGCATTCTCCTTTTATTGAAAAATAGAAACACACCTTGCAGTAGCAGCAGTCTCTCTGTTATTATGGAAATATTCATTGTATAAAAAAATTGGTCATATTGTTTGATATTTGTTTGAATATTGTATAGAATTTGTAAGAATGTCTCAGAGTTTAATTGTAATATTAGTTAAGATGATTATAAAATATCCATAAAAAGTAATTTTAAAAATAAAATTTTTTCACCCATCTAAGACTCCCCCACATGAAAAATGTTAAAATTTTTATTTTTGAAATATACAAAAAGTCAATTCAAAAATAAAAAGCTGGCATATGTTCTGAATACAATTAGGCTCACGTAAAAGCGAAAAAAAGCAAAAAAAAAAAAAAAAAAAAAAACCAGATACAAGGCAATGTTAATTAGCTAAACAATAACCCCTTGTACAGTGTCATAACTCTAATTAGAACCACTATACCCATCCAACCCTGTTGTTCATTTTTCGGCTTCAAATGCGCCTTTTCTTGGGCCTCACGTAATTCTTTTTTTTTCTGTGGCTATTATGACTTTGAAAAAGAATTTTCCTGTCTAACGTTAGACTGCAAGATTTTGTTCTTTCATTCATGCAAGTAAATGAAAAAATTATGAAACATTTTCCTCCGTCGATTACCAAATACATCCTATTATTCAGCCACTAGAAGGCAAGCTCCTCCGATTTCCGTACGGCTATTCCTGTTGTAAATGAACATAAATAAAAACGACATAATTTACTTGTAATATAATTTGAACATGATAGACATCCACCAAAATATGAATATAAATAGAATAAAATACATAAATAGGAAGAAATATTAAATCAAGTTCAACTTTATCAGATTTGGATTTACTTGAATCTTAATCTTATTTACAAATTAGGTAAGGGCTTTGCGAAAATAAGTATAAATATTAATTTTTTGAGTTAAGCCGTGAAGTTCGAGTTTAACTAAACCCAAGTTGGATTCTCATTCCTATCTATCTAATTTGAACGCCGCCCTTAATTAAATACAGATCCAAATTAAAGCATCCAACCTCAAACCATCTACTTCATGCCATTTATAGAAAATGATCACACCATTAGCAAGTTGATCAATTTTTTTAAGAGGCCAGACGTCAGCAGCAAAATGACTGAAAACACGACCGGCCCACGTGCAAACTTTTCACTGTTATTGTGGCTTCTTGACTAAAAAAGATTGGCATATTCAGCTTGCACTCATCAAGATAAGAATTTTTTTTAAAAAAAATGTATATATTAACTTGTGATGGGCTCGGTTGGTCACCCCAGCTCCTATAAGATCTTGTGGCTATGCGGGGATTTTATGTGAGCAGTGTAGTCTCCCTTTACGAAGACGTGGATTTATAAGTGCGGTCTCCCTTTAGTAAAATGTGTATTTATAAGAATATCTCAGACCTTCATTGCAATGCATGATAAACTTCATAATTCATTCATAGTCTATGGACTTGAGTTTATTAGCAAAACGAAATATGTACTACTACTGCGATACATATACAAAAAAAAAAGTTTACACTTTAGCAATCGAAAATTTATTAGTAAAACAAAACATAGGATTGATCCTACACACCTTTTAGTTTTATTTCAATTCTTAACTGTCCAACTCTTTTACTTTTTTCTTTTTAAAGTTTTGCTTCCATACCTAAATCTACAAAAATAGTATTACTCTAATTCAAAGGTCGTTAGAATTTGAAAATAAATTTTCAAATAAAGAATGGACAAAACTCAACTACAAAGCTTTTTAGGAGCATTAAATTATGAGTTTGATTTTTATCCAAATCTTAGATTAATATGCAAACCTCTATACAAAAATTTTAAAAAAAGAATCCTTTAGAATGGGTAGAATAACACAAAAAAATGCTCTACAAGTTAAGAAACAATTAACAACCCTGCTTGTACTAAATCTAGCAGATCCCATAGCCAAAAAGATTATAGAAATTACTGCCTCTATTACAGGCTATGAAGGTATTCTTAAACAAGTCAAAATTTATAAAGAAGAAATAGTCATATACCACTCAATTATATGGAATAAAACTCAACAAAATTATTTGTTAATTAAAAAGGAAATATTAAACATTGTTTCATTCAAAAATAAGTTTTAGCTAGATTTGCTAAACTAAAATTTTTAGTTTGTATTGATTGCCAAAGCAACCAAGTATGTTTTACAAAAAGATGTTCAAAATTGTTTTTCAAAATAAATTTTTACAAGTTGGCAAACACTACTTTCAAACTTCAATTTTGAAATTGAATTTACAAAAGGATCTTTCAACTCTATTCCAGATTTTCTAACTAAAAAATTTCTTTGTAGATCAGGCACGTCAACAACAGGTGATGACGACATTACATAAACCAAGCAAACTTGAGATCCAGCCTCAAACTCCAAACTCCTATAATCAATACCAAGTCGTTATGGTCCATCCATCCATAGCAAAATCTACAAACTTGTCAAGACCTTTGTTTGCAAAAGTGGTTGAAGATAAATCATCCAAACGCTCAAACAAACATCAAACTACTATTCCTTAAAGCACAATGACATCATTAGCATTGCAAGCACTAGAGCCTTCTTAAGAAAGACAAACTAATTAGCTAAACTCATTAGATGAATAAATTGCTTTCACTCTCATCCAAAAATCCCCTGAGTTGAGAGTCATTGAGCCACTCAAATCCATGTAGCTCAAACAACATAAAAGAAAAAGAGTTTTGCACCAAACAATCCAAACACAACCACTCCAAACAAAATTTCCCAACTCCACAAACAAATCCAAATACATTATCAAAACTAATTTTTCTATGCCCCTTTGTTATATTAAATATGGTTATCAAACTTCTCAAAACCCAATTCAAATATCTAAAGACTCGTTCCTACAGTCTCATCATGACAAACTCATAGACCATTTTAAAACTCAAAAATTCTATGAGCTCATTCTTGTTGTCTATCTCAAAAACATATTACCTTGGCAAAGATGATCTAAACAAAATTACACATTTAACTGTTCAAATTCAGAAGGAATTAATGCCATCTGAGTTTAAGTCAATGGAAACATTAAAAAAAAACTTTCAATTCAATTCACCTCAAAGTTTTACATATTAGGATTACCATCTTATCTGGTACAAAACTTTTTGGTATAAAAATAAGTTAGGATTTCGCTCTTGGATGTTTTATTTTAAACACAATACAAATTATATTTTTCCATTCTAGTTTTCTCAATGGCAGGATTGTTTTTGGTTAATTTCTGAAATTCTTCCACCCTTGGTAAACAAAAATTTTTTAAACTTTTTGCAAACATGCTTGTTTAACAAAATATGAAAACTGATTTCCTCAAAAACTAATTTTTTCCTCAAAATTCTCCCTCTCTTAGATTTGGCAATGGGAGTATGCTTTTCTCTAAAAATTAAAACCTCATCCATTTTCCCTTGGAAGGATTTTTATGGTAAAATGGTGGGACTAGTTTATCAACAAACATGTTGAACCTTAGTAGATATTTGAATTGATCAACAAACAGCAACTAACAACCCCATCAACTCCTCTAAACAAATCTAGACAAGAATTATAGTTTCTGTCTTAGAAATCTGTGGTTTAATCTAAACTTGTGATTGTAACTACTCAAGAAGACTTTGCCGAACTTTTACAAGCAATCTAAACATAGCTCAGTCCGCAGCCAACAGCTAAATCAGAAGAAGACCAATACTCTACCATAAACAAACCAAAATCAGCTAACCAGGCAAACAAGAATGAGCATATATGGGAACTCAGTGAGTCCTAATATCAATTGCGTCTGCGTTTCTATACTTAAAAAAAACTCAGGCATTAACCATCATCTTCCACCCTTGTAAAAATGACCTTTAAGCAAAGTTCGTCATCATGACAACATCTAACCACTATAAGCAACATGTCAGCATGACATCACTGGTTGTCGACATATGAAGACAAACCCGTCATTCGAACAAGCAATCCATCTACAATGAAGAATCTCACTGTAGCCATGAGGAGCATCTCTAAACAGTGAAAGAAGTTAACAACTTTGGCAAGCTGTCGTTATAAAACTCCTGCAGGCTATCATTCAACCGAAAAGAAGCAAAGCACCAAGCTTCTTTAGCTTGCTGGATGTTAATAAAGTCATCTCATCATCAGCTCAAGATCAACCCAAGAGTAGCCTAAGCATTTATTAAAGGAGGTTAAAGAAGGGGGCATCGAAGCATTCTACATCCAAAGCTTACTAAGAAGATCACTCCTTCTAACTAGAGCTCTCTCTCTCTCTCACCAACCTTCTAAACCCTTGACCCTATAAACTTCTTTTTCTCAAACGTTTGTTTAATACAATCTCAAGATCTTGCTAATGATCAAAGTTGTTGACTTAGAGCTTGATCCTACTCAAACTTTTAAGTTTTATTTTCGAAATCTATATTTCAAACTCATATTGTAAACTTTCTTTATCAAACAGTTATTTGCCTGCAAGTTTATTCTCTATATTTGCATACTTGCATACATTTTTATACTAAAAAGGAAACTATTGAGATCAAGTATTTAATCAAATGAGGATAGACTATTTTGGTAAAACACAAAATTTATCTAAATCATCTAAAAGACCTTGAAAGAATCTTAAAACGACAACAGAAGCTAAACCTAAGACTAGAATAGTTTGGCAAAAATTTCTTTAAAAACAAAAGGATGACATTATAATGGCCCAACATCTACTCTAGCTTGATAATGATATTGATGCTGAACTAGCATTTTAGGCTGCAAACATTCCAAAGGACTTATTTTTCATTCAAGGACTTGTTCGTCAACGTAGTCTAACCATAAAATTATTAGACATATTAATAGAAAGAGAAAGGCAACAACCCCATTGGTTTAAAAGATATATTACCATTGATCTAAAATCTGACAAAAGAAACAAGAAAAACAATTATCATGACTTGTTATTTAAACTTTTTCTAAATTTTCCTATATCAAAATCTCCTTTTTTTTATACCACCTAAGATACATTTGAATTTATATGTACATACAATGTCATTTCTATAAAACTCTTTTTCTATATAACCCCCTCCATATTTAAAATCGTAATGGTTGATGGAAAATCTACTCTATCCATTGTATTTAATATCATTTTTAGTGTCTTGGGAACTCTTTTATTTGTTTAGTTTCACTATCTATGGGTCCTATTTACAAATGCGTAAAGTCAACGAAAATAGTTTAATGCTAAAATATAAAATTTTAAAATAATTTTTGCAACATCTAAATCATCTAAAATATCACTATTATGTAGATAAACGAGTCAATAAGATATTATTATATTCTAATACATGTGTGAATGGATTTACGTATTTTTAATAATTCACACATGAATATGTATATTTTTCAACAAATGTGGCCCATAAGTATGTTGGAAATATGTGGAAAATAAGCTAAGTCTATGTTTTGATGATTAACAAATCAATTTAAGTAAGTCTTGGATACTAACATGTTTGTTGAAATGATTAAAGGCTATAAATTTGAAGAAAATGAAGCATAGCAAGTCAAGTTGATTTTCAAGTCGACTCAGGCATCGACTTATGTCAAGTCGATCCCCAAGTCGACTCCAGCATCGACTTCGAGGCGTCGTATCTGTCCAGAGTTGAAACCATGAACTGGGGATGCCAAAGTCGCATACCAAGTTGACTCAGCATGCGACTTGGACGAAGTCACAGACCAAGTCGACTCCAGCATCGACTTCAATCGGACAGAGCAAGAACTTCATAAGACAAATCAGGTTTAAATCGATTTCAAGGTAGAACCGAGTAAAGTTGAAGATCAAGTCTACTCAGATGCTCAAATTAGAACACATGAAGACTAATCCAAGTCCAAAGAAAGCAAGATGCATAAACTCAACCATTCAAATCAAGATATATTCATGAATATAAGATTCAAGACTCAAGGACTCAAGGCTTGCAAATCATCGAGCTAAAGGGAAATAAGCTAGGATAAAAACACAATGGTCAAAAGAGAAATAAATCAAGGAAGAACAACAAAAGGCATGAAGAAGTCCAAGCAAGCAAAGCATTCCAAGGATTTCAAGTTCGTCAAGCAACCTGCCGAGGTGAAGTCGCACCCGAAGTCGACTCCACCTGCGACTTGGGTCAAGTCGAGGACCAAGTCGACCCAGTCTGGAACTTGAAGTTGTTGCAAAAAGGCGAAGTCGCACCCGAAGTCGACTCCACCTGCGACTTGGGTCGCAACGGTCGGAAAATATTCGAACGTCGGTGCATTAAATGTGTGCCACCTACCATCAAACGTTCGGATTCCCTCCACAATTATAAAAGGCATTCAATATGAAAGAGGAGGGGAGCTAAGAATCATTGAATGTGCATAACTCCCATCCTTAAGAGCTTTAAGTGATCAAGCCAACATCTTGAAGAAGAACTTTACTTTCAAGCTGCCAAGAGCCTCTTATTGATTCATCAACATTGCTGTACAAGTTCTTCTCTGCGCCAAAACTGTCTCTACACAACAGTAACGTGTAGAATCTTTTTGTTATTTTTATTATTGTGTTGAACTTGATTTAGTTAGGATAACTAAGATCAAGTGTAAGCAAAGTAGTGTGTGATTGGAGTGGAACTCATTACCTACTTGTATTGTGATTTGTTGATGCCTAGAGAGCTAGAATCTATAAGAGAGCAGTGGCTCTAGTTGTATTTGTGAAATACAATAGTGGAACCCAAGTTACAAGGGGTGTGAGCTTGGAAGAGTAGAGTAGGGAGGTTGCCCGAACTACTATAAAATCTTGTATGTTGATTTATATTTCTGCTCTCTACATTATATTGCTTTCCCTTTTGTTTCTTAATAAAGGGGACTAGATTAATCCGGGGTAAAGTTTCTGTTTAAGTTGTAAATTTTTAAATACCCAATTCACCCCTCCCCTATTGGGTAATTGACATTAACTCGGGACCAACAAAGTATACTTGATCGAGATGAAACTTGGTTTTTAAATAAACAAAAAATGTTAAACACAATGAATGGATTGAATTTTTCTTCAATAATCAAAATCTTAAAAATTTAGAGGGTTACATGACTCTGCTTCTATGTAACTTTGTTATATTGAAGTTGAGCCTATACGTATGTGAGAATCTATCTGGTGCAGTTAGCTCAAAATGGGTCACACATACACAAAAATATATTGATACTTTATATAATTATTTATTTATATATAAATTATATTTGAAATAGTTTACATGTTGAAAAAAAACTTAAAAGTTGTTATTTATATCAAACTATTTTATTAGAATAAATTTGTGTCATTTTCAGATAGGGTCCATACCCATCCAATTTGGATGAAAATTATTGTGTTAGTAAAATAAATAGTTCTAAATATAATAGGTGAAGTATATTATAATTTTATATAACTTGTGGTATAGTTAACTGCATT
>JAXCLR010000063.1:7878101-7889814 GCA_035584095.1 Annona squamosa | reverse complement strand
AGAATATCTATGTATAAGTATATATAAGTAAGGGATGATTAGTTGAAAACATTTCCAACTTGCCTTAGGGGAAATGCGTACCACTGCATTAGAATATCTATGTATAAGTATATATAAGTAAGGGATGATTAGTTGAAAACATTTCCAACTTGCCTTAGGGGAAATGCTTGATCTGTGCCTAATCAAGGTAATTCTGTGAAATCTAAGGCATTCATCGTGCTTGAGATTATATTTACATCATTAAAATAAAATCATTTCCAAAAACTATGTCTACATGCATCACACTTGCGGTAAAAGTTTTAACATATTTACAAAGATTTTTAATCAATATTAATTTATAGAATGCTATGATTATTTGAAATTTTTATTTCTTAACTAAATATAACCTATTAAACATGTTGAGTGATTAGGATTTCATAAAATCATCTTAATTAGGCCCAAGTAAAGCATTTCTTAAAGTAAGCGGGTTGGAAACATTTTCAACTACAAAAGTGGAAATGCTTGATTTTGAATAATCCTTATGAGATAATGATAATATACAATTAAATTTAGCTCTCGCTTTTTATATTAAAAATTAGATTAAAATGTGAACTGTTTACATTAAATTAACATGCGAACTATTTACAATATTCATTATGTTCAATGATGCAAAATGATCATTTTAGGTCTAAAATGTCTCATTTCAGACTGGTCCAAAAACATATTTTTTTCAAATTTTTTTTATGAAAATGTTAATCTAGTAACATTTAATTTATAAACCAATTTTGAAAATGTATATATATTTAAAATAACTAAAATACCTTTGTATTTTAAAATCTAAAAAATATATCCACATTTTCAAAATTAGTAAAAGTTGATTTCTAAATTAAACATAACTATAATAACAGTCTTATAAAAAAATTTAAAAAAAATGTGTTTCGGACTAGTTTTTAAAAATCTTTCTAAAATGGCTCTTGATTATTAAGCATCTCATCCTTGTTATGATAATAATGACTATATTCAACTAGTCACATGCTTCAAACAAGTAGACTTGCAGGAAATAAAAGGACTCCTCGTGGACTAAGGCAGTGGCTTTAGCAGGCCTGAACTGTGGGCTACCTCTGTTATAGAGACCTCTTATACCCAAATATTAAAAATATAATATAATCGCATTGTATCCGGTTATAGGGGTGTAAATCGTAAAAGGTTGACTCAAGTTGGGATAAATACTTCCTTAATTTACTTTATAAAATCTTAATTTAATCTTTTTTGCACTTTAACCCGACTTTATTGTGACTTTTTTCAATGCACCCAGGTGCACTTAGCTACAGTGCACTCGGGTGTATTAACCCATATTTATTTATTTATTTAGAAATTTTTTTATATAACCATTAATTTAGGTTTATTTAGCTTGTATATAAAATTTTACCAATTTTGGATTTTTAAATTTTTTAAAATCAGTGATAGTTTAGTAATTTGTGAATTGCAAAATTACCACTAATTTTAAAAAATTCAAAAAAATCTAAAAAATCCAAAATTGGTAAAAATTTATATACAAGCTAAATAAACGTAGATTAACACTTTAAAAATATAAAATATATGTTTTGCACCGGGGTGCACTAGATCGATGCTTAACTTTATTTTAACCCTATAAAAATTAGTTTGGTTTGGATTAGAAATCAGGTTAATAAATATATAATATTTAAAAATATTTTTCTTAATTAAATTTATTTAAAATTATGAATAAATATAAAATAATAAAACGTAATTCTTTTTATAGGAATATTTTCTAATTTATGACTTATATAATAATATAATTGTTGAATAATCATATTTCAAAGCAATATTGTTTGGTTAATTCGTATGTATTATATGTTAATGTATGATTATTTTTAATAATTTATTATATTTTATACTAATATATGAAATTGGATCGGGTTAGGTTGACAATCATTTAACTCCAACTAGTTAACTTTTGAAATCTGGATGGTTCAAATTAGGTTACATGACTTTTTTTTTCAAGATGCCTAAACCAACCCTATTATCAATCTTGTTGGGTTAGTTGGGTACCAACCCTATTTATACCCTTATTCGGTTTATCGTGGGCAATGGCTAGCAAGCTGCCCATATAAGTTCGAACTCCATGTGAAGAAAAAAACAGTAGTCAGAGTTTGGTCTCTTAAAAATAAATAGGAGTTTATTATCTTCTTTAAGGATATACAGGAGCTCGTTGTTTACTTTGTGAATAAGCTTGATTTGTAATATAAGATGTCGTACTATATAAATAAATATAAAAATATATAAAAGAATCTCTAAAAAATAAGTAACAAATTTGTTTTTAAAAAAGTGAAGTAATTGGACATGCATGTCAGTTGGTACTTTGGGAGACTAAAATTAAATACTGTACAATAGGACAACATCTAAAATTGTTGATCCTTGTACTAAGATTTTGAGACTGCCCAGTCCCCATGGCTTACTTGAATTTGATTTTGATAAAATTTGCAGGCATTTATAATTCGTACCTAGAAACCTATTTTTAAAACTATTAATCTTAGTATATTTAATCTATAAAACTAAGTTTTATCATTTTTAAAAATGACTAAAATACCATTATTTTTAAAATCAAAATTATATATCTCCAAAAATAGTAAAACTTAAAATATATACATATATAAGTTTTTTTGAAAAGAATATATATATATAAGTTAAATACATATAAATTAACAGTTTTATAAAAAAATTAAAAAAAATTTAAAAATAAGTTTTGCAATCTAATCCATTGAGACATTTCTACTATGTCAGTATAGAATCTCACACACATATATATGGGCTCCACGGTCTCATATAACCCACTTAATTTTTAACATATTAATGATGGATTCAAAATCCAATTCATTCATTGTATTTAACATACTTGTTTATTTTACAGGCCAAGTTTCACCCAAATCAAATATATGCATAAACTATATTTGCTTAAAAATATATATTCTTGTGTAAATTATGAAAAATGTATACATCCATCCACACATATATTAGAATGTAATAATGCTTTATAGAATTATTTATCCACACGATAGTGATATTTTAGATGTTAAAAAAATCACTTTAAAATTGATATTTTATCATTGAATCATTTTATTACGATGATTTTATACATTTATAGGTGGGACCTTTATACAATGAAATTAAAAAACTAAAAGGATTTTCAAGATTCTATAAATGATGATAAATATAATGGATGAAATAGAATTTTCATCAACTATCAAAATTTTAAAAATTAAAGGGGTTATATAGAAAAGAAATTTTATAGAAGTAGAACCGTATATATAGAGAGAGAGAGAAATGTTCAGGTGTAGCTTCACTATACCAAAATTACAGTGCAGTTACCTCAAAATAGGTCTCACGTGATCATAAAATTATAACCTACTTACTCATAGTATTTAGAATTATATATTCTATTATCATACTAATTTTTATCCCAATTGGATATGGGTATGGACCTCATCTGAAAATTGTACAAATTCAACATAATAAAATAGTTTCATATAAATAACAACTTTAAAGTTATTTTTTTAACATATAAACTACTTGCTATAAAATTTATATATGGATAAATAATTGTATAAAATATCAATACACTTAAGTACATGTGGAGCTCATTTTGGGTCAAATACGCCATTAATTACAGTGCAAGAAAATGCACAGGAAAATTTTTTATATATATATGAGTCATGATAACATACAATATATTATATATTAGTTTACCATACAATATTCAATTATTTTATTTTATTCTTTACAAACATATTTTCTTAAGTGTATTTAATTCATATATTAAGTTTTGGCATTTTATAATATGTTGACATATTTATTTTAATTTTAAAAAATCAAATGCATATAAGTCATTTTTCACCGCTTAAAAACATGATTTTTAAAAATAAAAAATAAATATAGAACTATTATGAAATGGAAAAACTTAGTATATGAATTAAATACACTTAAGAAAACATGTTCATGAAGAAAAAATAAAATAAAATAATTGAATATTGTAAGGTAAGCTAAACCTATAATATATTATATATTATCATGACTATATATATGAGAAGTGATCTTGTTAACTTAGGCTAAGCAAATGACTCGCTTAGTCTACTTTAAAAACTCATTTAAAGTACTATCTTTTACTTTTTTTTCTTCTTACACTTATTTATCTAAGTGAATTTAACATGCAAATCAATTTTTAACATTTTAGATATGCATATATTTTTTTGAAATTTTAAATATTAGGATATTTTATACGCATATATACAATACATATCCAAAAATAGTAAAACTTGGTTTACATGTTAAATAGACATATATATATATATATAAGAATGATCATGTTAGTCCGAGCGAAGCAGATGTCTCTCTTAGCTCACCTAAAAAAATCATTTACAATACATTTTCTCTTTTTCCTTTATATACTTTTTTATTTAACATATAAAATAAATTTTACTATTTTTGGATATGTTTAGATGAATTTTTTGAGATTTTTAAAGATAAAAGTATTTTTTGGACAGGTGAGATGACGCATTTGGACAGGTGGACGGCAGTGGGAGCCCACATTGAATCGGAGGCTCGGAGCTCGCTAAATGGTCCTTTAGGTTCAAAACTGCCAAAATCAGCAGGTTAGTTTCTGTACTCTATGTGATGTTGCCACGCCATCTGAAGAGCGAGAGGCCTGATTTTGTCCATGAACCATCCACAACTCACCAGGGACACCAATGACAATCAACCCCTCCCTTTGGCTAAATTTTTGTCTAAATTTAGTTTCAACTTATTTGTCTAAATTTTTGCTTCATAAATGGATAAGTAGAAGCAGAAGGCAGCACTTTTACATAGATGACAATAACTGTCCTAACTTTTGGCACCTAAGACGGGCATGAGCAGCAACTGTATTATGCACTTGGGCTCAATCACCTCATTTATTTGATCAAAATAATTTCATTTGTCCTTGATTTTGGGCATTTAACTCTCTCACTATTTATAAACATCCCACCTAAATACAAAGGCGCTTTTAAAAAAAATTGATTTTCAAATGGGTTTTCCACGTGGGCCTAGACACTGATGCATATATTTTTACATTCAAGAGTCCACCTAAAAAAAACTTGTTAAAATTCCCCATTTTTAAGCCGTAGATTCTTTTTTAAAAAAATGTTTTTTGTTCATATTTTTTATCTATGTAACAGGCATTTGCTATTTCATTTCTTCTAAAAAAAAGCCTCGAATCACGTAATTTGCATATTAGATATTAGCCACTGCATTCTTAAATATATAAAAGATACGTTGTACACATGAAATTTCTGCTGCTTTTTTTAATGAAAAAAAACGTACATTTCAAACCACGTTGTCAAAAATATATATATATCATTCCACTACAAGTATCATCTTTTAATTGTCCATTCCATTTTCAAAAAAAAAAAAAATCTACATTAGCATAACAGGAACAAAGTTACTATTCTAGTTTTCCCGAGATGAGTTGTCGTAGCCAGACGTAAGAAAATAGATTCCCGCGTCCGACGGCCCAGCTGAGTTAAGGTCTCGAAAAAATCTAAGAAAGAAAGTTCTCGTCTCTAGCCCTTATGGGCTTTTTATATAAGAAATGTACATTATTTGTCACTCCTATGACTAATATGTTAGAGCAGAATAAATTTGTATTTATTTTCTTCTAGTGAGGAGTTCATCCAGACGATCTCTGTATTTTAGTGTCTCATTGTATGCAGTCTAACGACCATTATTTAGTTAATGACGACTCTAATTAATTTAATATACGGATATTACTGATAATTATTCATGAGGTATTTGTACTATAGTTCTTATATGCATTTACTAACTACTAATTATGTCTAATTAACACATATGTTTGCGTTCGACTAACCTCACATAATCTAAACAATTTAACGTCTGCATCCGCATTCTTTAATCCCCTCATTGTCTACACTTTTTCTCTTTATTTACATTTATTATCTTAAACTTCTCTTATACATTTTCCCCCCTTTTATTGTGTACATTTCCTTAATGCATTCAGTTAACTTCTAACAACAAGTAATTGATGTACTTTTTGAATAACTCTACATCATATAAAAAACTTTAATGATTCGCATTATTTTTTTTAAAAAAAAACTTAACATCTGAATCTTTCTTTTTTAACCTTCATATTTATATTTTTTCTCTTTATTCACATTTCTAATCTTGAATACCTATTCAGCTCCCCTTATTTTTTATTTTGCGTGATTTGCATCATGCTAACCCACTGACTTGCATATCATATTTTATTTAGATATTATACGAGCATGCATCATGTTTAATTTCTGTACTTGCCTCACATTTATTTTTCATTTATTTACACTTTAAATAATTTTTTTTGCCTCTAACCCTTATGAGCTTTTATGTAAGAAATATATATTATTTTGCACTCCTATGACCAATATGTTAGAGGAGAATAAATGTGTATTTATTTTCTTCTAGTGAGAAGTCCATCCAGACCATCTTTGTATTTCAATGTTTCATTGTATGCAGTCTAACCACCATTATTTGGTTAATGGCGACTCCAATTAATTTGATATGCAGATATTATTGGTAATTATTCGGGAGCGATTTGTACTATAGTTCTTATATGTATTTACTAACTATTAACTACGCCTAATTGACACACATGTTTGCATTTGATTAACCTCACATAATTTTAAAAATTTAATGTCTACATTTGCTTTCTTTACCCCCAGTTGTCTACACATTTTCTCTTTATTTACATTCATGATCTTAAACTCCTCTTATACATATTTTCCCCCTTTTTATTTTGTACGTTTCCTTAATGCATTTAGGTAACTTCTAACAACGACTAACTGATACACTTTTTGACTAACTTTGCATCATATAAAAAACTTTAATTGTTTGAATCATTTCAAAAAAAAATTTATTGATTAAAAAAATTTAGATTCTTTATTTTTTAAAAAAACAAAAAGAGAAAAATATTCTTCATGGAGAAACATAGAAATTTAATTTCTTAATAAGCTAATAAAAATTGATTAGTCAAGATTTTGAAAATTTTATTCATATAAACTGTTTTCGATTAAAATAATAATAATAATAATTTTTTATTACATTTTACAGTTGTACCAGATAAAAAAGCTCATATGTCCTACAGATGGATGCCGCATGCTCATACTTGAGCAAGTTGTAACTCTCAGCTGCACATGCTTTTGATTCAAGATGTTTACAAATAGGGATAAATTTGGACCGAGTTTGAGGAGGCTAATAAAATCTACTGCAACATAAATTAATTTTAATCGATAGAACAAGTCAAGTTGGTCCCAAGCTGAGAGTTGTCTTAACCTGTCAATCTAATAACTCAACCCCTTATCCCAACCTAAGCAATAATTCTTTTAGCACCATTTTATTCTCATATCATGATCCTATTTATTCCTACTTTATTCTTATTATATTACATCATTAAAATGATGCTTATGTTTAAGCTCATTTTGAGTCAGTATAGCCTGTTTGTGTTGTTTTATTCCCTCTATTTGGAGTTTGTAGGTACAAAAATATTGCTCTAAAATGCTGATGCAATATTTTGTATTTAATTGCTTCATATTATCATATAACTCAATTACTGAACCAATGTATGTTCCCACCTTGAGCCCCCAATATTATAATTTATAAATGTGTTACGACTCTAGTTAATGTTTTAGGAACTTAAATGAGTCTTAATTCGGTCTATTGTCATCAAGATTAATTATTACATGCATTTTCACTGGGAAAACAGAAATAATAATAATAAGGAATTTTCACAAATATGCTTAAAAAATTTGTATGAAATTGCAAGCATGTCACTTCTGTTATGACACTATTAGAATTTTGTGTAAAATGATCATAATACGCTTTAAGCTAAGTCATACACTCGTAATTTTCTAAATATGGTAGACATATTTGCTATTTCGTTATTTCATATATTTTTACATATATTACTATTTTAGATTTTTTGCAAATATGCTTAATCATTTAGTTTTGAGGGTATTATTGTTATTTTATAAAAATTCTAATGGGGTTTTGATAGAAGGAACAGGTTTGTAATTTCATACAAATCTTAGGGATACATTTGTAATATGGGCAAACTTAAGCACACTAATGTAATATTAATTAAACATCTTGACATATTTGTAAAAATTCCTGACAATAATAATACGAGGAAACGTCGCACATATGACATCAGACGAGGGGTATTGTCAATCAAAGAACGCGTTGTTGCGTCTCTGATCCCATTGTCTGAAACTGCAAAGCCACTATAGTCAGACTAGAAAACAAGAAGAGTAGTAGGCCGTCTAACATACCCAATTATATAAAGCTGCTTTGTCACGCATTTCTTATACAAGTCCATCGGCCCCATTTCATTCTTCCCTCTTTCCTGCTCCTGCCTTTGGTTGTTGATAACTCTGTAATGTCTGCTTATGCTTTGCACTGAATTCATCTCGACACCAAAATATCAAGGTTCTTCTTCACTACTTTCTTTGCATTAATTTCATCTTGACACCAAAACATCGAGGTTCTTCTTCAGTTGCTCATTAATTATTTTGTGGAGAATCTCAATTTATGGGGATTTTTTTTCTGGAGCATTGCGAATGCTGTCGAAGCAGAATCCAACATGACTGCGTGACAGCTCCTCCTCCACGGAATGTAAACGGTTTATTTCTTATATACTTCTGATTCAGGAACAAGTTATTCTTCGAATTAGAGATTATGCTTATTTCTTACATCGAAAGCTCTGCCCCCACCTCATCCTCCTCTCGTCTTCTCAATTGAAAGTCTACAGGTACGAAGTTGTCACCCCCTCTTCTGCGTTCTTCATCTTCTTGTATTGAAATATTCTTTTTTTTTTTTAATGAAGAGATTATTCAGCCTTTTTAATAAAATAGTGATAATTAATATCAATATCGCCAAGGTTTCGTGCAGTCACATCTGGAATTAGCCCTCTATATATATATATTTAAAAAATTTTATACAATTGCAGGTCTTACCTAAACGTGTGTACATAGATATTTTTAAAAATTTTAGAATTATCTACACACTTCATTTTATATTTAAATAAAATCTGAAAATTCCTATTACCAACGACACCATTGAATGCTAAAAAATAATTTAAAAAGGAAATAAGCCTTATTATATATAAGCAACAACAGTGAATTTCGGTTATTGATATTAAAAAGATTTGGCGAAGTGGACCAGACACGTATTTGAGAATGACTGAATCCAATCAGAACTCTTTCCTTTAAATTGCCGGTGTGTAAACGTCAACTATACAGACAAAAGAAAGTGCACTTACCACACGCAGACTCGCAGCAAGATAATACTACTAAACTGCTCTTCAAGGAGTGAATAAATCCAAATTGACCAGTTACAAAACTGATAATCTAGATATATTTAACAAATGCATTAAGTTTTACTATTTTTTATTTTTTTAAAATAGGAGTATTTCGGTCATTTATTTTGGTCATTTGAAAGATACTAAAATACCACTGTTTTAAAAAAAACAAAACTATAAATATACATATTTCCTTTTTTGGTAAAAATTGATTTATGACTTTTTGAATATGTTTAAATTAGCAATTTTATAAACAATTTTCAATTTTTTTTTAAAAAAGTATATTTTGATTTAAATTTTCAATGCACTCAAGATGCATTGAACTAATTTCCTTTCCAGAAAATTTCGTGGAAGCCAGCCTGTTAAGCGGTAACTTGGATTTCAAGAGATATTAGTCGACTTAGGCTCCCTTTGGCCCGGGTTTTAAATTTGAGCTTTTCTAAAAAGTTGGAATGTAAATGAAACTTTTTATAAAAAAAAAAGTCATGATAAAAGTTGAGAAGCATTTGGTATTTTAATTTGAAAAGCACTTTTAACATTATTTTAATGTTTGGCTTGAAAAATAAAAGTACTTTTAGACACACAAAATGACTAAAAAAGGACGAAGAAAATATTTCTAAATTTGATTATTTATTAGTAAAAGATATTTATAAAAAAGTAGGTAAATATTTTATAAAAAGTGCAAAAGAACTGTTTCTAAATCTTATAAAAAAATTTATTTCTCTAATAGTTAATTGGATAGCATTCTATTTTAAAATTTAGAATCCTAATGTAGTTACAATTCTAAATTGTTTAAGATTTATTTTGTGGGAAATACCGTAACATTATAAATTCTTAATAATTTTATAAATTATTATAACATTCGAATCCATTTGTGGGTGAATTTAATTGACTTTATAATTTACACATAATTAATATGTATTTTTACAAGCATGGCTCATCTAATACTTAGATTGAAATGATTTGTAGTACCATGTAAATAAATTTTGTTACGAGTTTGAATTGAATAAAAATTCAATCTATTTGTGATTGCTGTCCAGTTAATAAGTATCTTGAAAATCAAAATGTTTTATTATAAATTAGAAATTTTCAAATGAAAAATACACTACAATGATCTATAAATATTTTAAAATCATTCATATTAGATTAGAATTATTCATATATAGTGAGGTGAAATTTTTGAAACAATTTATATGTTATGAAATAAATTTAATATACATTTAACATATTCTTATAGTTTTTAAAAAATTTTAGCATGCTTGAATTTCGTAAAATAACTTAGAAATGAATTATAACACCAAAAATGATTTCAAAATGAATTAATGGTTAGAATTTTTGGAGATAATATGAGATATTTTAGAATGTTCCAAATATATATTTGAAAATCAAAATATTTTATATCTTGCTTCAATTTTTGAACAAAATTAATATAAAAAATGTGTAACTAATTTGAAATGATATATGATAAGTTAAAATATGTTTTGTAAAAGTATCGAATTCAAGCTTATTTCGAATAGCAGTTTTTTACGATTCCGATTTCAAGTAGCAGATTTAAATGGCGAACCAAACACATGTGTAACCATGTTCCGCCGAAAAATGCACGATAGCTTTACCAAAACGCTTGACAAGAGAGGAGACCTTTTCCTTTGCCATCCTCTTTCAGAAAGCTCCGCAACCATCTCCATTTGCTCTCCTCCACCTCCATATCAAGTAATCAATCTCTGTCTCTTTGATTGAGAACTCATAAGTACACATCCGTCCTTCCTTTTCTTTCTCTTTACTGGCATAGGATTCAATTCCAATTTTATCGCAACTTATGAATCCATCTTGAAATCCATATAACATGCTTAAGAGTGTTTGGTGAAGAAGCACTAACAAAGTTTAATTTCTTTTTCTTTTTTTTAAAAGGTGAATAAAGCTTAATTTTTGTGATGTATGTTATGTAAGGAGCAAGCCATAGATTATTTTGGAAGGTAGGACTTTTTATGCGGAACAAAAAAATTTTGAGCAAACATGTAAAAATTGTGTAACAATGGGCTAATGCTTAAAGAGCCCCAACCCATGGGAAGTGCTTCCTATGAGAAAAAAAAAGGGAAGCATGGGCAATGTGGTTATTTTGCAGCGTGAGTATATTTGTTTAAAAACGTGAGTATGTTTGGTTTTTTGATAAATTGTGTATTACATACATACAAAATCTCAATCTATTCCATTCATTTGATAAATCAATTACTAAAACGTATATAAACATAATTTTTCATTATTTGACCATTTTAAAAAATATTAGTGTACAAAAAATAATTTTTTAATAAGATTTCATTATAATTGGTAAAGTTGAAA
>JAXCLR010000063.1:7827987-7852683 GCA_035584095.1 Annona squamosa | reverse complement strand
AAAAATATGGGTTTAACATCAACTATCATAAAGCTTGGAGAGGCATAAAGTTGGCTTGCAAAAGAAGGAATTCTGTTAAAAAGTTGGCTTGCAAAAGAAGGAATTCTGTTGGCAACAGTTGGCGAGGTTACGATAGTGATTACAATGTCGAGAAGATTTGTGAGGACATTAGGAGAACAAATTCCGGAAGCAGAGTAAAGCTGCAGAGAAAATCAGCAGATGGTAATTATTTGAAACTCTTCATTTCATACGAGGCTGCGGTCATTCCGATCTTTCGAATGGTAGGCACACGAGCTGTCGAACTTTGTTGTGTGAAGGTAGGAGTGAAAAGGCCATTTGTTTGGCTCTTAGCCGGGGGCCGTGATACAGACGAAACAGCCCTTCTACTCGCGTGCGGGTTTATTGAGTTAGAGGAGGAGGAGGAGGATCTGCTTGAACATTATGAATGGTTCTGCCTGGAGCTGTTCCATATTTTGTGCCAAATAACGAATTTGGTATTTATCGTAGATTATACCCATGACGGAAGGGTTCTAGAAGTGGTTAGATCTATCTTTCCCCACTCGCATTGCAGATTCGATCGGTCTTCATTTGCAACGGCAATATGCAACAAGTTCGATGCTCTGGAGCGTTCTCTTTTAGGGGTTGCAATGATAGCAGTGGAACAGTCTTTGTTTGACAAAAAGATGAGTGAGATACAGGAGCAGTGTGGAGAAGCATGGGAATTTTTGAGAAATGTCAACCCTGAGTGCTGGGCTCAATCTCACTTTGAAAGGGATTCTGATTTTATGCTTTTTAATTGGTTAAAGCAAAAAAGATATAAGAAAGACGTGTCAATTGTGGAGTTGGTGGAGCATTTGCATAATTTTATGATGGAGAGATTTACGGAACGGGTTAAGCGCAGTTCAAGCTGGAAGAGCATCTTACTACCGAGATATGAAAATAACCCTTCGATTGATGAACTTTCAGATTCAACGATTTCCCGTGATACTACTCGAGGGAGGTTTCTAGTTTCCTATTTGGGCTTTGGTAACTGCGAGGAAGTGGATATTGAGATGCGACATTGCTCTTGTAATTATTGGCAAATGCTCGGCTACCCATGCCGTCATGCCGAATTAGTTATAATGACTTTAACAGAATAGATACGACTACTGGGATGATTGCTACAAAACTACAGTGTACAAGAAAGCTTATTCGCAAGCGGTTTTCCATCCGCTCCGAAGAAGACGCCTCAAAAATAAAACATTAGTTAATGGAATGATAGCTCTTTTCATATAATTTCTTTCATTTTTAAGAGATTGATTTTTGATCAAAATTTTAATTTGTTTACTGTATTTAATATTATTTGCTTGGCCAATAGAATAAGTTTTGTCCAAATTAAATATGGGCATAAGCTATATTGGTTCGAAATAGATATATTTATGTGTAAATTAAGAAAAATATTTAAGTTTATTTACTTATGCATTAGAATGTGATAATACTTGCTAAAATCGTTTATATATATTGTAATGATATTTTAAATGATTAATATTTGAAAATGTTGTTTAAAGACGGCTTGTTAGTATTAAATTATTTTATTATATTCATTTTACATATTTATAGATAAGTTCATATATAGTGATACTAAATAAATGAGAAAATTTTCATAATGATATAAATAATGCTAAATATAATAGATGAAATGGATTTTCAATTGACTATTAAAATATTAAAAATGAAGAAAATCACACGAAGAGTGGTTTCGTGAAAGCGTACGCATTGAGGTACTAATCGAATACAATGTTACCTGATTTTGCTTAAGAGGCTACTATTCGTCCCATATCAAGAATATTGTCAAGAGTCCTATAATGTCTAAGTGCATTGATCAGCCGCTGGTTGGGTTGTGATAGCTACTAATGTGATTTTCTATCTTAATATTTGATAATTTATTTTATCATTTTTTGAGTTATGGGACAATGAGTCTACTTTCTTATTATTAAATCAACCTTGGCTTTGTAAGAGAAGTCATGTGATATGACAAAAGAACTATATGTTTGATTATTCATACTTTCTCTAGTACAGTACATGAAACTATTGAGTAGATCGGTTTGATGAGTACAATAGTGGGAAGGAGCTATGCTAGCTTATGAAGAAAAGATCTCACTGATTCTCTCTCTCTCTCTCCATCTTAGTTTGAATTATGATTCTCTCTTTGAGCATATATTTATGAGCTAAAGCCAACTTGCATTGATAGTATTTATCACCCAACTAGTAGATGTGAATTTTGATAACCTCAATTAAATCGAAAAATGAATGCTTCATTGCAATCTTTTATTCTTGGTTTATGTTCCATTGTAACTATCATATATCTATAATTTGGGATGACAGTTTTAATGTATTTAGAGATGTGTTTTTTCATTATGGAGTTGTTTCTCTTTCACTCAAATTTAGGATATTTTTTGTAAAGAGCTATACTGGAGAGTTTTTTCTTTTCCTTGTATGAAACTATCTTTATGTAAATAAGATGCATGTTGTTGTTGTTGTTGTTGTTATTATTGTTTTGTATGAAGCTCTATGGTAGTATAAATATAAAATTTTCAAGGATATTGGAGAACCAATTAAGATCATAATTAGAGAAAAATGAAGAAATAAATTATGCTATTTTCTAATTACAATGTGCGTCAAACCTAACCTGCCAAAGATTTTCAATTCTTTCCGAGTTTTCTAATAATAAAGACAACACTGAAGGAGAAATCTTGAGACTCCCCGTTAGTAAAGCAGATGACACCGCTCAAATATGCAAAACCCGTTTGCACTGGAAATTCATGGGAAGACCAAGACAGACTTAGCATCCCACATGATTTTGTGATATTGGTTGGTTGGGATTGTTATGATTTTTAATTTATAAAACTTTGAGTATTGGCAATGATTCATATAACTAGGATGGACATGATCATTTGCATCTGGTTGCAAATGAGGTCGCAAATGAGGTCATTTGTGACCACGCCGAAATTATTTTTTATTTATCTCTATAAATTAAGTTTTATTATTTTCATAAAAAATATATATTTATTTTGTATTTTCAAACATAGAGATATTTTAATTATTTAAAATAATTTAAAATAACTAAAATATCTTTGTGTTTAAAAATACAAAATACATATATACATATTTTTCAAAATGATAAAACTTAGTTTATAAATTAAATACATCTATATTAACAATTGTATAAAAAATTCAAAAAATAAATAGTATATTTCTGGCCCAGCCGCAAATATGTGGAACACGTTTAAAGCGAGTGAAATCATTGCAGGCAAAAATCAAAGCATCAAATTCAGGGGAAAAAAACGACAAATGCAGAGGAACATTACGTGGGAAAACATTTATATTAATAAGAGGAAAAAACCACGAGAAAGATAAAAGATCATTCCATAAAATGCCAAGGTGACAATAGTGAAATAAATGCATTCATCCTCACAACAAAAATAAATCTATAAACATGAAGTATATTAACGAGGTAGTCCTACTAACAAATAAACCCACTCGCGAAATACAAGACAGCTCAGCCAATAATTAAAACTACTCGGATTATCCTTGTTAATTCTAATTCATTCTCTCCTCCCGTAACATTGATTGGTCCCCAACCAAGCACCTCTAAAGTCTTGATATGCTTTTTTTTTTTTTTTTGATAAAAGAGGAAATCCCCCCATCCCTACAACCTCACACCCTCAGAGGGGGTAGGGATAGGCGGATCCTCGCAATTCATTGCCAAAAAATTATATGTACATATGTTCCCAACAATAGCCCGAGGAGGATTTCCATGCCAACGTAGTTGGTCAACCCCAGAACAAAGAATTAATTCCGCCAAAGAATGAGCAACAGAGTTACCTTGCCGAAGAACATGGTGAATCGAATAAGACACATTGTTGGAGAGAATGGAAATGATCTCTTCAACTATAAAACCCACGTCAGAGAAAATAGGAACCGAGTTGGAGATATAGTCATATAAGATAAGAGAATCGGTTTCCACAAGTACCTGGTTAAAGCTAGACTGAACCGCCCATCTCAAACCAAGGAGATATAGTCTTGATATGCTTATTTCCACATTGAAAATTAAAAAAGGATGGCCAAATGTCACAGTCATGCACATCATAAGTTGGTCAACCAAGGAGGATGGTCGTTCTGAGCAGGCATTTTGCAGCCATGGTCTCTCATCGTCTACTCCTGCAAAAACCACCGGCCAATCAGTAAAATAAAAATTACTACCTTTCTTAAGTCAATATGTTGGACCCCGCCATCTTTCTTTGTATCTGTTGCCCGCATCTATAAAGCTTCTCGATTTCATTTGCTCATTTATTTCATACGAGTTCATCCTCTCCATTTCTGGTTATACATTCTAATGATCGAGTAATGTTTCAATGCATTTTGATGGGTGCAAAAATTTGTTAAATCTAGGTGTATTTAACTTACATATTAAGTTTTACCATTTTGGAGGTATATAAATATATTTTTAAATTTTTTAAAAAATAGGAGTATTTTAGTCAAATGACTAAAACCTCTTTTATTATTTAAAAAATATGTGTATACGTGTCTCCAAAAATAGTATAACTTGATTTATAAATTAAATAAATACACATAGATCAACGGTTTTATAAAAAAATTTGAAAAATATATTTAAAAAATATGGACTTTTGCACCCGATACATTGAAACATTACTATGAAAGATCACCTGGTACCCATAAACAGAGCTATAAAGACATCTAAGTAAGTTGCTCTTTCCTCCTTTAGTAGGACTATACTTGTATGGGTCGTGTAAGTCTCAATACTTGTATTGGGTTATTAATAAACTCTGTAATACCTGATTTTGCATTACATTATTTTCTTCTTGACATCCAAACATGAAGTTTCTTCGTAAATCATGGATTATGAAACATCAGAATGAAGACTCTACTGAAGTCTCAAGATTTATAGGACTTAGTAGAAAGCGGGTATGCAAATCCTAATGATGAGAATAGGTTGAAAGACAACAACAAAAAAAAAGACTCCGAGGCATTGGTGATCATTCAGCAGGCTGTCCATGATAGTATTTTCTTAGGAATTGCAATAGCGACTACTTCAATTGATTCTTGGTCAATTTTGCAAAAGGAGTTTAAAGGTGATTCAAGAGTAATTATGGTGAAATTACAATCTCTTTGTTGTGATTTTGAAACTCTATTTATTCAAAATGGAGAATCTATACAGGACTTTTCGTCTCGAGCAATGACAATAGTCAGTCAAATGCAATCTTTCAGAGAGAAGATCAAAGATCAGAAAACTGTTGAAAAGGTATTACGGAGTTTGACTCCAAAATTTGATCATGTTGTTGCAGCAATAGAAGAATCGAGGGATTTGTCAAATTTTTTATTTGATGAATTAATGGGGTCTTTACAAACTTATGAGTCCATAATTAATAAATCACTTGAAAAGTGTGAAGAAAAAGCATTTAAGATGAAGGAGACAACTACCAAATCTAATGAAATTGAAACTGGCAAAGGCCATGGAAGAGGAGGATTCTGTGGTAGAGGTCGAGGCAGAGGTAGATCTAATGAATAACAAAGGAAGTCAAATGAACAAAGGAGCTATAAAAATGGTATTCAATGTCACCATTGCAAAAATTTAGCCATGTGAAAGCAAATTGCTGATTAGTAAGTGAATTATGAGAAAAAATAAAGAAAAAAGTAAACTTTTTATGGCTCATTTTGATACTAATATTGCATCCAGTGATGTGTGGTTTGTAGATAGTGGTTGTTCTAATTATATGATAGGCAAGGATCTATGTTTAAAGAGCTGGATGAGACACAGATGAGGAAAGTGAAGCTTGGTGATGACAAGGAAATGCAAGTTGAAGGAAAAGGCACCATAGCCATTAGAACTAGTCATGGTAAAGTGAAACTTTTACACAATGTTCAGTTTGTGCCTAATTTAGCACATAATTTGCTAAGCCTTGGCTTGTGGATACTGAATATTATTTGATAATGGATCATGTGTCATTAAGGAAAAGTAGTCAGATCTGATGATGATCAATGTGCATATGACTCAAAACAAAATGTTTCCATTGGAAGTCTCTAAAGGGGAAAATTTTGCTTTAACAACTAGCAGAGATGGCTCTAAGATGTGGCATTTGCGATATGGGCATCTAAATATAAAAGGTTTAAAACTGTTGAGCAACAAAGGTATGGTTTTTGGATTACCAAAATTAATACAATTGATCTATGTGAAGGATGCATATATGGAAAAAAACTAGAAAGCCATTTTCAGTTGAAAAAGCTTAGAGGGCTATGAAGTGTCTTGAATTAATACATGCTGATTTATGTGGTCATATGAATTCTGAATCATTTAGTGGGAGTCATTATTTCTTTCTTCTTACTGATGATTACAGCCATATGAGTTAGATATATTTTTTGACAAACAAATCAGAAACATTTGAGAAATTTAAACAATTCAAAAATATGATTGAAAGACAGAGTGGCTTCTAGATTAAAACACTTTGCATGGACAGAAGTGGTGAATTCTTATCAAATGAATTTAACCATTTTTGTAAGGAATTTGGCATTCACAGGGAATTAACTGTACCTTACACTTATGAGCAAAACGGTGTTGCTGAACGTAAGAATCAAAAAGTCGTTGAGATGGTAAGAAGTTTGCTAAAAAGAAAAGGACTTCCAAATCAGTTTTGGGCTGAAGTAGTAGCAACATCGGTTTCTCTGTTAAATCTCTCTCCCACAAAAGAATTTTTGAATCAAACTCCCTATGAAGGTTGTCGAGGTACAAATCCATTAGTAAGTCACTTAAGAATTTTTGGTTTTATAGCCTATGTATTTGTAAATTCTCAAGTACGTCATAAACTTGACAAAAAATCTACAAAATGCATTTTTGTTAGTTATTACTCTCAATCTAAAGCATGTTGGCTATATAATCCTCTTGACGGCAAGATGGTAATTAGCAGGGATGCAATATTTGATGAAGATGCAAGTTAGGATTGGCTTAAAAGTAGTGAAGAGCAAACACAAGTTTCAATATCAAATGAGTCATTACAAAGTGAAGGTCAAAGGCTAACTTCTATAAGTTCATTTGATTTCTCTACCATGTCACCAACCTCATCATCTTCAGCATCACCAAGTCTTTGAATGACACTCCAACTAGAAAGTTCAGGTGTTTGAAAGAAATATATGAGTCTTGCTAATTTGCTCTTTTTTTTCAGATCCCACAACTTATGAAGAAGCCGCAACAAAGGAAGAATGGCAAGGTGCAATGAAAGAAGAACTGTTAACAATCTAAAAGAATGACACATTGGAGGTGGTGAACTTACCTGAAGGTAAGAGTACAATTGATTTGAAGTGGATATTTAAAATAAATTACCATGCCAACAAAAGTATACAAAAGCACAAAGCTCGACTTGTGACAAAAGGATATGCGCAGCAATATGGTATTGACTTCGAAGAAACTTTCTCCCCTGTAGCTCATCTTAAAACCATGAGAATTGTTTTATCTTCGGCTGTACAATTATAATGACCTGTTTGTCAATTTGATGTCCAGTCTGCATTTTTAAATGGAGACTTACAAGAGGAAGTCTATGTAGCTCAACCCGAAGGTTTTATTATGTAAGGCAATGAGACAAAAGTGTATAGGTTGAAAAAGGCCTTGTGCAGCTTGAAACAAGCTCCGCGATAATGGTATAGTAAATTGGACAGCTATTTTCAGCAAAATGGTTCATAAGAAGTGAGAATGAACCTACTCTCTATATCAAGAAGCAAGGTCGAAGTGATTTCAACATCATTTGTCTTTATGTTGATGATATCATTTACACAAGCTCTTCTAACTCACTTATGGTTGAATTTAAAACACATGATGGCAAAGTTTGATATGTCAAATATGGGGTTATTGCATTATTTCCCTGGTCTTTAAGTGCAACAAGCAGATGATGGAATTTTTATTTCACAAAAGAAATATGTCAGGGATCTTCTTAACAAGTTTGGTATGCTAAATTGTAAATATGCAGCTACACCCGTGAATATTAATGAGAAATTACAGGCTAAAGATGGAGCGGAGATGGCTAATGCTACAAGTTTTAGAAGCTTGGTTGGAGGTTTAATTTATCTCACCCACAATTAGCCTGACATTGCATTTTCTATTGGTTTGATTTCAAGATTCATACAATATCCTAAAAGAAATCATTATGGTGCAGTAAAGTGGGCTTTGCATTACATCGCTGGAACAATGAATTTTGGAATTTGGTATTCAAAAGTTTCCAATTTCAAGTTACGTGGGTTCACTGATAGTGATTGCACAAGCTCATTGGATGATAGGAAAAATATTTCTGCAAATGTTTTCACTCTTAGTTCAGGAGCTATTACTTGGAGTTCAAAGAAACATGCCACAACGGCATTGTCTTCTTTAGAAGCAAAATATATTTTAACAACTTCAGCGACATGTCAAGCTATTTTATTAAGAAGAATATTAGCAGATCTTCATCAAAGGCAAGAAGGTGCAATTGATGTTTTTTTACTACAATAAAGCAACAATTGCCATGACAAAAAATCCATCTTTTCATGGCAGAACAAAGCATATTGACATCTGTTTTCATTTCACTAGAGATTTGGTTGCAAAGGAGGAGATTGCATTAAAATATTGAAACACAAATGATCAAACGACAGATATACTTATGAAATCTTTGCCAAAAGAGAAGTTTAAATTCTTCAGATCTCAACTTGGTGTCTACAAGTTTGAATCAAGGGAGTGTGTTGAAGGATGATTCAAAGCTCTCGTTGCCACATCTGCCCATTTTCTCATGTTCTCAGCAACGCGTCCATGTTCTCCATACCTGCTGCAGCATGTTCTGACGTGTAGCAGTCCATTAGTCCAGCACCTTTGCATTTTCCCCTTTTTCAGCAGCATTTTCATGTAGTTAAATATGCATAGACAGTTAGTTACTTATATGGTTGTAGGCTATAAATGAGCAAGCTATTTTCTTCTTTTTGAGTAGTCACATCTGAATCTAGAAAATTCAGATAGTGCATTCCTCTTTTATTTTCCCTTTGTAAATACCGTGCGGTTTGCATTTGTCTTCAAGCTACTTGAGTTTTTGCCTCTTACAATTTTTACTCCAACATAGAGGTGGGTTAGAAGCTTGCCAAAGAAGTTTCCAGGGAAGCTATCAATTTGCACGCTGTAGTCTGAATGTAGGGGAAGATTGGCAAAGGACAACACGAGAGAAGAAGCTGGCAACTCGTAGAATCCAGTAGCTACTCACCACATTCTCTGTCATGGCTGTCGTAGCGGAAGAGAAGAGAAAGGGAGAAGCGAAAAAGAAGGACAAAAGAGGAAGGAAGAGGGGGAGCAGAGGGAGGAGGGAAAGGAGGAACTTGTCCGCACCATAATGTTGGCCACTCATCTCGCCAATGCTGTCACCCCCTCCACTACCGGCGACCGAAGGTAAGAAGGAAATGTGTTTTTTTGTGTGTTTTTAAATTCTCCTCTTAAATTGTGTTAAAACCATGGAGTTTTGTTCATATCTAAGTAAATCTATTATTATGAAAAAAAGAAATTATGAAAAAAGGGATTTGGATTTAACTTGATGGGAGTATATTAGGATTTCAAATTTCAATTTTCATTATATATTAATCATGTTAATAATGTAGGATTGTGTAAATCTTGAATTTTATGGGCGGAATCATGTATTTAAGAAAGAATTGAAGCTTACGTCAAGCTTTGAAAAAAGGATAGGCAGAGAAAACATGAATTAAGAATATCACTTTTGCTTTTCTCCTACCTTAGATGATTTAGAAGTAATTTTTAGACTGATTCCATGTTGAAATTTTGTTACAAAATGACATTAACATCTATGCAACCTTAAAGTGTTGGACTAGGAACAACGGTTGGGCATTACGTTTTCATGGGGTTGTTATGGGAATTAAAATGAAAGTGTATAGTGAATTATTGATGGACAGTGCAACATGAATTTTGAAATAAAAATATGATAGTTATACAAATCGTGAATACATAAATGAAACTTTTATGTAAAGAATGTAGAGAGTGCTTAAATAAGCATGACAATAATATTATGCAGGTCAAAAATATTTATAAAGGTAATGGTTTAAATTAACGATGTGTCTAGTTCGATTGACTTGGTTTACCTCGTCAAATTGTGTGATGTAAGGATAAAAGGGGGCTAAATCCTCAACTTATAAGGCTTGAAAATACCATATACACTACTTGTTAGTACCTTTTGCCAAAACTAAACTCATGGACTTAAAAATAGTATATCCTGACTTCAAAACTTTGAAATCTGCTTTAATTTGTGGGGACTACCACAGTGTAGTCAAACTTATCTCACACATCATGAAAATTATACATGATATAAGATGTTACCATCACTTCAAAAATTGCTCTTACTCTTGTATAGATTACTGGTGATTGCGTCTTGAAAGGTGCCTATTTAACTATGTTCTTCTGGTTAATGTAGAGAGCTTAAGCATTTCTATTTTCCACCTTCTAGGATGCTATTAGAGAACTAGTCAAAAAAATTCTGGTTTCAGGTTGATTTTTGAACTTTGGTAACTGGGGTCAAGTTTATAACCTTTATGAAGAAATGACAATGAGGTGTGCCCCATTTTTTTTTTCAGATGGCATTTGGGTTTTGCCATAGGATTACAATTCTTCATTGTAATTTTAGCTTCAATTTATGTTAATTGTAACTACCATATGCCTGTAATTAGGGATGATGGTTTTAATGTATTTAAAGAAGTATTTTTCTCTATGGAGGTGTTCTTGTCTCACTTAAATTTAGGATATTTATGTATAGAGTTGTATTTGAAAAGTTTTTTCCTTCCTTGTATGAGGCTGTTTTTGTATGAATAAAATACAAGTTATGTTTTTTGTATAAAACTCTATGGTTGTATGAATATGAAGAGAGAAACTTTACTATTTTTGTACTTGTAATGTGTGCGAAACTTGATGGCAAAACCAAGGAGGGGATCCTTTTGAATGACTGGAATAATATCTATTGGTTGCAACAAGGCTATAACTCTGTATATTTAGAATAAAAAAATATTGCATCCTACCATAGGATATTTTTTCTTTCCATTTTATCTTTTTGATTAAAACATATAAATCAGATTTATTATTCTGTTAGGCTCATCTTATTTTGGTATTTCGATGTGATCATTATATAGAAAAGTTTGATTTATGTTTCAAAAGAAATCAATATTTTAATTTTCATTGATCTTTTAACAAATTTACATAATCAATTTTATTTCCAAAATATTTTTATTTTTGTCATAGGTTAAAACAGATGTTGGTTAAAGAAATTTAAAGTCAGATTACATTACTTCTAAAATAATGTTTTGAAGAGAAATGATTAGAATTATTTTGTACATATTTAATTAACATCTAAATGATACTATATCATTTTTTTAGCCTTTGAAAGAATTGTGTTTTTTTAAAAAAATTATTGCAATAAAAATGTAAAATATATCACTCTATGCAAAATTATGTTATTTTAATCTCTTAGACTTCATTTATATCTTTATTTTAGTGCAGCTCTTTTTAAATTGCTTATTTTACATTCTTTGTCAATTATATTGGAGTTCTTAACTGCTTGCATGTAATATTTATCTCATCTTCTTATTTAATTTTTGTAGATCAAGTGATGATGTTCTTGGTTGTGTTTTTCGTAATTTTGAGAAATTTTATTTTAACACATCCAAACAGGGCTCATATAAAAGTACAAAAATTTTAAAAATACATATATATAGAGTCTTTGATGATTATTAAAAAAAGTGATTTGGTGGGTTAACGTATATATGACAGATATGTAGTTGCCATACGAGTCACCATCTTTGATTATTTTAAAATTTTTTATTATTATCCTACCTAAATAAGCTTGTATAAAAATTTTAAAATATTTTGCCTTAACTAAATGAATCTTTTTGAATTGTTAAAATTTTAAAAATTTTAATTTATCATGTACTAGTGTATTAGTTGCCAAAAATTGCATTTAGATGAAATAATAAATTTTTAAAATTTTGTATAAGCCCATTGAAGTGGGGTCATGTATTTCCAATAGGAAAGCAGGAAAGTCAAAACTCATCAATGGCTAGAAGATTAAGCCTATATGTAGTTTTTCACTATAAATACACCGATTAATTTCAAGTAGATAAAAAAGTTCACAAAAAATCAATAAGGAACAAAGGAAGAATTTAGTCGAAACAACAAAAGGCAATTTAGACGAAGAGCTAAATTAAGATCATACACTATAAAAATAAATAACATGAAGTTGCTATTTTCGGTAAAAAGAACTACAAAAACATAGTGATGGTACTACCCTTTTAAGCCTGTGTACATATTGTTGATCATATGCTTGCTTTAAGAAAGGTACATTTGATTTTGATGATCAACAAATAATTGAAATATCATTAAAAAAGTTCTCATGTATTTTTATAAGTGTGCTAAGATATTTTTATCTCTAATTATATGTATGAAAATAATAATATGAAATAATTTAAGTTTCAAGAGTTTAAGTTCATGAATAGCAAGTTCAATAAAGTGAAGTCTCTCCCCAAGTCGACTTCGCTTACGACTTGGGTGATGTACCAAAACCAAGCCGACTTCGCCTGCAACTTCGGACAGACAACAAAGTAAAGTCCCAACCCAAGTTGACTTTACTTGTAACTTGGGTGAAGTCTCAATCGAAGTCGAACTGGCCTGCGACTTCAAAGACAAAATTTTAGGCAATAAGTGGACAATAAGTTTTAACACAACAAAGTCGTAACTCAAGTCGACTTCACCCATCCTGAGTTGACTTCACTCATCCCAAGTTGGCTCCACTTGCGGCTTCAACCTATAACTATCGGAAATTCGAATGTTGGAGCATTAAACGCATGTCCACCAACACTCCAACGGCTAGATCTTTTTTTCTCTAGAAATATCATTGAAGTATGAACATGAATAAGCAGAGAAGAGGGAAAGAAAGAGAGAAATATAAGATGAGCTTGCACATTTCATTATTCTAAAGTGTTGAAGTCATTTGAACAACTATCGAAACTTCAAGTGATACTACTTCAAGTGTGCCTATAAGATTATCTTCTTCACATAATAAGAAGCTTCTGGAGCAGATTGATTACACGTTGTAAAGTGTAAATTATCTTTTATCCATTTCATTTTGTGTTGTTGCCTTGGATCGGTGTTAGAGATCAAATTCAAGAAGAAGCAAAACAGGGGGTTGGTTTGAGTTTGTCTCACCAACAAATCAGGCTTGATTTATTAGAGTTGGTCTCACCAACAAGTGATTATTATATATGCCCCTTAGAGCTAGAATATAGAAGAGGCGGGTACTCTAAATTATATTGAATATACAATAGTGGAACCCAAGACACAACTGGTGTGTGCTTGGAAGAGTGGAGTAGGGATGGTCGCCCGAACGTCTATATATAGTTGTCTCTTGTGTAGTTTGATTATTTGCATTTTATATTTCATTTATACCCTCTCATTCTATCACATAGCATATTTCATCAAGGGGATTAAACTTTCAAGGGATTAAGTTTCTAATTACGACAAGAATTTTTAAGAATCTAATTCACCCCTCTCCTCTTGGGTTTTACCATAAACTTGAGACCAACAAGTGGTATCAGAGTAGACCTCTATCTTATTTGAGGTGATCTCTTCTATAAATCTATGGCAATATACTTAACTTCTGTACCTGCATTTGCCGATGGCCAATCATTTTTTAGGCCACCTCTATTTGATGGCAATAATTTTATTTATTAGAAGTTGAGGATGAAAGAAGTCATTATGGCAATTAGTATTGATTCTTAGATAGTCATATAAGTTGACATTACATTACCAAAAGGGGACAAGGCGTCCACTTGGACGAAAGAAGAAACTATATCCGTCCAAAGTAAGGTTAAAGCTATGAATTTCTCATTTTATACATTGATCGCTACAAAATTTTATAGAGTTTCTTCATGCATAATAGCTCAAGAGATATAGAATAAATTGGTATCTATTTATGAGGGTTCCTCCCAAGTAAAGGGAACTAAAATGAACATTCTTATTAGTAATTTTTAAAGATTTCAAATGTTAGATGGTTAATCTATTTCAGAAATATATGCTAGATTTTCTAAAATCACGAATGCTCTTAAAGGCCTAGAAAAGCCAATTTCTGAAAGTGAGCAGGTTATGAAAAGACTTAGAGCATTGCCAAACTTGTGGAATCAAAAGGTCACAGCTATTGAAGAGGCAAAGGACTTAAACAAGCTCAAAGTAGATGACATGATTAGCTCACTCATATCTAATGAGCTCATCAAAAATAAGAAAGAAGAACTTGCAGAAATAGAAAGTCTATTACATTCAAAAGTATAAAAGAAAGCTCAAGTGAA
Organism: Annona squamosa; assembly: GCA_035584095.1. Taxonomy (NCBI): domain Eukaryota; kingdom Viridiplantae; phylum Streptophyta; class Magnoliopsida; order Magnoliales; family Annonaceae; genus Annona; species Annona squamosa. The sequence continues at coordinate 7,838,292 of JAXCLR010000063.1, read as the reverse complement.
TCCACATCAAACTTATACTCTAACATGAAGAGAAACAAATATTCTAGCTCACACAAGAAAATGAAGGATAGAAGAAAGGAATTTCTAAAATATTATAAATATGGTGGTATTGAACATATACAAATCGAATGCACCACACTGGATGAATTGAAAATTCATAATAAGAGAATTTTTTCAAAGAGAAAGGTTAGAAGAATGCTTGCAAAGAAATATACTATCTCAAGCTCTAGCACTTCATCAAATAAAGGAAATGATGCATTAAATTAGGTAAGAGTTTTCTACATGGCCATTGTAATCTTCTAATATATGTGATGAGTTGAATGATTTACAACAAACTTATGACTCATTATTTGATGAATTTAACTGCCTTGATATCAAATATGCCTAAAATAAAAAACAATTCAATACAACTGTCATTAGAAATGAAAAGTTAGTTGAGAAGAATATATCCTTGAAAAATGATACGAATGTCTTAAAGATTGAAACAAAGACATTGAGAAAGGAGAACCAAAATTTGAATGATTCATTAGCTAAGTTCTCCAACCTGGGAGAGAATGTGCAGAAATTTTTGAAAATGACCAATCAAATTGATAAGAGAGGTCCTGGATATGTAAAGCACATTAATGCAAATAAAAAAAATGCTCCTATTTGGATTAAGGCTTCTAGTACATCGAATGTGAGGGGACAAATTTCTCATGTTAAGAAACTTATTAATAAATCATGGATAGAAATGTCTACTTGGCAATTAAAGGGCTACCATAATACTCCAACCTATGCTAGAATTACTTACCATTATTGTAATAAGTTTGGACACAAAATATATCGGTGCAAGGTAAGAAAAATGATTTACAATAGAGTTAAATTAGTTTCGATGCCGAAGAGATATATCCAAGTTGGAACTAAGTTTTCTTGAGTTCTTAAATTTTACAGTACTAATATTCATGAACCCATAACATGGGTACCAAAAAGAAAAAGATATCATATTTGTGTTGCAAATTTTATTTCCAACAAATGCAACGTCATCCACAAGATGAAGAAGCATGAAGTGCAAAAGAAAGGGGGAGTTGAGAAAAATCGTACTGATAACCCTCATCAAAGGTAAGTAAAGGTATGTTGCTCTTATAAAAGAATTAATAAATAAGTTATATCACATCTTCATATTGTAGATCATATGCTTGTGATGAATGATTTGAATGACAAAAGAAAATTTTTAATAGAAGGTTTGTTTGCACAAAATGAACTTACTATGCCCTGTCTGTACTATTATTATTAATTTATTTTAAGTCTCACCTTTAATATTGATTGACAAAAAGGGGGAGAGAAAGAGTATAAAAATATCTTAAGAGAAAAAAATAATATTATATATAACTTAGGAGGAGAAGTATTTTCATGCATAGTGGAGAGCAAGTGGAAGAAAACATCTACATAAAAAATATTTTGAAATTTGAAATTGATGCATATATCATTTTGAATTTTGTGCTTATTAATGAGAATCATGATATTCATGTAGACATATCTATGGTTTATTTGAGAAGAAAAGATATTTCAATTAAGTTTTGTTAATCATCAAAAGAGGGAGATTGTTGATCATATGCTTGCTTTAAGAAAGGTAAATTTCATTTTGATGATAAACAAATAATTGAAATGTCATTAAAAAGGTTCTAATGTATTTGTGTAATTGTGCTCAGATATTTTTGTCTCTAATTATGTGTATGAAAATAAAAATGTGAAATAATTTAAGTTTAAAGAGTTTAAGTTTATGAATAGCAAGTTCACTAAAGTGAAGTATCAACCCAAGTCGACTTCGCTTGTGATTTGGGTGAAGTCCCACAACCAAGTTGACTTCGCCAACAACTTTCCGATAGACAGCAAAGTGAAGTCTCAACCCAAGTCAATTCCGCCTGCGACTTCGAAGGCAAAATTTTGGACGACAAGTTTTAACACAGCGAAGTCGCAATTCAAGTCGACTTCACTCATCCCAAGTCAACTCCACTTGCGGCTTTGCTCCACTCTAACGGCTAGATCTTTTTTCCTCTATAAATATCATTGAAGTATGAACGTGAATAAGCAAAGAAGAGGAAAAAAAGCGAGAAAAACAAGATGAGCTTGCACCTTTCATTATTCTAAAGTATTGAAGTCATTTGAACAACTATCGAAGCGTCAAGTACTACTACTTCAAGTGTGCTTACAAGATTATCTTCTTCACGTAACAAAGAGCTTCCGGAGCAGATTGATTACACATCGTAAAGTGTAAATTATATTTTATCTATTTTATTTTGTGTTGTTGCTTTGGATCGGTGTTGGAAACAGAATTCAAAAAGAAGCAAAATAAGGGGTTAGTTTGAGTTTGTCTCACTAACAGGTTTTGCTTGATTGGTTTGAGTTTGTCTCACCAATAAATTAGACTTGGTTTGTTAGAGTTGGTCTCACCAACAAGTGATTATTATATACCCTCCTAGAGCTAGAATATAGAAGAGATGAGTGCTCTAGATTGTATTGAATATACAATAGTGGAATTCCAGACATAATGAGTGTGTGCTTGAAAGAGTGAAATAGGAAAGGTTGCCCGAACCGCTATATATTATTAGCTCTTATGTGGTTTGATTACTTGCATTTTATATTTCATTTGCACCCTCTTATTCTATCTCATAGCACGTTCCATCAAGAGGATTAAACTTACAAGGGATTAAGCTTCTAGTTATGAAAAAGTTTTCAAGAACCCAATTCACCACTCCTCTCTTGGGTTTTATCATAAACTCGAGATCAACAAGTGGTATCAGAGAAGACCTCTATTTTATTTGAGGTGATCTCTTGTATATATCTATGGCAACCTATTTAACTTCTGTTCTTACGTTTACCGAGGGCAAATCATTTTTAGGTCACATCTATTTGATGACAAAAATTTTATTTATTAGAAGTTGAAGATGAAACAACTCATTATGACAATTAATATGGATTCTTGAATAGCCATACAAGATGACATTACATTACAAAAAGGGGACAAGGTATCGACTAGGACGTAAGAAGAAACTATGTCCATCCAAAGTAATGCTAAAGCTATGAACTTCTATTTTGTGCATTGACCGTTACAGAATTTGATAGAGTTTCTTCATATACAACGACTAAAGAGATATAGGATAAATTGGTATCTATTTATGATGGTTCTTCTCAAGTAAAGAGAACTAAAAAGAATATTCTTGTTGATAATTTTGAAAGATTTCAAATGTTGGATGGTAAATATATTTTAGAAATGTATGCTAGATTTTCTAAAATTGCTAATGCTCTTAAAAGCTTAGAAAAGCCAATTTCTGAAATTGACCAGGTTACGAAGACACTTAGAGCATTTCCAAACTCATGGAATCAAAAGGTCACAGCTATTGAGGAGGCAAATGACTTAAATAAGCTCAAAGTAGATGACTTGATTAGCTCACTCATATCTCCCGAGCTCATCAAAAATAAGAAAGAAGAATCTTGCAGAAGTATAAAGTCTATTCCATTCAAAAGTATGAAAGAAAGCTCAAATGAATTCGCATCAAGCTCGTAACCCAACATGAAGAATTTTTAAAATGTTATAAATGTGGTGGTGTTGGACATATACAAATCAAATGCACCGCACCGGATGAATTGGAAATTCAAAGTAATAAAATTTTTTCAAAGAGAAAGGTTAGAATAACGCTTGCGAAAAAATATACTACCTCAACCTCTAGAACTTCATCAAGTCAAGTAGAAGATGCAGTAAATTAGGAAAGAGTTTGACACATGGCCATTGTAAAAAATGAAAAGTAAATTTGCCAAAAATATGAGGAGAAAAATGAAGATATAAGAAAGATCCAACTGCCAACATTAGATGCAGCTGTGGATATCAAGGTAAACGCATTTGATTTCTATTGTATTTCATCTTCTAATGTTTGTTCTAGATGTGGTAAGTTAAATGATTTACAACAAATTTATGACTTATTAGTTGATGAATTTAAAAACTTTGGTTTCAAATATGCCGAAAAGAAAAAGTAATTCAATACAACTGTCATTGCAAAATGAAAAGTTAGTGGAGAAGAATATATCCTTGAAAATGATACAAATGCCTTGAAAACTGAAACAGATGCATTGAGAAAAGAGAACCAAAATCTAAAAGATTCATCGGCTAAGTTCTCCAACCTGGTAGAACGTGTGCATAAATTTTTGAGAATGATCACTCGAGTTGATAAGAGAGGTCTTGGATATGTAAAACACATTAATGCCAATAAAAAAAATGCTCCTATTTGGATTAAGGCTTCTAGTACATCACATGTGAGAGGAAAAATTTCTCATGTTAAGAAGCCTGTTGATAAATCATGAATAAAAATGTCTACTTGGCAATTAAAGGGCTACCATAATGCTCCAACCTATGCTAGAATTACTTGTGATTATTATAATAAGTTTGGACACAAAATATATCAGTGCAAGGCAAAAAAAATGATTTATAATAGAGCTAAATTAGTTTGGATGCCGAAGAGATATATCCAAGGTAGAACTAAGTCTACTTGAGTTTTTAGATTTTATAGCACTAATATTCATGGAACCATAACACGGGAACCAAAAAGAAAAAAGATATCATATTTGTGTTGCAGATTTTATTTCAATCAAATGCAAAGTCATGCACAAGATAATTGAGCATGAAGTGCAAAAGAAAGGGGGAGTTGATCAAAATAGTAATGTAACCCTAATCAAAGGTAAGTAAAGGTATGTTTCTCTCATAAAGGAATTGATAAATAAGTTATATCACCCGGTCATATTGTAGAACATATGCTTGTGATGAATGATTTGAATGACAAAAAGAAAATTTTTAATAAAAGGTTTGTATGCACAAAATGAACTTACTATGCCCTGTCTATACTATTATTGTTAATTTATTTTAAGCCTCACCTTTCATGTTGATTAACAAAAAGGTGGAGACAAAGTAGTATAAAAATATCTAAAGAGATGAGAATAATATTACATATAACTTAGGAGGAGAAGTGTTTTCATGCATAGCGGAGAGCAAGTGGAAGAGCACATCTATACAAAAAATATTTTAAAATTTGAAATTAACGTATTTATCATTTTGAATTTGTGCTTATTAATGAGAATCATGATATTCATATAGACATATCTGTGATTTATTTGAGAAGGAAAAATATTTCAATTAAGTTTTGTCAATCGTAAAAAGGGGGAGATTATTGATCATATGCTTGCTTTAAGAAGGGTTAATTTGATTTTTATGATTAACAAATAAATTAAATATCATTAAAAAGGTTCTATGTATTTGTTTAAGTGTGCTCAGATATTTTTGCCTATAATTATGTGTATGAAAATGAAAATGTGAAAAATTTAAGTTTAAAGAGTTTAAGTTCATGAATAGAAAATTCAGCAAAGTGAAGTCTCAACCCAAGTCGACTTCGCTTGCGATTTGGGTGAAGTCCCACAACCAAGTCGACTTCACCTGTAACTTTCGGACAGACAACAAAGTGAAGTCCTAACCCAAGTTGACTTCATTTGCGAGTTGAGTGAAGTCTCAACCCAAGTTGACTTCGCCTGTGACTTTGAATGCAAAATTTTGGACAGCAAGTTTTAACATAGCGAAGTCACAACCCGAGCCGATTTCACCCATCCCAAGTCAAATTCACTCATCTAGAGTCTACTCCACTTGCGGCTTCAACCTATAACGGTCGGAAATTCGAATGTTGGAGCATTAACGTCAACCTCCACTCCAACGACTAGATCTTTTTTCTATTATAAATATCATTGAAGTATGAAGGTGAATAAGCAAAGAAGTGAGAAAGAAAGAGAGAAACATAAGATGAGCTTGCAACTTTCATTATTCTAAAGTGTTGAAGTTATTTGAACAACTATCGAAGCGTCAAATGCTACTACTTCAAGTGTGCCTATAAGATTATCTTCTTCATGTAACAAGGAGCTTCCGGAGCAGATTAATTAAATGTTGTAAATTGTAAATTATATTTTATATATTTCATTTTGTGTTGTTGTCTTGGATCAGTGTTGGAGATTGAATTCAAGAAGAAGCAAAATAGGGAATTGGTTTAAGTTTGTCTCACTAATGGGTTTTGCTTGATTGGTTTGAGTTTGTCTCACCAACAAATTGGACTTGGTTGGTTGGAGTTGGTTTCAACAACATGTGATTATTGTATATGCTACCTAGAGCTAGAATATAGAACAAACAAGTGCTCTAGATTGTACTGAATATACAATAGCGGAATCCAAGAAACAATGGGTGCGTGCTTGGAAGAGTAGAGTAGGGAAGGTTGCTCGAACCACTATATATTGTTGTCTCTTGTGCAGTTTGATTACTTGTATTTTATATGTCATTTGTACCCTCTCATTCTATCTTATAGCACGTTTCTCAATGGGATTAAACTTACAAGAGGTTAAGATTCTAATTACGAAAAGAATTTTTAAGAACCCAATTCAACCCTCCCCTCTTGGGTTTTACCATAAACTCGGGACCAACACATATGAGATGCAAATTATTTTGAATGTTATTAATTTTTGAATCATTGAAAGACTAAATAAAATTTGTGCTGTTATGATATCTAGTACTTAATAATTTTAGTGCCAACCTGTTAAGAATAACATTATTTCTAAAATAAAATTATTATTATTATTATTATCCATTAATTAATATTCTCAAGTACAGGATGAATTAGTAAAATTTATGCACAAATTAATCTTCTCACATTATTATTATAATAGTTTGATTATAATTATTTTTGAGGAAATAATATCGGTGTGGATTAAAATTTGTGCAATTAATTCATTTGATACTTAATAATTGTGGTCCACTGCTATTGAAAATAAAATTATTTTTATGATAAATAATTAAAATTACCTTTTAAATAATGTTCTCGTGTGAACAATGCAGTATTTTCTTTTGGATTAAAATTAGTTGCAGGAAAACAACATAAGGTGCAGAATAAAATTTATGCAAATAATTTATTTGATGCTTAATAATTTTGATACTATCCTTCTTGAAAATTAAAATTACTTTGGCGACGTAATCCAAATTACCCGTCAAATAATATTCTCACATGGATATTATACTATTTTCTTCTAGATTATAATTATTCTAAGATCAATCATCTAGGTTGCAATACAAAATTTGTGGAATTAATTTATTCGGTGCTTAAAAATTTTAATACCACTCTATTAAAAATATAATTACATTTAAGATAAATAATTCAAATCATCCATGAAATAATATTCTCTGTGAACATTACACTATTTTTTCTTGATTATAATTATTTTTGTGTCTTATTTGATGCTTGAAAATTTTGAAACCAACCATATTAAAAAATAAAAATAATAGCGGGGGATGTGCCTCATGCATTTCACCACATAAACTCATTCTTCTTAATTAATACATTTATTATATATGTTTTATAAAATCTATTTTCATCTTTACCATATTTTTTGTGAATTTAAAATAAATTATCATTATTGAATTATTTTGTGACAAAGAATATTGAATTGTTTACAAAATAAAATTTATTGTTATTAAAAATAAACTATAGGTTAATCTAAAAAAATATAGTGTATAGAGCTTATTTTGTAATTATTCAATAAATGAAAATATAACTTAAGGTATTGAGTTCATCAAATATATTAATTAGATTATACATTCTAAGAATTTAATAAAATTTTAATAATCTTTTGAAATTTATAATTTAATATTTTTTATAATTACATATTATATTTATCGATAATACGTTCAATATAAATTATATAAATAACCTGTAAGCAAAGTTCGTCATCATGATAATATCTAACGCTATAAGCAACATGTCAGCATGACATCACTGGTCATCGACATATGAAGACAAACCCGTCATTCGAACAAGCAATCCATCTACAATGAAAAATCTCACTATAGCCATGAGGAGCATCTCCAAATAGTGAAAGAAGTTAACAACTTTGGTAGGCTGTCATTATAAAACTCCTTCAGATTTCCATTCAACCCAAAAGAAGCCAAAGCACCAAGCATCTCTAGCTTGCTGGATATTAATAAAATCATCTCATCACAAGCTCAAGATCAACCCAAGAGTAACCTAAGTATTTATGAAAGAGAGGTTGAAGAAGGAGGCATCGAAGCATTTTACATCCAAAGCTTGCTAAGAAGATCACTCTTTCTAACAAGAGCTCTTTTTTTTTCTCTCTCTCTCTGACCAATCTTATAAACCCTCTACCTTATAAACTTTTTTCTCTCAAACCTCTGTGTAATACAATCTCAAGATCTTGCAAAAGATCAAAGTTTTTGGCCTAAAGATTAATCTGAATCAAACTTTTAAGTTTTATTTTCGAAATCTATATTTCGTACTCATATTGTAAACATTTTTATCAAATAGTTATTTGCCTGCAAATTTATTCTCTATATTTGCATACTTGCAAGCATTTTTATATTAAAAAGGAAACTAGTGAGATCAAATATTTAATCAAACGAAGATAGACTATTTTGGTAAAACACAAAATTTATCTAAATCATTTAAAAGACTTTGAAAGAATCTTAAAATGGCAATTGAAGCTAAACCTAAGACTAGAATAGTTTAGCAAAAATTTCATTAAAAACTAAGGAATAAGATTATAATGGCCCAACATCTACTCTAGCTTGATGATGATATTGATGTTGAACTAGCATTTTGGGCTGCAAACATTCCAGAGGACTTATTTTTATTTAAGGACTTGTTCGTTAATGTAGTCTAACGATAAAATTATTAGATATACTAATAGAAAGAGAAAGGCAACAACCCCATTGGTTTAGAAGATAAATTACTATTGATCTAAAATCTAACAAAAAGAAACTAGAAAATAATTACCATAACTTGTTGTTTAAACTTTTTCTAAATTTTCCTATAGCAAAATCTCCTTTGTTTATACCACCAAAGTATATTTGAATATATATATATATATGTGTATTTCTATAAAACTCTTTTTCTATATAACCCCCACCATATTTAAAATCTTAATAGTTGATGAAAATTTACTCTATCTATTGTATTTAATATTATTTTTAGTACCTTGGGAACCTTTTTATTTATTTAGTTTCACTATATATGGGTCCTATTTACAAATGTGTAAAGTCAAAGTAACAAAATAGTTTAATGATAAAATATCAATTTTAAAATAATTTTTCAACATCTAAATCATCTAAAATATCACTATTACGTAGATAAACAATTTTATAAGATATTATTATATTCTAATATATGTGTGAATGGATTTATGTATTTTTAATAATTTACACATGAATATGTATATTTTTCAACAAATGTGACCCATAAGTATACTTGATCGAGATAAAACTTGGTCTGCTAGATAAATAAATGATGCTAAATACAATGAATGGTTTAAATTTTCTATCAATTATCAAAATCTTAAAAATTTAGAGCAGTTACATGGCTTCGCTTATATGTAACTTGGTTACATTGATGTGTAGCCTATACGTATGTAAGAATCTATCTGGTGCAGTTAGCTTAAAATGGGCCCCACATATACTTAAATATATCGATACTTTGTATAATTATTTATTCATACATAAATTATATTTATATAGTTTACATATTGAAAAAATAACTTTAAAGTTGTTATTTAACCATTTTATTAGAATAAATTTCTACCATTTTTAGATAGGGTCCATACTCATCTAATTTGGATGAAAATTGATGTGTTGGTAAAATAAATGATTCTAAATATAATAGGTGAAGTATATTATAATTTTATATAACCTCTGGTATAGTTAACTGAACTAGAATATCTATTTATGTATAAGTATATATAAGTAAGGGATGATTAGTTGAAAACATTTCCAACCTACCTTAGCAGAAATGCTTGATGTGTGCCAAATCAAGGTAATTTTGTGAAATCTAAGGCATTCATCTTGCTTGAGATTATATTTACATCATTAAAATTAAAATCATTTCCAAAAACTATGTATACATGCATCGCACTTGAGGTAAAAGTTTTAACATATTTATAAATATTTTTAATCAATATTAATTTATAGGATACTATGATTATTTGAAATTTTTATTTCTTAATTAAATATAACCTATTAATGTTGAGAGATTAGGATTTCATAAAATCATCTTAATTAGGCCCAAGTAAAGCATTTCTTAAAGTGAGCTAGCTGTAAACATTTTCAACTACAAAAGTGGAAATGCTTGATTTTGAATAGTCCGTATGGGATAATTATGAGAACCAGGTATTTTATTTTATTTTCATTATAACTCTTCTCTATTATGAGGTAATTTATGAACATACTACTAGGAATTTATGATG
>JAXCLR010000063.1:7776786-7790428 GCA_035584095.1 Annona squamosa | reverse complement strand
CATGCATTTAATTAACGTTTTAATACTTAACGGTGTGACTTTAATATGAAAATAAGTGAAAATTTTTAGACTTATCAGTCTCCAATCGGGGTTTCCCTCTTCCGGTTGCTCTTTCTCTTCTTTGCGTCGACTGCCAGGTGCGCCGTCCATCTTCTCTCCTTTCGCTGCTGCCGCTATTGGAATTGCCGTCGCCGCTACTGTGCGGTCGCCATTGCTGCTGTCGTGCTGCCATTTCTCTTCTCCAGCGACGATTGGATTGTGCCACTTTGTGTTGCTATCTTCCAAGTCTTCGGCTTCCATTCGTCCTCCTTAGCGTCGGCCGCCGAGGTTTGTTTGCTGCCCAGGTAGTCTTCTGCTCTTTGGCCGTTACTGACGCCTATCGGCTTCTCTGCTTTTGGTCACTATTGCCACCACCAAAGTCGTTGCCGCCATTGCTGAATGCTGTTCTGTAGCCACTGGGCTGTTGCCACCGCTCTTCATCTTTGAAGTCTTTGACTGCTATGGCTACCTGCTTAGGGCGCACCGCCGTTGCTGCCTTCTCTCTTCTTTGGCCGTTGACGTTACCGGTGTCACCACCGTTTGCCTACACTGTCGCTCGGGCATCAATCTTCTTCTGCTTCGTCTCTAGTGACGGTTAGGTCGTGCCGCCTGCTGCCACAGTAATTTTTTTTATCTTGTGCTTTTCTTCCTACCAGTACTTTATATTTCCCTTACTGAAATTTGATGTGAGCGACCCTTTCCTTTTCTTATGATAGGGTCAAGTGTTGGAGTATAAAAGGGTAACCTCTAGTTGTCTTCCTTGCTGTCAAGCCATCGTCAATCATAGTCGTGACCCTCATTGCCTTCTCCTTCTTCGGTCTTTTTGTCATTCTGGTTGCTTCCGCCATAAGTGGTTCTCATCCTTGCTAGCGGCGAGAATAGTGACAACCTGAGTTGAAGGGTATTTCCCTCTCCTTTTTTGTTGCTTGTGTGCATCTTTATTGGCTGTCCGATTGGGGCCATTCCAAGAACCAGTTTATGTTCACGTTCAGTTGGGTGCCTAGGGTAGCTACCTCTTTTGGTTGTATAATAACCTTTCCATATTGCTTGAGTAGCCGCGACTTTTGTCATGACCTCCCTTTTTTGTTTTTAATTTTTGAGTTTTTTTATTTCTTTGTTTTCTTCCTCTTTTTTTGTTTCCTTTTTTTTCTCTCTTTTTTTTGTTTTTTGGTTTTTACAAGTTTGAAATGGTGGTGTAAACTGACCTGATATGATTTTGCTCGGGGCATGATGCTTGTCATGTTGCTTGTTGCCTTGTATTGACCCATCGCCTTTTATGTTGCAGTTACCAATATGTCTTCTAGAAAGGAGTATGGCCCACGTCTTCGGGATAAAGTAGTACGACTCAAACCTAACGAGCCAGGCAGATCGGTGAACATGTCCTGATGATGCAACATGAGAAGGCAAGAAGACTTTATCTTCAACGGCTAGAGTTTCAGCCGCAGGAACCTCCTCGACTGATCGTCATAAGGCTTCTGGTGGCGACATTCTTGCTCGAGCTAGGGCTACTGGCGGAATGTCTTGAAGACCTTTCTTCATCCTTTTTTGGCCAAATTGTATTTTTGTAAATTTGAATGCTTGGATGCCCTTTTTTTGGTTGTAAAGCCGTGTGAATACCGGCTCATTTTTTGGAGGATGTGTCTGTATGATTTGTTGCTTTTGCGGGATATGGATCTTATAAAATTCTTCCTCTTGACATCCCTTGTAATGCTTTGATTACTTCTAGGCCGTTAGCCATTAAGAATTCTGCATAGGGCTGCTATGTATCAATTATATATATAGACCTAAAAACAATCTAGGCCTGTCAGCGTCCTCCTTGATTTCCGTGATCCGCCTGCTGAAATCTGAATTTTGTGGGTACATTTTTGTACCTCCTGGATTTTGCGCGATTCTTCCGCGATCCGTGCTGCTATATTTTTGTAGACCTAAAAACTTTCTAGGTCTTTCAACGTTCTCCTTGATTTCCGTGATTCGCCTGCTAAAATCCAGATTTTTAGGGTACATTTTCGTACCTCCCGGATTTTGCATGATTCTTCCGCGATCTGCGTTGCTATATATTTATAAACGTAAAAAATTTCTAGGTCTGTCAGTGTCCTCCTTGATTTTCGCGATCCGCACTGTTGAAATCTGAATTTTTCGTGTGCATGCTGTACTTACTAGATTTTGTGCAATTTTCTCTTCCGTCTAGCTCAAAATCTCTTCATCATGCTTTTTGTACTTCTCCTTCAAGGCTATGGGGTTGCTACGGGTGTCTGAAAGTTTATTTTGCGAGCGGCGCTGTTGAACCCTGAAACTTTATAGGTCGTTGAAGTCTGTTTCCAGCAGCAGTAGTTCAGCAATTATGAATTGCTCCCTATTTTCATAGAGAGTACAGAAAGGCGGATGTAGTCCCTTTCCTTATGTAGCTTTGCCTCCCGGGTCCCAAACTTTGTTCGAGGCAAGATGAAATATAATGTAAAAGTAATATGTGTCCTTTTTCTTCAAAACTGTTTGCCCCCATACTTTGGGATGATATAGATGCAGTTTTCTCCACCTTTTCCTCTTCAGCCTTCGTTTGTAATTTTTTCATTGTAGCTTGAATTTAATGTTTCTCTGGCATGCGGCTTTGGTAGGCTGTTTCTTATATGTGTTATCTGTTATGGCCAGCCCGCTTTGTTGTGAATTGGCTTGAATAATTTTGAGATCGATGTTGCCCCCAGTGAAATATTATTTTCACTTGTTGTTGACATTTTTCTTGCTAAGCTTGATGGAAAGACTATCTGGTAGCCATTTTGAACTATCCCTTGTGGATGTGTTAATGAAGATGTATTTGTAACTGTGAGTTGATAGATGATGGTTATGTGCCCTGCGCATTCTATGGCTTCCGGGGCTAACCTTGTTGGCTGTTTGACTTCATCGACATTGCCTGTGTTGATGATGGTTTGTTGATGCTATTCAGATGCCTCTGCTTGATTGTCTGTGTGAGGGATAACTTCATTTGTGACTTGTAGATGGTCTCTTCCATTTAGCTTTTCTTGTATAGAAATTTCTGAAAATTTATGCTCTTTGGCTAGCACATCCTTTTCTAAGGTGTTTGTCTGTTTTCTTGATAAGATTAATATTTCACTTCCGTAGCCGGGCATAGTTGTGTAGATGATGATGACGATGATTGCTTTAGAGAAGTATAAGGGGCTTTGAGGTTTTCTTTTGCATTTTTAGACTGTGGGCATGTTGGTTGATTGATTGAAATGAAGACATTTTCTGAGGAAAAGTGGGGCAAAGTTAGTTGACTTGCTATCTTAGACGAAGTTCCTGAATTTGTAAAAAAAATATTGGAGGATGTTCTTTGAACAATAGGAGATTTATGCAAGATAGGATTCTCTTGCATAGGCTTGACAGGTTTTCTTAATAAAATGACAGCCTCAATGCATTTTCTTTGTAGGACAACAGAGTTGGCATTTCGGCCTTATAAAATAACAGGAGTATTATAGGGTTGGACTTTTGTTATGAAAATAGAAGGGTTGAAGGTTTTTGCATTACTCCTGACAAAATTGACTTCATTGTCGATGTCTGCTATTTGAGATATTTGGCTTGCTTGTTCAAGATAAATAGCATTCTCCTATTGTAGCCATTAGCCATGGGGAGATGGTGTCATTTCTGATTCTCGCCTCCACTTGGTTCCCGATTTGGAGGAGTTGAGTGAAGTTAACGTAAGGGTGAGAAATGAGATATCTCGAGATGCTCGGGTGTGCTGAGTTGATGATAATGGAGATTTGCTCATCCAACGGCAATGAGCTTTTCATCTTCGCCGCCAAGGCACGCCATCTAGCCATGTACTCTAAGAATGTTTTACCCTCTTTTTGCTTTTGTGCTTCTAGATCGGTCCTTTTGGGAGCCGTGTTTAGCATTTATGAAAAGCGATCCATGAAGGCCAATGAGAGTTGTTCCCATGTTTTAATTAACCGGTAATCAAGTGATGTGTACCATTACAAGGCATCTTTTTTAAGCTATGTTGGAATAGTCTTATCAAGATTTCTTCACTTTTCACCAAGGGGTATAGAATACCGCAAAAGGCCTTGAGATGGGCCCTTGGGAATGAATCTCCTTCATATGCGGGTAGAGCCGGTATCTCAAACTTCTCGGGTAGCTTGATGTCGAGGAACGGGCATAGATCTTCTATTTTGGCAGAGGGTAGGCCCTCCTCTTGATGTTGTCAAATTCGCTCCTCCATTTCTTTCAATTGGTTCTAGAGTTGGTTCTTGAGGTCTTAGATTTCATTACGGCCTTGTTCTAAGACCAACTCCTTGATCTGTGGGAAGGTTGTTGAGGTCCTCCACCTTGTTTCATATTCTGGTTTTGAGAATATAATGGTGGTGTAGTCGTATTCTGGCTGCCTATTAGAGGTTGCCTCATGTTTGACAAGGCTTCTTTTAACTTTTAAACCCTCTTATTCATGGCCGCCATATAAGCTTCAATGGACTGTTCGAGCTAGTGATCGCGTTCTTTATGCAGTGAGGATTACTCGGACTCCATCCTAGCCACTCTCGATCTAGTAATCATAGAGCTTCGATCCACGATTGATTTTTTTTGCCTTCGAGATATGGTGAAGAACCTAAGCACTTAAGGAAAATAGTTAGCACTTGTAAATAAATAATAAAAAAGATTAACCTTTGGATGGATGCTTGCAAGTCTAGGTCCTTTTGTGTTCTTTGTAGATTCTGTTTGTTTTAAGTTCCACATGTAAAAATGTTTAGGATTCGCAGGTTTGTTTTAAGTTCCATGCATGAGAATGTTTGAGGTCCATGGGTTCTTATTTGCCTGAGGCGTCTCTGGAAAAGTGACTAGTTCGCTTGAAGCGTTTCTGGAAAAAGGACCAGTTCTCTTGAAGCGTTTCTAGAAGAATGACCAGTTCGCTTGAAAAGTTTCTAGAGGGAAGACCAGTTTGCTTGAAGCATTTCTGGAAGTATGACCAAAAAACTCCCAGGTTATAAAAAAAAATGTGATTTTTACGAGGAACGTTTTTTAGCGTTGATTGATTTTTTTATCTGTCGGGGGTCCTTCATTTAGGCTCGTTTTATATGTCTAGACAATTATGAGCTAGTGTTCAATAGTTCTCCCCGTTCACGAGTTCTTTCTAGTTTATGAGCCGAACGCCTTTGGACTTAAAAACTTGTCAGGTTTCTGTGCGATTTGGGCAGAAACGTCAGAAATCTGCTGCCGAAAGATGGAAATGTTCCCGGAGCTTGCTATTCATCGAGGAAGAAGCTCTGATCTTCTGATTTCTGTCCCCTTTGCGCTTAATGTAGACCAGCAACGTCGTCCTAGTGGAGTCGCCAAGCTATAGCACCCGTCGCAAGTGTTATGATGAGCTCGGAATGGTTTTCCTCGCCTTGAAAATTTGGATCGTGTTAGATAACAATGTGGGCTTAGTTGTCCTGCATTCACATGAGGTAAAATGCGTTAGGCTTCATGTTTTTTTTAGAAAGATTGGCATATGGGCGTTTTCTCGTGAATTCAGCAACATAACGGCTAAGATGGAGCTTTCCATACACGGGTCAAGTCACAAATCCGGCAGCATAACGGCAGCGTATTATGATGGAATTTGTAGACCCACGTGCACCCGTCTTGCTGGGGCGTTAACTCAAACACGCACGCAAAACAAAAACAGAATCGCCATTGATCTTTAAAGGGAGATCAGCCCCTGTTTACTAAAATAAGGCACTAGTTGTATAGAGTTCGAGTTCTGGCCTACGGATTGAAGAAAATATGGAGAAATTTGCCAACCTGAGGTGCTTTACACAGCGTGAAAGGGGGGAAACAAAAAGATTTGAGAGAACGGGAGATATGGAAAATGGGGCATGGAAGAGAGGTGTGGAGCTCATAGAGCGGGAAAACCAGGATGTCGGGATGTTGCTGCAAACTCCTGTCCTCCCCTCTGGGATGCCTCTCTAAGTGTGTTCCAAATGAGAGGGGTGCTCCTCCTTTTATAGATGTTGGAGTAAGCTTTGGGCTCTCTTGAGGTCATGGACTTGGTCCATGGGCTTAGGCTTGAGATGGGATCATGGGCCTTGGGCCACTTGAGGTGTTGGACTAGTTTATGGGCTTGAGCTTGGCAGACTCCTTTCATAGTGGGCTAGCACTTAGTGGGCTAGAACTTGGCTAAGCTCATTATTTTGGGTGGGTTGATATAGAGGCCCAAAGTTGTAGAGAAGCTTGCTTCTGAGGCTTAGTGGGCTGCATTGTGGAGCTCGTTGAGGTGGCCTATAGGAGCTTTGCTCTTGTGGGCCTGGTCTGATTTGTTGAAAAGCCTGCTTTGATGCTTGGTGGAGCTTCGCTCTTGTGGGTTGAGTTTTAAAGGGTCTGCTTAGTTTGCTTGAATCTCCTTTTGCCTTGAATTTGCATAGGCTTGGACCTTTTCCACGTATTGTACATTTTGTGCTCGAGAGAGAGTTGTCAACACTAGGATTGTTGATGTGGTGGGGAACAGAGGCTTTCCGGTGGCTGCAGCTGGTTCTATTGCTGATGCTCGTGGATATGTGGCTGCACTGGCCATGGGAGCCAAGGGAATATACGTCGGCACAAGGTTTATTGCTACCAAGGAATCCTACGCCAATGACTACTACAAGCAATAGCTCCTCCATTACATAGAGATGGAAACCGACCGCACTGATATCTACGGCTGCCACACATGGAGGGCATTCGTCTGTTGCCTCAACACCCCTTTTCATCAACGGTGGAGAAATGCGCCAGACAACATCAAAAACGATGACAAGCAGCCAATCATTGGCCGTTCCATCATATATTGGGAGGTAAGTTCAATGGTTTAAAATTTAATAAGTATTATACACTTCGGATCTAAATGCTATTGGTATCTAGAGAAAGTAGGGGTGCAACTCCTTCTAGTTACTTGTCTACCTTATTCATATATTCCAAAAAGTTTTATAATTACATAAGATTAGGTCAGTACCCTAGCCTACATATATGAAGATCTAGCCGGTTGAGCTAGTTTGGATTCCAAATTGAAGGTGTGTCGGGAAAGTAAGGAAAAAAATGATTGAAAAATTTTGGTTAAGAAGATTTTAAAAACAAAAGAGTAGTATAATATGATAGAAGCAGTAATAAAAAGTAAAAAGAATGAAGTTAAAATAGATGGAGTATATGTATGAAAAGATGTATAAAAATAATTTAAAAATGAATAGTGGTATAAAAGGATGTGAAAAAGAAAGAAAAATAGGATAGAAATAGAGGCAAAGAAGTTGTTAGTGGAAAACTTTTCTTTAGTGTTTACTAAATTCCCCTAATCCTGAATTAGCCAATAACATAATATTAAAATGAATATTAGATAAATAAAAGAAAACTGATTTCATGCTCCTGGGTGCACTTAGTTTTAGTGCACCTGGGTGCATTTTATCTATTTTTATATTTTTTGAAAATTTTTTCACAAGACTATTAATCTAAATGTATTTAACATGTATATAAATTTTGACCATTTTTTGAGATTTTTAGATATTTATTTTTGATTTTTTAAATAGTTGAATTCATAGAAATTTTAAATTACTAAAATGCCACTAATTTTAAAAAATCCAAAAAATATATACAATATCGAAAAATGGTCGAAATTGATAAACATATTAAATATACTTATATTAAAAATCTTGTAAAAGAAATTTTAGAAAATATTAAGGAAATGAGTACTTGCACCCGAGTACACTAA
The DNA here is from genome assembly GCA_035584095.1 of Annona squamosa. NCBI lineage: Eukaryota > Viridiplantae > Streptophyta > Magnoliopsida > Magnoliales > Annonaceae > Annona > Annona squamosa. The sequence goes on along the minus strand of JAXCLR010000063.1, from coordinate 7,782,696 downwards.
AGCTTAGTGCACCCGATTGCATAAAATTAACTTCATAAATACAAAGGTTAATTTCAAATATACCTGTTACTTTACTCTTAATTCCAACCTATATCCATTGAGTTGGAAAATTTCTGTACACATCTAATATGTATATTGACAATTTCAACATACATTATTTATCATAAAAATCATCAACTATGATTAAAAATGATCAACATACTTTCGAGATTTAGTTTTTGTCTCCACCAAAGCCGATAATTCTTCCTTCCATCTTACCCCTAAAATTTTGCATTAGTTAGATCTTCTATCTATTCTAGAGAAACCTAAATTTGAGTGGTATTTAGGTTATTTCAAATTATAATTAACAATTTCCATGATGGATTAAGTGCGCTTGGAATTAATAATATACTTAGTGCGTATGTATAGAAGTTTTAAAACTCAAAGATATGGTTGGAATTAGGTGTAGAAGTAGTATGTATATTAGAAAATAAAAAAGGTAGATACTTCAAATCTATATCCATTAAATCATAAAAAATATGAAATGCAACTAAACAATGAATTCGATTGCTAAATAGTTAAAAATAATAGAAACAGAAAGTTAAACCACTAAAATAATAATTTAAGGATTCTAAATGCTAAATGCTAACTTTGGGATAAACATATCTCCTCGTCTGGTTAGTTTGGGATTCTCTTATATAAAACTTATACTATCTTATTTGGGGGGGTGATTATTATTCTTTTGTCCCATTTGTCTACTCCACCTTTGCAAATTTAAGCTAGGTAAGTTATTCTACCCAAGTTGCACCTCTAGTCTTAATTAAAATTCTAACCTAAAGTAGACTATTTAAGAATGAATGTATAGATAAAAGTGTGGAAAGTCATTCAATACACCTGGGTGCATTTGAGCTTTAGTGCATCTAGATGCAAAACCTATTTTAAAATTTTTTAAAGATTTTTTTACAAAAATAATAATCTAGGTATATTTTATTTATAAACAAAGTTTCATCATTTTTGAAGATATGTGTATATATTTTTTATTTTTAAAAATGGGAATATTTTAGTCATTTAAAATGACCAAAATTCTTTTATTTTAAAATTCAAAAATATATGTACATATTTTCAAAAATAGTAAAACTTAATCCATATGTTAAATACACTTAAATTAATAGTTTTATAAAAAATTAAATTAAAAAAATAGATTTTAGACGTGCACTAAAGTTTCGATGCACCTCAGTCATTGAATCACTTTCCTACAAGTTTCATGTTAACATACATTTTATTTCTAATCAACTTATCAGGAGATTATCCTTCTCCACTTCGCTGGGCAAGAGCTGAACTGGACGACATCCGGCCGGCTTCCGGACGTGATGATGTTGGCAGGGCAAGGAGTAGTGCTGGTGGAGGATGTCATCCCAGTGGCTGAAGTCATCAGAAGATACGTGGAAGAAGTGAAGGCAATAATCCAAGGACTCAGAGAAATCTACTTTCCTAACTCTATCCCATCAACAGGCTACCTTCCCGACTCTTTTCCTCCCTCTCCCATCAAGCCTCACAAGATAAAACAAACATGGCTCCAGAAGTTGTGCCTTTGAAAGGCTGGGAAAGATCATGTATATTTAAATTCAATTTACAGTGATTCCTTGATACAATGATATGTTTAAAGTCGATATTTGATATACAACCCTGAGATATTTGTTTCAATAAAAGGAAAATTTTGAAAAACTGGTGAAGTGGTGATGTGATATATGTACCCGGAGGGATGATTAGTAGTAAAGATAGTATAGTTAAAATACATAAGACGATTGTAAAAGAAAGAGTATAATATAGTAATAATAATAAAAAATAGAGTGGATAGTTAATTTTATATCAATTAATCATATCAAAAGTGTACAGAAAAGGTGTGATTTTTTTAATACACCTTAAAGACAGTAATTTCTTTTTGTCAGTGCACATGAATTGATTTTGACTGCAATTGTGTAATCAACCACTCGTGCTGAAACTTGCTTGGGAGATAAACAATGAAGAATGAAAAAAAATACCAGAGCACAATTATTAATTGGTATATTTAAGCATGTCTAGGTGCCAACTTATCAACAAGCTGTGCCTTGAAATTAAGCTAATGACTTGCTTTCATGAGTTCTATAGTTTGCTTAAAAGCTATAAGCCAAGTTATATATATATATTATTACTAGCTGGACAGAGACCGAGGGGTACTCATTTTTTGGGCCTTATAGCAGTATTAGCTACGTTATGTTATGTGGCCTAAAACTAGATTGATCTCATCAGATCAATATGGATGGCGCACTTAAAAGGCACAACATTACTTATCACTGGGCTAAAACAAGGGATTCCACAAAGATATACTTTTGAATCTCCATTTCAAGGAGTTGTTGCCTCAAATTAGGGGTGCAATTTGGGTAGGTACCCATAGGTACCCATTAACCCGACCCTAATTTGGGTAAGATAGGGTAGAAAATATCATCCATGGGTATGGGTGGGGTACAAATTATTATCCATTTTCTCAAATAGGGTACGGATAGGGTAGATATATTGGGTACTCAGAACCGACCCGCATAGGTACTGATATGGGTAATTAAAGTATGTATTATACTTTGTCTATGACATCTTATGTACACAGATATTTCAACAAATTTAAATTTAAATGTTACACCTTGTGAACTATAAAACTAGTTAGGTTATTTATATATACACCATTGACTTTCGAAAGACTTTTATAAATAGGCTTATGACTTACGATTATAATATATTAATAGTTTTAATGATTAAGTTATGATGGTATATGCTTCGTATTTCTATATAATAATATAAACAATAATATATGTACTTATGATTTTAAAATATAAATGAGTATTATTTTACATTATTTAAAATAATATAGAAATTTTAAAAAATATTGTATTTGAGTATTAAAAGAATCAATTTAGAATCGAAACCGGAACTAACCCTATGGGTAATGGGTAGAGTAGGGTATACTAAGAACTAAATCGACGAATGAGTAGGATATGAGAGAACTTTTACAAATAGGGTATAGGTAGAGTAGACCACTACCTAAATCGAACTAATCCGAATTACAACCCAACCTCAAACACGGGTCCACCAAATTGGGAACTTCTCTATATCATCTTATTTGGTTGTAACTTAACTAAAATTTATTTAAATGGTTAAGGGCCTATTTGGTCACGATTTGGAAACGAAGTAAAAATTCAAATGTTGTGCTTGGAGAAAAGACTATATTTTATAATATCTCTTATATTATCATCATTAAAAGCTAATTTTCAATGATAATAATTATTTATGTCATCAAATAGTATCTTTTGTGACAAAGGATGTTAAATTTCACTAAAAATATGTTGCAAAATATTACCTTTCTTTTAGTGTTTGGACTAAGTGAGAAAATATTTCCTTAGAATTATGTCATGCTTTTACAACATAATTTCTACTTTCACTAAAAACGAATGATTTTTGTTCTTGAAAGTTAGTTTTTTTTGCTATAATACACTTTGTTTTAAAATAAATTTCTAATGACAATCATAAGAATATTTCACTGAAAATCAGTGCAAAAGCTTTCTCGGACTAAACACAATATTAAATTTCATAAACATTGCTAGTTAATGTTCATTTTTTTCTAGCGCCAAATAGTAATTAGGAATTGGTTGCTAAAGCACATGGCATGAAACTTTCTCCAGCACACTTTTTGCCATATGGCCTAAAAAATTTTCATGTTTAGCGACGATGCCCTAAGTGTCGCTTAATTATTTTTTCTTCAACAACCAAATTTTAATCTTTTAGAAGAAAATTCTAGTTATCAAAATAAATTTTTTAGTGTTTATGGAAACTTTATCAAATCTTCGATAATTTTTTATATAACTACTAGAGATGACTGACTAGGAATATATATTGAGCTCTATTTTTATGTAACCAGTTTTCAAAGAAGCAAATTCATGTAACCAATTTATTTACGAGATATTAATGATTGATACAAAATCTAAATTATTATACTTAATATCATTTGTTTAATTAGGAAGTCAAGTCTGATTCATATGAAATACGTGCACGAGCCATATTTGTTAAAAAAACAGATTTATTCATGTGTAAATTAGAAAAAATTCTTAGAACTATTTATATATATTGGAATGTAATAATACTATATACATTATAATACTTTATAGAATTATTCATCCATATGGTTGTGATATTGTAGATGACATCTATAGATAGGGCTTATGGACAGTAACACTAAACAAATAAGAGGGCTTTTGTGATGACATAAATGATACCGAATACAATAAATAAAGTAGATTTTTTATCGTCTATCAAAATATTAAAAATGAAATGAGTTATATAGAAAAAACGATTTTATAGAATTGAAACCATATGTATATTCTTGCTATATATGTAAATTTGCACTGCAGCTTTTCATAAGTGTAGTAAGATGGCTATCAAAGGTTGATTTCATACTCCATCAAAATAACTCGATTTTATACAATGTTAACTAAAAGTGTATCGGCTGAAGAGGAACTTTTTACAACAAAATCATATTGTTATTGTCTCAAAATCTCTTTCAAAAAGAACCGAAGTACTTAATTGTAGCTAAAAACGAACCCGGACATTAATGTTATTTTTGCTTGCAGTGGAACATGCACGTGTAGTAGAAAGAGGCCATAGCATATATAACAAAGAGTCTCACTTTAAATTCATAAAAAAAAGGAGTCTGCATTTGTAAGCAATTTGGTCTAACATCAACCATTTTTCAACCTTCACTATTGACGAAAAATTTATTTCTATTATATTTAGAATAATTTGTGTAGCTAGTAAGACAATTTAATCCAAGTTAAAGATGTGAGTGACTACATTTAACTAAAAATATGTATTTTATGTAAATTATGAAAAATTCATAGAGCCATTCACATGTGCATTAGCATGTATTAGTAGTTTATAAAATTATTTATCTACATAGTAATGATATTTTTATTATATTTAGCATCATTTGTGTAGCTAGTAAGCCAAATTTGAACCAAGTCAAAGGTGTAGTGGCTGCATTTGTATAAAAAGTATGAATTGTTATGTAAATTATGAAAACTTCTTAAATCTATTTAGATTTGTAGTAACATGTTTTAACAGTTTACAAAATTATTTATTCACATAATAATAATATTTTTATTCCATTCAGCATCATTTGTGTAGCAAGGCAAAAGTAATCCAAGTTAAAGACTTGAGTGACTACATTTGTCTAAAAATATGTATACTTATGTAAATTATGGAAAATTCTTAGATGCATTCAAATGTGCATTACCATGTTTCAATAGTTTACAAAATTATATATCGACATAGTATGATAGTTTAGATGGTTTAGATATTGAAAACATACTTTTCAAATTAATATTTAGCATTGAATGATTTTATTAATTGATTTTATACATTTGTAGATAGGGTTATGCACAATGATAATAAAAAATGATAGGTTTTAAATATGAAAATATAAATGATGCAAGAATATAATAAATAGAATTGATTTTTACTGAATTTTCGAAATAGGAAAAATGAATGAGATTATATATAGAGAGAGTGAGAGTTTCATTGATGCGAGGCTCATAAGAAATTAAACTGAACATCTATAGTTCATTAATTTAAAAACAGAAATACATGAAGGAAATGCCAGTCACATGCTTTCTTCAAACCCCAAAAGGAATGTGGAGTTTCCGAAGCTTATTTCCAACACACGCATGAAAATGGAAAATCTAACAACGACTCCATGAATGCATGCACCACTTACATATCACATGCCATACACGACCAAAGGACAAACCCTAAAATTGATGCATGGGCCACACTAACAAGCCCATATATAGCCAATATGTCAGCTTGCCACCATTCAAGTAAAGGTTGTGGATGTGGCACGGGTTGCTG
>JAXCLR010000063.1:7722375-7734608 GCA_035584095.1 Annona squamosa | reverse complement strand
TACGGGATATCTATAACTGCAGCTAAACTGGCTAAGGCATCTGCTAACTGATTTTGATTTCTTGGACTATATGAAAAGGTAACTTCTTCGAATTAACTTACAAATTTGGCTAAAGAAATTTGGTAGGGTTTTAATTTTTCATCTTTAGTTTCCCATTCTCCAGTAGATTGATTAATCACCAATTGTGAGTCTCCAAATATTTGTAGTTTATCTACCCCCAGATCATAGGCTTCTTTAATACCAGTTAAACATGCTTCATATTCTGCAACATTATTAGTGCATAGAAACAAAATTTTCCTTGCTATCATAGTGGGTAGCCCTCTAGGGTCATATAAAATAACTCCTATTTCTCCACCATTCATATTCCGTGCACCGTCAAAATACATTTTCCAATGAGTAGCTTCTGTCTCCTCATTTATAGTTAAAATATTTTCATCTGGAAATTGATCTTGTAAAGGTTGAAAATCTGGTAAGGCTTGTGCAGCTAAATAATCGGTTACTACCTGCCCTTTGATAGCTTTTTGAGTTACATAAACAATATCAAATTCGGTAAGAAGCAATTGCCATTTAGCCAATCTTCCAGTGAGAGCAGTTTTTTGGCACAAATATTTAAGAGGATCTTGTTTAGAAATTAGTAGAACCGTTTTTGACATAATATATTTTCTTAATTTTAAAATAGCTATAACCAACGCTAAACATACTTTTTCGATTTCAAGATATTTAATTTCAGTGGGTGTGAATTTTCTGCTAAAATAATAAATGGGTAATTCTTTTTCATTATTAACATCACATTGTCCTAATACTCCTCTCATAGCTATGGGTGTAGTTGATAAATATAAAATTAGCGGGTTATTTGTAGCAAGCGGCGTTAATATAGGTGAGTTTGAAAGGTAGGTTTTGATTTTTTCAAAAGCCAATTGACAGTCTGCTGTCCATTTTTTTGGAGAATCTTTTCTCAAAAGTTTAAATATTGGTTCGCATGTCAAGGTTAACTTTGAGATGAATCTGCTAATGTATTGTAATCTCCCTAAAAATCCTCTAATTTCTTTTTCGGTTTTAGGTGGGGGCATTTCTAGGATGGCTCTTACTTTTTCACCATCTACCTGTATTTGATCTTTGCTTACAATGAATCCTAACAATCGCCCTTTTTTTACTCCAAAAACACATTTACTTGGGTTAAGTTTGAGTTGAAACTTTTTTATTCTATAAAATAATTTTTTTAGATTTTGTAAATGGTCAACAAAAGAGTGAGAACGCACAATAATATCATCTACGTAAACTTCTACCTCTTCACCCATCATATCATGAAAAATAGCGGTCATTGTCCTCTGATAAGTAGCTCCGGCATTTTTTAGTCCGAATGACATAACTTTATAACAAAATGTCCCCCATTGAGTGATAAAAGACGTTTTTTCTTGATCTTCTGGTGCAACTTTAATATGATTATAGCTAGAAAATTCATCCATGAAGGAAAACCAACTATATCTAGCTGTGCTATCTACTAAGGTATCAATATGGGGTAAAGGAAAATCATCTTTTGGACTTACCTTGTTAAGATCCCTATAATCTACGCACATTCTGACTTTGCCATTCTTTTTTGGTACGTGTACTATATTAGCCAGCCATTCAGGATAATGGCTTACTTTCAAAAAACCAGCATTATATTGCTTAATAATTTCATCTCTAATCTTAGGAACCCATTCAGGTTTTATCCTTCTGAGTTTCTGTTTTATGGGTTTAATTTATCTTTTTATTGGGAGTTTATGGGTAATAAGGTTTTCATCCAACCCTAGCATGTCATTGTAAGAAAAAGCAAAATTTATTAACCTTGATTTGACGAGGGCTATCATCATACCTTTTTCTTCTTTGGATAATTGCTTTCCTAACCATAAAGTTTTGGGGTCGTCTTCAGTTCATAAATTGACGACTTCAAAATCTTCAACGACTGCCATGTCTTTGCCTTCCATTTTCTCCATTTATTTTTGTAACTGTTCATCTCCTCCTCCCTTATTGCTATTTTCTTATGAGGATTCTATAGTCGTTTGAGCACAGTAGATGCTAGCCCAAAGTTCTTTCTCCGTGGGACCTCTTTTGTAACCTGGGGAAGGGATGAGAATTTTTTGTGAGGGGTATGTTGAACAAGTGGGCATTGTGTACCATCTATTTTCATTATTCCCCTCGCTTGTTTCGCAAATATTTTTTTTCTTGATTGGTTGTATTTTGAATTATTAATATTGTATTTAATTGTTTTTCTTCTTTTAAATCATGTAGAAAAAATTCGACGCTTGAGAAAATATTTTGGCTTTTTGTTTTCTTTAATTGTGGTTCTTCTAGGTCATAACCCAAGCCATATTTATCTTTTTTTCTTGGATATTGATTAAATTGGCTTTTGCACCATGTTTGATTTTATATTGACTGATTTGCCTTTCTGCGGGTGTAATTATATATTTATTTGATGTTATGGATTCTGAAGGGATAAAATTTATATTTTCTATAACGGACTCAGCAAATGGTAATGGGTCGGGTGATTCGTATTCTTCTACTAGGGGGACTTCTTAACTTGTGTTTTCTTCCCTAGGAATAATTATTTCAGGGTCAGCATTGATTACAACTATTTTTCCATTAGTTGCAAATTTAATTTTTTGGTGTAGTGAGGATGGGACAGCACCTGCCTAGTGTATCCGTGGTCTTCCTAGTAACATATTAAATGAAGCAGGTATTTCTAAGATTTGAAAGGTTATAGTCATGTTCTCTGGCCCAATAGTTAAATTAATATCTAATTCTCCCAAGGTACTTCTAATGGTATTATCAAATGCTCGAACTCAAATGTCGTTTGGGCGAAGACCGTCCATGGGGATGCCTAACCTTTTAATTGTCCTTAGCGGGCATATGTTTAGTGGTATCAATTCCTCTCTCTGTTCTATCTTTTCTCTCTCCCTCTCTCTCTTACACTGTCTCTACCTAGTGGTATCAATTCCTCCATTCTATCTGCTATGCCTAGTCTCACCTTTCAATTCTATATCTCCTTTCTTCCATTCTATCTGCTCTCCCATTCAGTCTCAAGCTTCTCTCTATATCTCTCTAAATTCCTGAATCAATGGCTCCAAAGCCTAGACTTTCCAAGCAAGCCGTATCAAAACCATCTCGTAAACCTGTCCCCAGAAAATCAACATCCCAAACTAAAGACGAAGTGCCTAGGAGGCAATGAACCTCCTCAAAGCGAGCCTGGGAAGAACCATCCACTTCCACTGGCCGCCGAGTGCGGTTTCAAACAGAAACATCGTCAACCATAGTTGGTCGTGAGGAACAAGCCCAAACCTCATAAAGCACTCAGTCGGGGGCAAGAAGAAAAGGCAATATTACTGGGAAAGCTCAAGTGCTGAAGATGCCGACTACATACTTTAAGACCGAGCTCTAGCACAGTCGATTATATAAATCCTTCTACGAAAGGAAGGTATTCATTCCTAAAATCATTGATTTCAAGTTTCTGAAAGACTATGGGTCGGATATGGAAGATCTTTTGGAATTTCAAGGTTGGACCAAGCTACTAAAGGAAGATGAAAGGGTCTATCCAGATGTAACCAGGATCTTCTATTACCTATGGGATGAGGAATATTACAGCAGCTTCATAAAAGGAGTTGACATGTTCTTTGGAGTTGGAATAACTCCAAGTTTGATAGGCGCAATGATCAACATAGGACAGATACTTGAGGTACCACATGTAGATGAGTCACTCCCTAAAGATCTTTCACTTGATCAGATGTACAATCAGCTCACTCGGAGCAATAAATATCATCCTGAGATCAAGTTTCTACACTACATGGATCTGTCCCCAAGGCTGCGGGTTCTACGCCTGCTAATAGCTCATCGCATCTATCCCAAAGGCAGAGGAAGAAATCAGTTGAATCGTCAAGAAGCCAGGATTCTATGGAAGATCGTGAACAAGGTCAAAGTAAGCCTTCCTAGTTTGTTCATAGAAGCACTCAGCTGCAGAAAGGACAATCCAAGGGGAGTTCTACCATACGGCACCTAGATTACGAAGATATTTGAGCATTTTGAGGTGGATATTGAAGGCGAGCCCTTCAAAGTATTGAAATTCACAAATGCGATCAACAAGGCATTGATCCAGAGAATGAAGATCAATGTGCATGAGCTTAGGGTAGAACTAGAGGCTCCTGAAGAAGGACAAGCACATACTGAGGGGGAGTAGCCTCAAGAGGCACTACCTGCTCCACCACAGGACATTCATGAGGAGCCCGCCTCTCCTATGTCGCATGGATTCTTCTCTCCACAGGGATCAGCCATACTAGATCCGATGCCTCAACCTTCATCCCAGGAGATCACTTTACAAAGTATTCGAGATGAGATAGCTGCCCTACAAGAAGAAATGGGTCAACAAGAGAATAGAATCACCAGTCTCGTCTCCAGGGTCCTCACAGCTATCATGGATATGCATTCCCGACAAGATCGTATCGATCGGGAAATGAGTACCATTTGATACCATCTCGCATCTGGGCATCACCGAAATCAGCCCATACCTGAACTTGATCCATTTGATACCAGATCAGTTCATCGAGATCCAACTCTCGCACCCGTTTCCTCCTTCTATTCATCAGCTTGTGTTCGACTTGTGAAACCCGCTCAATCTTCATATCCCATTTTCCAATTTCAATTCACCAAATCCTTGGTAATTGAGCCGTTTTTGAGGGATTGACAAAAAGGGGGAGATAGGATAGGATAGGAGTTTGTGAGTATATAGCATAGGTTTTAGAGCATTTTTGGGTTGGGTAGCTTATACTTAGGTTTTATTGTAATCTGTGTGAATCATGATGATAATGAAACTTGTTCTAATGTTCGTTTCATGCTTTGTTATATTTTGTGATGCTCTGTTTTGAAAATTATATGAATGTGTTTTTCTTGAAAGGTACAAACTCAAATTAGTTTTGTCAATCATCAAAAAGGGGGAGATTGTTGGAAACAATGTCTAAAACAAAACAAAATTGACCAAAGCATAAGTTTTGATGATTAACAAAGTCAAATTTGAGTATAAAATGATTACTAATGAATATGTTGAATGTCTTAAGGAATGAAATTAGCCAAGTCGATTCCCAAGTTGACTTGGACTTCGACTTGAGGTGAAGTCGATTATGAAGTCGACTCCACATGTGACTTCAAATGGTCATTTTTGGACAGCGTTGAAAATGGGAGTTGAACATACTGAAGTCACATGCCTAGTCAACTCCACTTGCGACTTGGAGGCCAAGTCGCAGACGAAGTCGATTCCAGCATTGACTTGCAATAGCAAATTCCTTTCAGCATTGATTTTGAAACAGAACATTTGGAAGTCGCAGACGAAGTCGACCCCAAAATCGACTTAAGGTTCTCAAATTTCAAGACAAAGATTCAAGATCATTTTCAAGATGAAGATAACTGAAGTCTTTCAAATCTAAGTATATGAAGACTAATAGCAAAGCTGGATACATGAATTCATACCAAATCAAAGAAGATTTGATCATACAAGATTCAAGTTCCCCAAGATTCGCAAGTTTTGAGGCCAATCCAAAATGAAAATAATGTTCTATTATTGAAGAAAAGAAGCTAAGCAAGCAAGAGGTGAATCAGCTAGGATCAAACTGTTTCTGGCACAAGAACTGGTCAAGTCGCAACCCACGTCGACTCCAAGATTGACTTGAGGTCAAGTCTGAAACTAAGTCAATCTAGAACTCAGACTTAAAAACAGAAGAACTGCCGAAGTCGCACACGAAGTCGACTCCAGCATGCGACTTGGGTGAAGTCGCACACGAAGTCGACTTCACCTGCGACTTGGGGAAGTAACGTTCGAATTTTTGAATGTTGGAACATTTATTGCGCGCCAACCACTTCTATAACGTTCAAATCTTCCCTCCTCTATATATAGACACTCAAGCAAATGTGGATACACAAGAAGACAGAGTCTAAAGAGAGAAAAGAAGTGCAAGCAAGAGTTCTTATTTGCTTTTCTCTAAATTTGAGTGAACTATACACTTTCAAAGGAAGAACAAGCTTCAAGTTGCAACGTACTTCAACGAAACACAATCCGTTGTTCCTACAGACTCTTCCTCAAGTTGAAACTTGTTACACAACTCAGTAAAGTGTAGATCTTCTTATTTTTTCATTTTGCTGTATTGAACTTGATTTAGCTTGGGTAACTAAGATCAAGTGTAAGCAAAGTAGTGTGTGATTGGAGTGAAACTCATCACCTACTTGTGCTGTGTATTGTTATGCCCCCTAGAGCTGGAATCTAGAATAGAGCATAGACTCTGGTTGTATATGCCTCCTAGAGCTAGAATCTAGAAGAGAGCGGAGACTCTAAGTGTATTCGTGGAATACATAGTGGAACCCAAGTCACAATGGTGTGTGAGCTTGGAAGAGTGGAGTAGGGAAAGATTGCCTGAACCACTATAAATCTTGTCTACGACTTTTCTTTTTGCTTTCATTATCTTATTGCTCTCTATTTGTTTCAATCAAGCGGATTAAACTTTTAAGGGGTTAAGTTTTTAAATTTACCAAAGAATTTTATAAGAACCCAATTCACCCCTCCCCTCTTGGGTTTTGCTATTAACTCGGGACCAACACTCCCACCCTGATCACCCAATATTATAATTTATAAATGGGTTATGGATCGAGTTAATGTTTTAGGAACTAGAGTCTTAATTCGGTCTAATGTCATCAAGATTAATTATGACATGTATTTCCTTGGGCAAAAAAGAAATAATAATAATAATAATAATAATAATTATGGTAATGGATTTTTGCAAATATGCTTACAAGATTTATATGAAATTGCAAGTATGTCACTTCCGTTATGACGCTGTTAGAATTTTTTATAAAATAATTATAACGCATTTTAAGCAAAGTCATACATAAAATTTTCTAAATATGGTAGACATATTTGTTATTTTATTATTTTATATATTTTTACATATATTATTATTTAAATTTTTTTACAAATATACTTATATCATTTAGTTTAAAGGGCATTATCCTTATTTTATAAAAATTCTAATGGAGTTTTGACAAAAAGAACAGGTTTTCAATTTCATACAAACTTTATGGATACATATGCAATGTGGGCGAACTTAAGCAATATATTAGTTAAACGTTATTGATCAAGTGAGTGTGGTAAATGTTAACTTCATGATCAAGTGAGGCCTATTTGCTCTGGAATGTACCGTAAACCATAATTATGGTGCGATGTGAATGCACTTGAATAAATTCTTATATATATATATATATATAACATATCTGATGCAGATGGATTGCATCCTAGCTATGTTGCAATTTACTGTAAAATGGACCTTATATGTATTAAAATGTAATAATATTTTATGCAATCATTTATCCATTTAAAAATATGTTTTTGTCTATTTAGATGTTGAAAATACAAATTTAATGGTGGTATTTATATCAATCTATTTTTATATTAATTTTGTACTATTTTAAGATGAGACTCATACATATATTTGATTCGAATAAAAATTAGTATCCTACTAAAGTAAATAATTCTAAATATCATGAGTGTGGTAAATGTTAACTTCATGATCATATAGGGCCCATTTGTAGTGAACTGTACTGTAATTATGGTGTTGTCCATCTACTCAAGAAGATTGCACCGGTTGCCTGGTCCATGTTCATCAATATAAACTTTCAGTAATTGATCTTTCTCTGGTGTCCAAGCTCCCTTATCCCAACCTTTTCACAACAAGGACTTTTACCCATCTTAATTCCTATTTGAATCAATGGCAAATTAAGCAAAATCTATATTTTGATAATTAACAAATTTAATTTGAGTAAGTCTTAGTTACTAACATGTTTTACGAAATTGATTAAAGGATATAAAAATAAAAAAATCTGAATCTGACAGATCAAGTTGCAATTCAAGTCAACTAAGCTATCGACTTGAGTCAAGTCGATACCCAAGTCAACCTCAAAAGCGACTTAAAGAAGAAAAACTGTCCAGCGCTGAAAATTGATCCAAAGCAGACGAAGTTGCATAGCCAAGTCGACTCCATCACCGACTTCGAGAATCCAAAACAATCCAGCATTGAAACTCGGATCCAGAATAGGAGAAGTCGTAGAGTCAAGTCAACTTCACGAGCTCACGAGCGACTTGAGTGAAGTTGCAGACCCAAGTCGACTCCAGCACCGACTTCGAGAATCCAAAACAATCCAGCATTGAAACTCGGATCCAGAACAGGCGAAGTCGTAGAGTTAAGTCGACTTTACGAGTGACTTGAGTGAAGTCGTAGACCCAAGTCGACTTCAACACCAATTTCGAAGAACCCAGAACTTCCAGCGTTGAAATTGGAAATTCAAGATGGTGAAGTCGCATACCAAGTCGACTTCACATGCGACTTGAGTGAAGTTGGAACCCAAGTCGCCCTGCGCATCCGACTTGAATCAAATTAAAGTTTGTTTTAGTCCAAGAAAAGAAAATCTACATGATAAAGCCATTCAAGATGATGATATGATCAAGGAAAGCTCATTTGGCCACTTCTAAGTAGTACTAATCAAGATTACCAAAGTACTTTAAAATCAAGAGATGAAGATAAGATCTCCAAGCGTAGATTGAAAATATCAAAGTCTCAAAGTTCAAATGAATCAGAGGAAGAATAGATACAAGATCAATATCAAGCTGATTTTCAAAGAAACCAAGTTCATCAAGTGAACACAGAAAGTGAAGTCGTACCCGAAGTCGACTCCACCTGCGACTTGGGTCAAGTTCAATACCAAGTCGACCTGAAGTAGGAACTTGGAACATTGCTAAAGATCGAAGTCGTACCCAAAGTCGACTCCAGCTTGTGACTAGGGTCACAACCGTCAGAAAAATTCGAACGTTGGCGCATTAAATACGTGCTACCTACCTCCAAACGTTCAAATTTACTCCACCATTATAAATATGCATTTAAGTGAACATGCTAGAAGTTAGATAGAGCATTTATTGTGATTCAACTACCATCATCTCCAAGCATTAAGTGATCAACACAAGTTTTTAAGGGAAGAACAAAGCTCAAACTTGTTGCATGCTTTGACGCGGTTCAAATCTTTTCTTCTACAAGTTCTTCCATGAGCTGAATCTGCCTACATAATCTGTAAAGTGTAAACTTCTTTATTTGATTCATTATTTGTATTTGATACTTGGTTTATTATTGAGTTTCTGAACCAAGTTGAAGTAAAGTAGTGTTATGACTCGAGTGGGACTTGTCACGTACTTGTGCTATGATTTATACACGCCCCCTAGAGTTGGAATCTAGAAGAGAGCTGTTACTCTAGTTGTATTTGAGAATACATAGCGGAACCCAAGTCACAAGAGGTATGAGCTTGGAATAGTGGAGTAGGGGAGGTTGTTCGAACTACAATAAAAATCTTATCTATTGTTGTGATTTGCATTTTCGCTTTTATTGCTTAATTACTCTCCATATTTTTCATTTGTTTCATAAAAGAGGATTAAATTAAACAAGGGCAAATTTCTGTTCAAAAAAAAAATTTAAAATACCCAATTCACCCCTCCCCTCTTGGGTAATTGCCATAAATTCGGGACTAACAATTCCAACCTTGCTTTATTTTATTAATTAACGTTATAGGAAATTAAGACCACCCAGCTAGCCCTAGCTCCAGCTTCTCCAATTGTCAAAATCCACTCTCGGTTGAAATTTCCAAACTCCTGGAACCCCATCTGAAAAGAAAATCCACTCTCGGTTGAAATTTCCAACTCCTTGAACCCCATCTGAAAAGAAAAATGGAGAGAGAGAGAGAGAATTATACAAAATTTGTCCTTTTCGTCTAGTTGATTAGTGAATATTGACTGTACCTTTTAGGCTGTCAAGCAGAACATCCTAGTATAAAAAATTGGATGGCCGGAGGGTTCTCTGAATAGACCAGGTCTGTGTCCGGATTATCCCATCCACGCAAGCACCTCACAGCAATGCAGCATTGCCGATAGTCATCCAACTTTCAGCCGCCTCAATTTGGACGTTGCCTGCTACTTAATCAGTGGTGTGATTTATAACCAATGCCTCGTAGATAGCAAAAGAAAAACCTCGACAATTCTCAGTTTGCTTTATCTGTATTTCTTTTCAGATTTAAAGCTTGTTAAAGGAAATTTTCGTAGCAAGATCTGGAGAAGAGGCCGATGAACGCGTGGCTTTTCAATAATAAACCTTTATTAATTATTTGTTTCTTTTTATTGTAAAAATGGATAGTAGCTAAGACCTTTATTGTAAAAAAAGGGAAAAAAACCAGATACAAGGCAATGTTAATTAGCTAAACAAGAACCCCTTGTACAGTGACATAACTCTAATTAGGGCCACTAGACCCATATGACTCTGTTGTTCATTTTTTGGCTTCAAATGCACTTTTTCTTGGCCCCTGATCCTATGCTCCCGAGAGCATGCAGTGCTGGATGTTGCCGGATGCATACACCTAATTTTTTTATTTTTTTGAATTTTTTTTACAATAATGTTAATCTATATGTATTTAATATGTATATAAATTTTTACCATTTTTGGGTATTTTATATATTTATTTTTTATTTTTGACAATCAGTGACATTTTAGGTAATTTTAAATTACTAAAATGTCATTGATTTTTAAAAATCCGAAATAAATATCTAAAAATCTTCAAAAATGTTAAAAATTGATACATACATTAAATACATTTAGGTTAACAAGTTTATGAAAAAATTTTGAAAGAAATAAAAAAAAATAGGTATATGCTCCCGGGAGCATAGGATTAGGGGCCCCTTTTCTTGAGCCTCACGTATTTTTTATTATTATTATTATTTTTTGCTATTATGACTTCAGAAAAGAATTTTCCGGTCAACGTTAGACCGCAAGATTTTGTTCTTTTATTCATGCAAGTAATTGAAAAAATTATGAAACATTTTCCTCCGTCGATTACCAAATACATCCTAATATTCAGCCACTAGGAGGCAACCTCCTCCTTTTTTTGTACGAAGATTCCTGTTGTAAATGAACAAAAATAAAAATGACATAATTTACTTGTAATATAGGGTGTGTTTGGGAATAAATAAAACTTTTACTGAAAAGTTTTAAAGAATAAAAGTTGTCAAATGATGTGATATGATAGGGGTAATGATGAGGAGTAAATAGGATAAAGTTAAAATAGATAGGTTAGTTGTATAGGAAATTGTATAAAAATGATTGAAAAATAGGGTTGTTTGTGTTGGAAGATGTAAAAAAATAATTAAAAAATAGAAAATTTATAGCGAATGAAAAGTTTTAGATTGAAAAGTTTTAAGTGAAAAGTTTTTGTCATTGCCAAACACCCCCATAATTTCAACATGACAGACATCCACCAAAATATGAATATAAATAGAATAAAATACATAAATAGGAAGAAATATTAAATCAAATTCAACTTTATCAGATTTGGATTTACTTGAGTCTTAAATCTTATTTACAAATTTGGTAAGAGCTTTGCGAAAATAAATATAAATATTAATTTTTTGAGTTCGTTGCATGAATTTCGAGTTTAACTAAACCCAAGTTGCATTCTCATTCCTATCTATCTAATTTCAATGCCGCCCTTAATTAAATACAGATCCAAAGTAAAAGCATCCAACCTCAAACCATCTACTTCATGCCATTTTTAATTTATAGAAAATGATCACACCATTAGCAAGTTGATCAATTTTTTTAAGAGGCCACACATCAGCACCAAAATGATCGAAAACAAGACCGGCCCACGTGCAAACTTTTCACTATTATTGTGGCTTCTTGACTCACAAGAGTGACATATTCAGCTGGCACTCATCAAGATAAGAAAAGTTTTTATAAAAAATTGCATATATTAACTTGTGATGGGCTCGGTTGGTCACCGCAGCTCCCATAAGATCTTGTGGCTAAGCGGGGATTTCATGTGAGCAGTTTAGTCTCCCTTTACGAAGATGTGGAGTTATAAGTGCAGTCCCCCTTTAGTAAAATGTGGATTTATAAGAATATCTAAGAGCTTCATTGCAACGCATGATACACTTCAAAATTTATTCATAGTCTACGAACTTGAGTTTATTAGCAAAACGAAAAATGTACTACTACCGCGGTACATGTAAAAAAAAAAAAAGTTTACCCTTTAGCAATCAAAAATTTGTTAGTAAAACTAGGGGTGCAAGTCGGTTCGGGTACCCCCGGGTAGGGGTGGAACCTACCCTTACCCATTTTTTAAAAATGTCTACC
>JAXCLR010000063.1:7702235-7715776 GCA_035584095.1 Annona squamosa | reverse complement strand
TATGCCCCCTAGAGCTAGAATCTAGAAGAGAGCGGAGTCTCTAAGTGTATTCGCGGAATACATAGTGGAACCCAAGTTACAATGGTGTGTGAGCTTGGAAGAGTGGAGTAGGGAGAGGTTGCCCGAACCACTATAAATCTTGCCTGCTTTTTTACTTCATTGCTTTCTTTACTTCATTGCTCTCTATCAATTTCAATCAAGGGGATTAAGATTTCAAGGGCTTAAGTTTTAATTTACCAAAGAATTTTTTAAGAACCCAATTCACCCCTCCCCTCTTGGATTTTACCATTAACTCGGGATCAACTTTTGGTGCCTGACAAAAGCTCGGTTACTTCAAGAAATAAGACCAAAAAGTCACAAATGACTGTAGCATGGTTCCAATCTTCTTCAAAAGGAGGACTAGTGCCCCTAAAGCTTGCATAATTCACTTCAAGATGTTTGAAAGCCATTTGAAAGGGCAAAGCATGTTTCAACATTAAGTATGTAGAATACTAACATGTTGACACATCTAAACACAAAGATAATTTAGTTGAAATTCTAATACTTTCACAAGATTTTCTAAAAGCTTGCTCTCTACTCGAAGAACTCTTAACCCACTTTACACTATTACAAATTCGAGCAATGAAATCCTTGATTTGATCAGTTCCCTCCTTTACAATCAGATTTAAAATGTGTACAACACAACGTACATACAAAGATTCTCCATCTTCAAAGAGAGCATTCTTCATTTTCAAATTCAAACGTAAAGTGTTTAACACAACATCATTGGCCGACACATTGTCAACAGTAAGAGTACACACTTGTCTAATATTCCAAACATTGAAATGTTCTTCAATTGCATTAGCAATAGCTTCGCCCATGTGTGGTGAAGGAAGAATAAAAAAATTCAGAATTAGCTTTTGAAGAGTCCAATTCGAGTCTATAAAGTGCGCGGTCAAACATAAATATCCAATGTTCTGATTTGCACAAATCTGTTGTCAGGCATACACGATGAATATTCTCATTGAAAATCTTCATTAATTTAGCCTTCTCCAACTTGTATATTTTGAAGACTTCTTTCACAATTGTGGTTCTAGAAACATGTTTAATAAGTGGCTACACAACCATACAAAATTCTCTAAATCCTTCTTTCTCGACAAATTTAAATGGCAATTTATAAAGAATTATCATTCGTGCCATTGCTCTTTTACAAGCTTCCTGGTCAAACTTCCAACTTGATATAACTTTTTGACAATCATTGGATACTGTTTGAAATGGTAACGAGCGTTGACCCTTGGCTCTGTTGTTGGTATTATATTTGCATAACTTTAAGTGTCTTATTAATGTACTTATTCCCTAAGTACTTGGACACTTACATTTGATTTTACAATATTTACAAATACCCCATGTCACTTTTCCATTTTCATCAAAAATTCTTTCAAATTCCTCCCAAACGGGTGATGAAATTTTATATCCTTTCTTTTTTTTTAAGAAGAGGCTCATTTGCATCTGAACTCTTTGTAAGATCAACTGTGTTTGAGGCAGTTGGTGTATTTTTTATTTGCTTACTGTTGATTTTCGGATCGCTAATCTTATGTGGCATATTACTTGAACTATCCATATTGATTTGATCACCTAAATGTATTTTTTTATAATATTAAAAATAATTAGAAATTGTCCATTTCAAAGAAATAACAAACTAATTTAAAAATCAAAATATTAATCAATGCGTATCAAGTAATCAACAACTAACACAAACACAAACAAATGAAATAATTTTCAAAAATTGCAAAAATATTCAAATGCAAGCATTCAAGCTATAGAAATACCTATTCAAAAAAATGCAAAACAAGCATATTTTTTCAGCACTAAAGTATATGCTTCTAAATTACCATTTACACTGTTTGAAATTTGAATGATTCTGCATGTTGAGTAAAAATAAATATTTCTAAATATCAATCCATTTTGTTTCTATTTATTTTATTCCTAAGAATTAATTCTCAGATAATTAATGCTGTTTTCATTTGTTTATTTCTAAAAATTTATTCCACCTATATATAATCACATTACATACATTTTTCTCCTTCTCTTTTACTCTCATTTTTAAATAGGGTTTCATTTAACCAACTTTCAATGATTAATCATGGTACTGTTAATTTTTACATTAAATAATAAACAATGAGTTTTTCTAAAAAAATTAAGGATAAAACTGTTACCGATGCAGGGATGCAGGGGGCTGAATACCGCACTAGCGATCAGGACGACGTCGCAGGCTCGCAGTCGCACAATCGCAAGTCGTTGGGGGCAGGTGCAAGGTGGTGGCGTGGTGCTGCTGGAGTTGTTGACATCAAGGACGGGCTAAACGGCGGGATGCAGGGAAGCACAACGGGAGGGAGTAGTTAGCGGAGGCGCAACCGGAGAAGAAGACTAGTCGGGTTCGGACGTCGGACAGGATTTCGCAATTCTGATGCGAAAGGGGCCAAAACTGAAATGGAGAGCTTGAAAATGGCAAGCGAAATCGAGAGCAAAAGCTCGGAAATGGCGGGCAGACTCCAAGGTGGAAATGGCTGGCGAAACCTAGAGGAGAAGCTCGGAAATGGCGGATTTCGTGACTCCAGTGCGAGCAAGAAGAAACTAGAAAGGAGAAGCTGGAAATAGTCAAATGAGCGGGCTAAAAGAAATCAATGAAAAATCAAATTCGCAAAACGCCAAAAGGGTCACTGTCCACCGTGTTTTGCGAATTGCATCTCTGATGAATCCTGCAAAGCATTCAATTCATAACTTTATATATTATTATTTTAATAAAAAGTATATATTTAATGTAAATGCGGTTTCAGGTTCGAGCTTGCCTGAACCCGAAACCGAGTTCTGTTTGAATTCGGTCCAAGTTCGAGCTCAAAAATCGAATTCGGGCGGAAAATTTTAGAGTTTCAACATTGTGTTTTGCAGGGTTCGATGGGCCGAGTTCGGGCCGAACCCGGCCCAAGTTGCACCCTTAGAATAGATACGACTACTGGGATAAGTGCTACGAAATTACAGTGTACGAGGAAGCTTATTCGCAAGCGGTTATCCATCCGCTCCGAAGAAGACGCCCCAAAGATAAACAATTGGTGAATGAAATGATAGCTGATTTCATGTAATTTCTTTCATTTTTAAGAGATTGATTATTGTTCAAAATTTTAATTTGTTTACTGTGCTTAATATTATTTGCTTAGCCAATAAAATAAGTTTTGTCCAAATTAAATATGGGCATCAGCTATATTGGTTCAAAATAGATATATTTATGTGTAAATTAAGAAAAATATTTAAGTTTATTTACCTATGTATTAGAAGGTGATAATATTTGCTAAAATTATTTTTCTATACTTTAGCGATATTTTTAAATGGCTTAGATTTGAAAATATTACTTAAAAATTACTTTTTAGTATTAAATTATTTTATTATATTGATTTTACATATTCATAGGTAAGTCCATATATAGTGATACTAAATAAATGAAAAAATTTTCATGATGATATAAATAATGCTAAATACAATAGATAAAATAGATTTTCAATTGACTATCAAAATATTAAAAATGAAGAAAATTACAAGAAGAGTGGTTTCACGAAAGCGTAGGCATTGAGGTACCAATCGAAATTTTATGTTACCTGATTTTACTTAAGAGGCTACTAATTTGCTATAGGAAGAGAGACAACTGCTACAAGAAGCTTTGAGAGATGGATGATCTGAGCTATATTTAACTAAATTTCCTCCTCGAAGATCATTGATACTTAGGTAGAGTGTTGAAGTATGATTCAAAGCTCTCGTTGCTGCATCCGCCTATTTTCTCACATTCTCAGCAACGTGTTCATATTTTCAGCAATGTGTCCATGTTCTCCATACCTGCTGCAGTATGTTCTGACGTGTAACAGTCCATTAGTCTAGCACCTCTACATTTTCCCCTTTTTTCAGCAGCATTTTCATGTAGTTAAATGTGCATATACAGTTACTTGTATGGTTGTAGGCTATAAATAGGCAAGTTGTTTTCTTCTTTTTGAGTAGTCACATCTGTATCGAGACAATTCAGATAGTGGATTCCTCTTTTATTTTCCCTTGCAAATACCGTGCAGTTTGCACTTGTCTCCGTACTGTTTGAGTTTTTGCCTCTTAGAATTTCTGCTTCAACAAATTTGGTATCAGTGACTAGTTCCATTCGTTGCCAACTTGAGAGATGACTAGCAATGGAAATGCAATGAGTGCTGCACAACCACTCATTCCCGTCTTCAAAGGAGAAAGCTATGAATTATTGAGCATCAGAATGAAGACTTTACTGAAGTGTCAAGATTTATGGGACTTAGTAAAAACCGGGGATGCAGATCCTAATGATGAGAATAGGTTGAAAGACAACAAAAAGAAAGACTCCAAGGCATTGGTGATCATTCAGCAGGCTGTCCATGATAGTTGAGAATTCTCAACAATTGCAACAGCGACTACTTCAAAGGATGCTTGGTCAATTTTGCAAAAGGAGTTTAATGGTGATTCAAGAGTAGTTACGGTAAAACTATAAAACCTTTGGACCTCCATAGAAAGTTATCTCACCATAAAATATTTTAGAGTTTTTCAAATTTGCACTTGGATATTTTTTTTCAATTTTTGATACCTTCTAGCTCTCTCGAGTTCTTTTTTTATAGCTTTTTGATTACTTGAAATGTGGCCTAGAAGATAGCGCAAAAGGTTTCTGTGAAAATTCAACTTCTTTAAAATATCTCCTAGAATCAAGGAGCAAGAAGCAACAGAGTAGACACGCTCCCTTCCTGAACAGAAATAGAGTATTCTTTAAATAGGAGATCACTTCTCTTACAAAGGAACTCCATCTAGATTCCTATCCACTTTAGAATTCTCGTCTCTCTATTTAATCTTTTTTAACACTTCAACTCCTCTGACGAACCATCAGGGACTCGTCTCATGACTCCTTTGCTTCATCTCAACTCCTTTGGAAATCCTCCTAGACTATTTGAAACTCATTCATACCCTCTAGGAATTTTTCTTGATCCTTTGATATTCATCCTTGTTTAATGAGGATGTTTCTAGACCCTTTGTGATAACACGTTGAATCCTATCGATCTTCTCACAGACCCTCTATAAGATTTACTCTCTTACAATGAAGAACATCAAATACATACAAAAATGAAAAAAAAAAAAAACTAAAATGTATACCTATGGAGAAGATATATTTAAACTAAAATGTATACCGTAATTCAAGAGTAATTACGGTAAAATTATTCAAGAGGTTCAAAGTTTCTAGTTTCCTATTTGGGCTCTGATGACTGCGAGGAAGTGGATATTGAGATGCGACATTGCTCTTGTAATCGTTGGCAACTGCTCCGCTTCCCATGCCGAAACAGTTATAAAGGCTTTACAACAGAATAGACACGACTACTGGGATGATTGCTACAAAACTACTGTGTACAAGGAAGCTTATTCTCAAGCGGTTATCCATCCGCTCCGAAGAAGACGCCTCAAAAATAAAAAATTGGTGAATGAAATGATACCCTTTTACATTTCATGTAATTTCTTTCATTTTTAAGAGATTGATTATTGTTCAAATTTTTAATTTTTTTACTGTATTTAATATTATTTTCTTGGCCAATAGAATAGGTTTTGTCCAAATTAAATATGGGCATAAGCTATATTAGTTCAAAATAGATATATTTGTGTGCAAATTAAGAAAAATGCTTAAAATTATTTACTTATGTAGGTGATAATATTTGCTCAAATCTAGTGATATTTTAAATGACCTAGATTTGAAAATATTACTTAAAAATTGCTTTTTAGTATTAAATTATTTTATTATATTGATTTTACATATTAATAGATAAGTCCATATATAGTGATACTAAATAAATGAGAAAATTTTCATGATGATATAAATAATGCTAAATACAATAAATGAAATAGATTTTCAATTGACTATTAAAATATTAAAATTGAAGAAAATTACGAAAATTACAAGAAGAAAGGTTTCATGAAAGCGTAGCCATTAAGGTACCAATCAAAATTCTGTGTTACCTGATTTTCCTTAAGAGGCTACTATTCGGCCCCTATTAAGAATATTGTCAAAGTTGTATAATGTCCAAGTACATTGATCAACTACCGGTTGGCTTGTGATAGCTACTAATGTGATTTTCTATCTTAATATTTGATAATTTATTTCACCATTTTTTTTATTTATGGGATAATGAGTCTACTTTCTTATTATTAAATCAGCCTCTGCTTTGTAAGAGAAGTCACGTGATATGACAAAAGAAATATATGCTTGATTATTCATACTTTCTCTAGTATAGTACATAAAATTACCTGAATAGATCAGTTTGAAGAAACTTTACTAGCTTACGAAAAAGAGTTCTCACCGATCCTCTCTGTCTCCATCTTAGTTTGAATTATGATTCTCTTTCTTAGCATCAATTTATGAGTTAAAGCCAACTTGCATTGAGAGTATTTATCACCCAATTAGTGGATGTGAATTTTGATAATCTCTATTAAATTGAAAGATGAATGATTCATTGCAATTTTTAGTCTTGATTTATGTTCCATTGTAACTACTGTATACCTATAATTTGGAATGATAATTTTAATGTATTTAGAGAGATTTTTCATTATGAAGTTGTTTTGTTTCACTCAAATTTAGGACATTTTTGTAAAGAGCTATATTGGGGAGCTTTTTATATTCCTTGTATGAAGCTATCTTTATATGAATAAGATGCACATTGTTGTTGTTGTTGTTTTGTATGAAGCTCTATGATAGTATAAATATAAAATTTTCAAGGATATTAGCAGCCGACGCTACTCAAATATGCAAAACCCGTTTGCATTGAGAATTCACATGAAGACCAGGACAGAATCAGCATCCCACATGACTTTATGATATCGGTCGGTTAGGATTGTTATGAATTTTTAATTTATACAACTTTGAGTATTGACAATGATACATATAATTAGGATGGCCATGATTATTTGCATCCGGTTGCAAGTGAGGTCATTTGTGACCAGGCCAAAAATATTTTTTATTTATCTCTATTAATTAAGTTTTATTATTTTCATAAAACATATATATTTATTTTGTATTTTCAATCATAGAGATATTTTAATTATTTAAAATAATTTAAAATAACTAAAGTACCTTTATGTTTAAAAATACAAAATACATATAGACATATTTTTTAAAATGATAAAACTTGGTTTATAAATTTAATACATCTATACTAACAATTGTATAAAAAATTCAAAAAAATAAATATTATATTTTTGGTCTAGCCGCAAATATGAGAAACACGTTTAAAGAGAGTGAAATCATCGGAAGCAAAAATCAAAGCATCAAATTCAGGAAAAAAAACGCACACATGGAGAGCAACGTTACGTGGGAACTATTTATAATAAGAGGAAAAACCACGAGAAAGATAAAAGATCATTCCATCAAATGCCAAGGTTACAACAGTCAAATAAATGCATTCATCTTCACAACAAAAATAAATATATAAAGACAAAGTATTTTAACGAGCTAGGCCTACTAACAAATAAACCCACTCGCGAAATACCACCGGCCAATCCGTAAAATGAAAATTACTACCTTTCTTAGGTCAATATGTCGGACCCGCCATCTTTCTTTGTCTCTATTGCCCGCATCTATAAAGCTTCTCAATTTCGTTTGCTCATTTATTTCATACAAGTTCACCCTCTCCTTTTCTGGTTATACATTTTAATGAACAAGTAATGTTTCGATGCATTTTGATGGTTGCAAAAAAATTTTTAACTCTAGGTGTATGCAATTTATGTATTAAGTACCTCTGGTGTATAAATATATTTTTTATTTTTTAAAAAATAGGAGTATTTTAGTCATTTAAAAATGACTAAAACTTCCTCTATTTAAAAAAAATATGTATAAGTGTCTCGAAAAATTGTAAAATTTGATGTATAAATTAAATAAATACACGTAAAACAATAGTTTTCTAAAAAAAATTCGAAAAATATATTTAAAAAATGGACTTTTGTACCCTGATACATTGAAACATTACTCTTAAAGATCAGCTGGTACCCGTAAACAGAGTTGTAAAGACACCGAAGTAAGTCGCTCTTTCATCTGGTACCCGTAAGCTGTTTGAGAAATTGTTTACCTGGTTTGGAAATTGGAATTACAAGCCACACGAAAACATAATTTTCATGTGTTTTTTCTGCGAAGGCAAAGGAAAATTTTCGTAGATTCACCTTAACTTTTGAAATAAATATATATATATATATATAACAATGCTAATTTGGGATTTGCTTAAATGCAATCGGTCGGCTGGAAACCCCATTTTTTTTATTTTTTTTTATAAAACTCTTAATCTAGGTGAATTTAATTTATAATCCAAGTTTTATCTTTTTGAAAATGTGTGTGTATATTTTTTATTTTTGAAAATATAGATAGTTTAGTTATTTAAAAAGTACCAAAATCCTCTGTTTTTTAACAATTGACTAAATATGTGTACACGTTTCCGTAAAATTCAATTAAATATATATACATATATCCAAATATAGTAAAACTTATTTGTAAGTTAAATATACCTACAAAAGTTTTATAAAAGAAAATGTCAGAAAAATAATAAATGAGATTTTCAGCCGGATAATTTCAAGTTGGATTGATCATTTTCCTGTTAATTTTTGCTACAAAAGGTATAGCTACTTAATTTTTCAGCTCTATATTTGATCATTCTCCATCGATTGATTAGCATTGTTTATAGAGCAACTTGCATTTGCCTACCATCGATCATTTTTGCACTTTTGCAAAATTTACCCAAATGATTGATTCTGCAAAAACAGAACCAATAGGAATGATCAAAAACAAACGTCTGCACGATTTTTTTTTTTTTTTCGTTTCTCATTAAAATTCTCTAATCATTTATAATATTCATATATATAGTTATAATTCTATAAATCAAATGTTTTGGAAAATTTCAGGCTTTTTTCTTTCAAATTTCTCTAACTTTATGAAATGACATAATAACGTCTATGTTTTGATATTTGCAAAACTAACTATCTAATTTAAAAATTTTGAAAATTAAATCCTACGTAAATGGCTTCTTTTGTTTTTCTTTTGGTTTTTCATAAATTATATGGACTGCTTCTCCTGCTGCGTTGAATTCAAAACAGTTATACTTTTGATTCAAGAATAAGTTATGTTCCGAATGGGAGGAATTCAAATCTTTCATCTAGTTGCAAATTACATCAATTTATTTTTGGATGGTGTGTAAGGAATGGTGCAACCACAAAAATTGCCTACCTTTTCTTATCTGTTTTAGCCTTTGATGATAGGCTACTGTTTGAGTGATTTGTTGTTTAAAAAATGCAGTCATATATTTTTTTTTATGTTGTCGTTTCCCACGACTTTTGGTTTTCACAGCAGCATAGATATCCCAATGAACCTGTTGATACTAGGCTACAAATTCAAATAGATTTGCAAAACTTAAGCCAGACAGAAGATCAAGTTCAGTTATTGGAATTTTGCATCTTTGATATATAGATTCACGTTCTACTGGCCTTTTTTGTTGGATCTTTTGTCACCAATTGAACTAGCAAGCCACGAATTGGCCATAGGAAGAGAGACAACTGCTGCAAGAAGCATTGAGAGATGGACGGTTTGAGCTGCCTTTAACTAAATTTCCTCGTTGAAGATGCATTGATACTCGCGTGTAGAGTATTGAAGTATGATTCAAAGCTCTCGTTGCTGCATCTGCCTATTTTCTTGCATTCTCAGCAACGTATCCATGTTCTCCATACTTGCTACAGCATGTTCTGACGTGTAACAGTCCATTAGTCTAGCACCTCCGCATTATCCCTTTTTTCAGCAGCATTTTCATGTAGCTAAACGTGCATAGACAGTTACTTGTATGGTTCTAGCCTATAAATAGGCAAGCTGGTTTCTTCTTTTTGAGTAGTCACATCTATATCCAGACAATTCAGATAGTGCATTCCTCTTTTATTTTCCCTTCAAATACCTAACAGTTTGCATTTGTCTCCCAACCGTTTGAGTTTTTGCCTCTTAGAATTTCTGCTTCAACAAATTTGGTATCGGACCAGTTCCATTCCTCGCCAAATTGAGAGATGACTAGTGATGGAAATGTAATGAATGCTGCACAACCACTCATTCCAGTCTTCAAAGGAGAAAGCTATGAATTATGGAGCATCAGAATGAAGACTCTACTGAAGTCTCAAGATTTATGGGACTTAGTAGAAAGTGGTATGTAGATCCTAATGATGAGAATAGGTTGAAAGACAACAAAAAGAAAGACTACAAGGCATTGGTGATCATTCAGCAGGCTGTCCATGATAGTGTTTTCTCAAGAATGGCAACACCCACTACTTCAAAGGATGCTTGGGCAATTTTGCAAATGGAGTTTAAAGGTGATTCAAGAGTAATTATGGTAAAACTACAATCTCTTCCTTGTGATTTTGAAACCCTATTTATGCAAAATGGAGAATCTGTATAGTACTTTTTGTCTCGAGCAATGACAGTAGTCAGTCTAATGTGATCTTTCAGAGAGAAGATCAAAGATCAAAAAATTGTTGAAAAGGTATTACAGAGTTTGACTCCAAAATTTGATCATGTTATTATAACAATAGAAGAATCTAAGGATTTATCAAAATTTTCATTTGATGAATTAATGGGGTTTTTACAAACTCATGAGTTCATAATTAATAGATCACTTGAAAAATGTGAAGAAAAAGCATTTTAGGTGAAGGGCACAACTGCCAAATATAATGAAATTGAAATTGGCAAAGGTCATGGAAGAGGAAGATTCCATGATAGAGGCCAAGGCAGAGGAAGAGGCAGAGGTAGATCTAATGAATAACAAAGGCAGTTAAATGAACAAAGGAGCTATAAAAATGATATTAAATGTCATCATTGCAAAAAATTTAGCCACGTGAAAGCAAATTTAGCACATAATTTGCTAAGTATTGGCTAGTGGATACTCAATATTATTTGAAGATGGTGCATGTGTCATTAAGGAAATGCAGTCAGGGCTGATGATGATCAATGTCCATATGACTCAAAACAAAATGTTTCCATTGGAAGTCTCTGAAGTGGAAAAGTTTGCTTTAGCAACCAGCGGAGATGGCTCTGAGATGTGGCATTTGCGGTATGGGCATCGAAATATAAAAGGTTTGAAACTGTTGAATAACAAAGGTATGGTTTCTGGATTACCAAAAATTAATATAATTGATCTATGTGAAGGATGCATATATGGAAAACAAACTAGAAGTCTACTTCTAGTTGGAAAATCTTGGAGGGCTACAAATTGTCTTGAATTAATACATGCTGGTTTATGTGGTCCTGTGAATTCTGAGTCATTCGGTGGAAGTCGTTATTTCTTTCTTCTCACTGATGATTACAGCCATATGGGTTGGATATGTTTTTTGATAAACAAATTAGAAACATTTGAGAAATTTAAACAATCCAAAGCTAAGGTTGAAAGACAGAGTGGCTCCTAGATTAAAACACTATGCACGGATAGAGGTGGTGAATTCTTATCAAATAAATTTAACCATTTTTGTAAGGAATTTGGCATTCACGAGGAATTAACTACACTTTACACTCCAGAGCAAAAAGGTGTTGCCGAATGTAAGAATCAAACAATCATGGAGATGGCAAGAAGTTTGCGAAAAAGAAAAGGACTTCCAAATCAGTTTTAGGCTGGATCAGTAGCAACATCGGCTTATTTGTTCAATCTCTCTCCCACAAAAGCAATTTTGAATTAAAATTCATATAAAGCTTGTCGAGGTATAAAGCCATCAGTAATTCACTTAAAATTTTTTAGTTGTATAGCCTATGTATTTGTAAATTCTCAAGTACATCATAAACTTGATGAAAAATCCACAAAATTCATTTTTGTTAGTTATTGCTCTCAATCCAAAGCATATCGGCTATATAATCCTCTTGATGGCAAGATGATAATTAGCAGGGATGTAATATTTGATGAAGATGCAAGTTGGGATTAGCTTAAAAAATGTGAAGACCAAATACAAGTTTCAATATCAAATGAGTCATTACAAAGTGAAGGTCAAAGGCTAACTCCTATAAGTTCACATGATTTCTTTACCATGTCACCAACCTCATCATTTTCAAAATCATGAAGTGCATCATCTTCTACAAACCTTTCGACCACTAAAGAGTCTTTGAATGACACTCCACCTAGAAAGTTCAGGTCTTTAAAAGAAATATATGAGTCTTACCAATTTGCTCTTTTTGTTTCAGATCCCAGAACTTATGAAGAAGTTGTAACAAAGGAAGAATGGCGAAGTGCAATGAAAGAAGAATTGTTAAAAATCCAAAAGAATGACACATGGGAGCTGGTGAACTTACTTGAAGGCAAGAGTGCAATTGATTTGAAGTGGATATTTAAAATAAATTACCATGCTGACAGAAGTATACAAAAGCACAAAGCTTGACTTGTGGCAAAAGGATATGTGCAGCAACATGGTATTGACTTTGAAGAAACTTTTTCTCCAGTAGCTCATCTTGAAACTGCGAGAATTGTTTTATCTTTGGTTGCACAATTATAATATGGCATGTTTATCAATTTGATGTCAAATCTGTTGGTTCCAAGTTAATGGCAATTACCCAAAAGAGGAGGGGTGAATTGAATTGGGTATTTAAAATTTTTCAATTTAAATTGAAAATTGTTTCCCGGTTTGGTTTTGCCCCTTTAATGAAACAAATGGAAAGCAATAAGATAATAAATGCGGAAATGAAAGTCAATGGTGAAGATTTATAGTGGTTCGGGCAACCTTCCCTATTCCACTCTTCCAAACTCACACCCCTTGTGACTGAGATTCCACTATGTATTCCACAAATACTACTAGAGCATCTACTCTCTTCTAGATTCTAGTTCTAAAGGGCATATACAATATATAGCACAAGTAGGTAATGAGTCCCACTCTAGTCACAATGGTAATTTGCTATCACTTGGTTTGAAACACCAAAATTAAATCAAGTATCAAAATAAAATAACAAATTTAAAAAGAAAAAGATCTACACTTTACAGATTTGTATAGACAAGTTTCAGCTCGAGGAAGAACTCGTAGAATTGACGATTTGATCAACGTCGGAGTATGCAGCAAGTTGAAGCTTGTTCTACCTTCAAATCGTATATAGATCACTCAAGGCTAGAAAGAAATGAGATTTAGACCTTAGTAGCTTTTCTTTCCTCTTTTTCTGCTCTTTCTTACTTTCTTTCACGTTCACTTGAGTGTTTATATATAATGGAATGAGAGATTTGAACGTTAGAGAATTGGTTGGCGCATAATAAATGCGCCAACGTTCAAATTTTCAAACGTTGCAACCCAAGTTATAGGTGGAGTGGACTTCAGGTGCGACTTCACCCAAGTCGTAGGCTGGAGTCGACCTCGGGTGCTGCTGGCCCCGAATTAATGGCAAAACCCAAGAGGGAGGGGTGAATTAGGTTCTTAAAAAATTCTTTGGTAACTTAAAAACTTAACCCCTTGAAAGTTTAATCCCCTTGGTAGAAGAAATGAAATGGAAAGCA
>JAXCLR010000063.1:7691340-7702135 GCA_035584095.1 Annona squamosa | reverse complement strand
CAATAATTACAAGGACCAACATTATTTCTGGACTTTGATCTGGACTGAGATTTATTATTGTTGAAATTTCTTTGCTTAGACCTCCCTCTAGCAAATAATACTTCAGCTTGATTATTAGTATTAGAAATACCATACAATTCTTTTTCAATTTGTTCTCTTGACACCAAAGTTGTCTTAATTTTACTAATAGAAATTGTGTCCTTTCCATAAATGATTGTCTCTCTAAAGTGCTTATAAGAGGAGGGTAGAGATCAAAGCTTGATCTTCAGCTTCGATTTTGGCGCCAATATTTTCCAACTCAACAATAATAAAAGTAAATTCATCAAGATGTGATTTAATAGGTGTACCTTCTGTCATTTGAAGCATGAATAAACGTTGTTTTAGCAAAAGCTTATTTGTGACGCTTTTTGCTAAATATAAGGCTTCCAATTTATCCCATGCGGCCTTTGCCGTGGTTTTCTTAGTTATCTCTTGCAAAACTTCATTTGAAAGACTTAACTGAACTGCTGATAGGCTTTGATATCCATCTCATCCTTCTGCTCATTGCTCAAAGTGGTCGTCATCTTGTCTTTTCTCAAGATGGCTTTCTGCAACCCGTTCTGAGTCAAGATGGCTTTCATCTTGATCTGCCACAAACTGAAACTGATTTTGCAATCAAATTTATCTATCTTGAACTTTGTTGTAGTCATCCTAACGCCCAATAAAGAATAACAGGCTCTGATACCAATTTGTTAGGAAATAATCCTACAAAACAATAAAGTAATGTGGAAAACAAGAGAAAGAGAAATAAAGTATGCGCAGATTTTTTACATGGAAAACCCTTCAATATGAAGGGAAAAACCACGGGCGAAGGAGGAGAAAATCCACTATCAAAAATAATATTACAAGAGGTGGAGAACTCTCAAAAGGGAAAAACCCTTGAACCCAATACACCCCAAATAACTCTCAAAAAGACCAAACTTCACCAATGAGTCTATAAGAGAGCTTTGAAAAAATTGATAGAAAACACCTAAGAGCTAGTCTCCTTTTATAGGCTTAAGAGCAAGCTCTACGCAAAAGACTTTTAGTATGAAAAGAATTGTGTATGATAAAGATTGTGTATTGGTTACGCAAAAGACTTCTAATAGGAAGAGGATTGTGTAATGGTTTGGTTGAATAGCAAGTCACCTCCAACAGGAAGTCTCTAGAGTGGAAAATTTTGCTTTAGTAACCAGTGGAGATGACTCTAAGATGTAGCATTTGCGGTATGGGCATCTAAACATAAAAGGTTTGAAACTGTTGATTAACAAAGGTATGGTTTTTGGATTACAAAAAATTTATACAATTGATCTATTTGAAGGATGCATATATGTAAAACAAACTAGAAATCCATTTCCAATTGGAAAAGCTTGGAGGGCTACGAAGTGTCTTGAATTAATACATGCTAATTTATGTGGTCCTATGAATTCTGAGTCATTTGGCGGGAGTCATTATTTCTTTCTTCTTCTGACGATTACAACCATATAAGTTGGATATATTTTTTCACAGACAAATCAGAAACATTCGAGAAATTTAAATAATTCAAAGCTACGGTTGAAAGATAGAGTGGCTCCTAGATTAAAATACTTTGCATGGATAGAGGTGGTGAATTCTTATCAAATAAATTTAACCATTTTTGTGAGGAATTTGGCATTCACAGGGAATTAACTGCACCTTACACTTCGGAGCGAAACGGTGTTGCCGAATGTAAGAATCAAACAATCTAGCAACATCGATTTATTTGTCAAATCTCTCTCCTACAAAAGCGGTTTTGAATTAAACATCATATGAAGCTTGTCGAGGTACAAAGCCATCAGTAAGTCACTTAAAAATTTTTGGTTGTATAGCCTATGTATTTGTAAATTCTCAAGTATGTCATAAACTTGATTAAAAAAATCCACAAAATGCATTTTTTTTAGTTATTGCTCTCAATCCAAAGCATATTAGCTATATTATCCTCTTGATGGCATGATGATAATTAGCAAGGATGTAATTTTTGATGAACATGCAAGTTGGAATTGGCTTAAAAAAAGTAAAGAGAAAATACAAGTTTCAATATCAAATGAGTCATTACAAAGTGAAGGTCAAATGCTAACTCCTATAAGTTCACCTGATTTCTCTACCATGTCACCCACCTCATCATCTTCAGCATCACCAAGTGCATCATCTTCAACAAACCTTTCAACCACTAAAGAGTCTTTGAACGACACTCCACCTAGAAAGTTTAGGTCTTTGAAAGAAATATATGAGTCTTGCCAATTTGCTCTTTTTGTTTCAGATCCCACAACTTATGAAGAAGTTGCAACAAAGGAAGAATGGTAAAGTGCAATGAAAGATAAACTGTTAACAATCCAAAAGAATGACACATGGGAGCTGGTGAACTTACCTGAAAGTAAGAGTGCAATTGATTTGAAGTGGATATTTAAAACAAATTATCATGCTGATAGAAGTATACAAAAGCATAAAGCTCAACTTGTGGAAAAAGGATATGTGCAGTAAGATGATATTGACTTCGAAGAAACTTTCTCTCCAGTAGCTCATCTTGAAACTGTGAGAATTGTTTTATCTTTGGCTGCACAATTATAATGGCATGTTTATCAATTTGATGTCAAGTTTGCATTTTTAAATGGAGACTTACAAGAGGAAGTCTATGTAGCTCAACCCATAGGTTTTATTATGGAAGGCAATGAGACAAAAGTGTACAGGTTGAAAAAGGCCTTGTACGGCTTGAAGCAAGCTCCGCAATGATGGTATAGTAAAATTGACAACTATTTTCAGCAAAATGGGTTCATAAGAAGTGAGAATGAACCTACTCTCTATCTCAAGAAGCGAGGTAGAAGTGATTTCATCATCATTTGTCTTTATGTTGATGATATTGTTTACACAAGCTCTTCTAACTCACTTACGGTTGAATTTAAAACACACATGATGGTAAAGTTTGGTATGTCAGATATGGGGTTATTACATTATTTCCTTGTTCTTTAAATGCAACAAGCAGATGATGGAATTTTTATTTCACAGAAGACGTATGCCAAGGATCTTCTTAACAAGTTTGGTATGCTAAATTGTAAATACACAGCTACACCCATGAATATTAATGAGAAATTGCAGGCTAAAATAGAGCGGAGATGGCTAATGCTACAAGTTTTAGAAGCTTGGTTGGAGGTTTAATTTATCTAACCCACACTCAGCCTGACATTGCATTTTTCTATTGGTTCGATTTCAAGATTCATACAATATCCTTTAAGAAATCATTATGGTTCAGCAAAGCGGGTTTTGCATTACATTGCTGGAACAATGAATTTTGGAATTTGGTAGAGAAAAGTTTCTGATTTTAAGTTATGTGGGTTCATTGATAGTGATTGAGCAAGCTCATTGGATGATAGGAAAAACGTTTCTGCAAATGTTTTCACTCTTAGTTCAGGAGCAATTACTTGGAGTTCAAAGAAACAAGCCGCAATGGCATTGTCTTCTTCAGAAGCAAAATATATTTCAGCAACTTTAGTGACATGTCAAGCTATTTGGTTAAGAAAAATATTAGCAGATCTTCATCAAAGGCAAGGAGGAGCAACTAATTTTTTTGTGACAACAAAGCAACAATTGCCATGACAAAAAATCCAACTTTTTATGGTAGAACAAAGCATATTCACATCTGTTTTCATTTCACTAGAGATTTTGTTGCAAAGGAGGAAATCACATTAAAATATTGCAACACAAATGATCAAACGACAGATATACTTACAAAATCTTTGCCAAAAGAGAAGTTTAAATTCTTCAGATCTCAACTTGGTGTCTGCAAGTTTGAATCAAGGGAGAATGTTGAAGGATGATTCAAAGCTCTTGTTACCGCATCTGCCCATTTTCTCATGTTCTCAGCAATGTGTACATATTCTTAGCAACGGGTCCATGCTCTGTTGCAACATTTTTTTGACGTGTTGCAATCCATTTGTCCAACACCTTTTCATTTTCTCCTTTTCCAGCAGCATTTTCATGTAATTAAATGTGTATAGACAGTTACTTACATGGTTGTCGGCTATAAATAGGCAAGCTATTTTCTTCTTATTGAGTAGTCACATCCGGATCCAGCAAAATTTAGATAGTGCATTCCTCTTTTATTTTCCCTTTGCAAATACCGTGCGGTTTGCATTTGTCTCCCAACTGTTTGGGTTTTTGCCTCTTACAATTTTTGCTCCAACATAGCGGTGGGTTACAAGCTTGCCAAAGAAGTTTCCTAGGAAAGCTATTAATTTGCACGCTATAGTCTGAAAGTAGGGAAAGATTGGCAAAGGCTAATACGAGAGAAGAAAGGAGACGAAGAAGCTGGCCACTTGTAGAATCCAGCAACTGCTAGCCGCATTCTCTGTCACGGCTGTCGTAGCGGAAGAGAAGAGAAAGGGAGAAGTGAAGAAGAAGCAGAGACGAGGAAGGGAGAGGGGGAGCAGAGGGAGGAGGGAAAGGAGGAACTTGTCCACACCATAATGTTGGCCACTCATCTTACTGACGCTGTCACCCCCTCCACTGTCGACGACCAGATGTAAGAAGGAAATGTGTTTCTTCGTGTGTTTTTAAATTTTCCTCTTAAATTGTGTTAAAACCATGGAGTTTTGTTTATATCTAAGTAAATTATTATTACGAAAAGAGAAATTATGAAAAAAAGGGATTTGGATTCAACGGTGATGGGAGTATATTGGGGTTTCGAATTTCAATTTTCATTGTATATTAATCATGTTAATAATTTTAATTTAGGATTGTGTAAACCTTGATTCTTATGGGCGGAATCATGTATTTAGGAAAGAATTGAAGCTTACATCAAGCTTTAAAAAATGGATAGGCAGAGACAACATGAATTAGGAATATTGATTTTACTTTTCTCCTGCCTTAGATGATTTAGAGGTAATTTTTAGACTGATTTCATGTTGAAATTTTGTTACAAAAAGAGATCAACATCTATGCAACCTTAAATTGTTGGACTAGGAACAGCATTGGGGGATTACATTTTCATGAGGTTGTTATGGGAGTTAAAACAAAAATGTGTAGTGAAGTATTGATGGATAGTGCAACATGGATTTTGAAATAAAATTCTGAAAGTTATAAAATTTGTGAATGCAAAAATGAAACTTCTATGTAAATAATGTGGAGAGTGCTTAAATAAGCATGACAATAATATTATGTGTGTCGAAAATATTTATAAAGGTGATGGATTAAATTAACAATGTGTGTAGTTGGATTGACTTGCTTTACCTCGTCAAATTGCGTGATGTAAGGATAGAAGGGGGCTAAATCTTTAACTTTTAAGGCTTGAAAGTACCATATACACTAGTTGTTAGTACCCTTTGCCAAAACTAAACTCATGGACTTAAAAAATAGAATATTGTGACTTCAAAACTTTGGAATCTACTTTAATTTGTGGGGCTTACAAAGATGCAGTCAAACTTATCTCAAATATCACGAAAATTATATGTGATGTAAGATATTACCATTGCTTCAAAAATGGCTACTACTCTTGTAGAGATTACTGGTGGTTACGTCTTGAAAAGTGCCTATTTAACTATGTTGTTGTGGTTAACATAGAGAGCTTAAGGATTTCTATTTTCCACCTATTAGGATGCTCTTAGAGAGCTAGTCAAAAAAATGCTAGTTTCAGGTTGATTTTCGAACTTTGGTAACTAGGGTCAAGTTTATAACCTTTATGAGGAAATGATGATGACTTGTATCCCATTATTTTTTCTTTTTTCTTTTGGATGGCATTTGGGTCTTGCCGTAGTATTACAATGTGTCGTTGCAATTTAGCTTCAATTTATGTTAATTGTAACTACCGTATGTCTGTAATTTGGGACGATGATTTTAATGTATTTAAAGAAGTATTTTTCTCTATAAAGGTGCTTTTATCTCACTTGAATTTAGGATATTTATTTATAGAGCTGTGTTTGAAAAAATTTTTTACTTCTCTGTATGAGGCTGTCTTTGTATGAATAAAATGCTAGTTATGTTTTTTTTTTTTTGTATAAAACTCTATGGTTGTATGAATATAAAGAGAGAAACTTTACTATTTTTCTACTTGTAATGTGCGCCAAACCTAATGGCAAAACCGAGGGGATCCTTTTAAATGCTTGGAATAGTATCTATTGGTTGCAACAAGGCTATAACTCTGTACATTTAGAATAGAAAAAAATATTACATCCTACCCTAGGATAGTTTTTCATTCCATTTTTTCTTTTTGATTAAAACATATAAATCAGATTTATTATTCTATTAGGCTCATCTGATTTTGGCATTTCGGTGTGATCATTCTATAGAAAAGTTCGATTTATATTTCTAAAGAAACTTACATTTTAATTTTCATTAATCTTTTAACAAATTTACATAATCAATTTTATTACTAAAATATTTTTATTTTTAGTATAGGTTAAAACCGAGGTTGGTTAAAGAAATTTAAAGTTGGATTACGTCACTTCTACAATAATGTTTTGAAGAGAAACGATTAGAATTATTTTGTACATATTTAATTAATATCTTAATGATACTATATCACTTTTTAGCCTTTGAAAGAACTGTGTTTTTTTTACATTATTGCAATAAAAATGTAAAATATATCACTCTATGTCTTTCAATATAATTATATTTTTTTGAGGTATATGCAAAATTACGTTATTTTATTCTCTTTGACTTCGTTTATATCTTTGTTATAGTGCAGCTCTTTTTAAATTACTTACTTTACATTATTTGTCAATTATATGAGAGTTCTTAACTGCTTGCATGTAATATTTATTTCATCTTCTTCTTTAATTTTCGTGAATCAAGTAATGATGTTCTTGGTTGTGTTTTTTATGATTTTAGAAAAATTTATTTTAACACATCCAAACATGGCTCATATAATAGTACAAAAAATTTAAAATATATATATGCGGAGTCTTTGATGATTATTAAAAAAAGTGATTTGGTGGGTTAACATATATATGATAAATATGCGGTTGCCACACGAGTCACCCTCTTCGATTATTTTTAAAAAAATTTATTGTTATCTCACCTAAGTAAGCTTATATAAAATTTTTAAAATTTTTTTTGCCTTAACTAAATGAATCTTTTTGAATTGTTAAAATTTAAAAAAAAATTATTTATCATGTACTAGTGTATAAATGAAATAATAAATTTTTAAAATTTTGTATAAGCCCATTGAAGTGGGGTCATGTATTTCCAGTAGAAAAGTAGGAAAGTCAAAGTTCATCAATGGCTAGAAAATTAAGCCCCGTATGTCGTTTTTCACTATAAATACACCTATTAAGTTGCAAGGATATAAAAAATTCACAAAAAATCAATTAAGGAACAAAGGAAGAATTTAGTTGAAACAACATAATGCAATTTAGACTAAGAGCTAAAATAAGATCATATACTATAAAAATAAATAACATGAGGTGCTATTTTCAGTAAAAAGAATTGCAAAAAACCTAGTGATGGTACTATCCTTTTAAGCTTGTGTACGTATAAGATGCAAATTATTTTGAATGTTATTAATTTTTGGATCATTGAAAGGCTAAATAAAATTTGTGCTATTAGGATATTTAGTGCTTAATAATTTTAGTGCCAACCTATTAAGAATAACATTATTTCTAAAATAAAATAATTAATGTTATCCATAAATTAATATTCTCAAGTGCGGGATGAATTAGTAAAATTTACACATAAATTAATCTTCTCACGTTATTATTGTACAAATTTGATTATATTTAATTTTTAAGGAAATAACATAGGTGTGGACTAAAATTTGTGCAATTAGTTCATTTTATATGATCCATTGCTGTATAAAATAAAATTATTTTTATGACAAATAATTAAAATTACCTGTTAAATAATATTCTCATGTGAACAATGCAGTATTTTCTTTTGGATTAAAATTAGTTACAGGGCAACGACATAAGGTGCAGAATAAAATTTATGCAAATAATTTATTTGATACTTAATAATTTTGATACTATCCTTATTGAAATTAAAATTAATTTACCAACATAATCCAAATTACCCGTAAAATAATATTCTTACATGGATATTACACTATTTTCTTCTAGATTGTAATTATTCTAAGATCAATCATCTAAGTTGCAAAATAAAATTTGTGGAATTAATTTATTCAGTGCTTAAAAATTTTGATACCACTCTATTAAAAAATATAACTACATTTGAGACAAATAATTTAAATTGTCTATGAAATAATATTTTCATGTGAATTTTACACTCTTTTTTCTTGATTATAATTATTTTTGGGTCTTATTTGGTGCTTAAAAATTTTGAGACCAACCATATTAAAAAATAAAAATAATAGCAAGGGATAATTGGATGACAACTTATGGTTGCCTCATGCATTTCACTACATATATGTTTTATAAAATTTATTTTCATCCTTACCATATTTTTTGTGAATTTGAAATAAATTATCATTATTGAATTATTTTGTAACAAATAATATTGAATTATTTATAAAATAACTTTATTATTATTAAAAATAAACTATAGGGGTCTAATCTAAAAAAATTATAGTGTATAGAGCTTATTTTGTAATTATTCAATAAGTTAAAATATAAATTAAGGTATTGAGTTCATCAAATATATTAATTAGATTATACGTTCTAAGAATTTAATAAAATTTTAATGATCTTTTGAAATTTATTATTTAATATTTTTTATAATTTACATATTATATTTATAGATAATACGTTCAATATAAATTATATCGATAACCTGTAAGCAAAGTTCTTCATCATGACAACATCTAACCACTACAAGCAATATGTCAGCATGACATCACCGGTTGTCGACATATGAAGACAAACTCATCATTCGAACAAGCAATTCATCTACAATGAAGAATCTCAATGTGGCAATGAGGAGCATCTCCAAATAGTGAAAGAAGTTAACAGCTTTGGCGGGCTGTCATTATAAAACTCTTTCAAGTTGTCATTCAACCCAAAAGAAGCCAAAGCAGCAAGCATCTCTAGCTTGCTGGATGTTAATAAAGTCGTCTCATCATCAGCTCAAGATCAACACAAGAGTAACCCAAGAAATTATTAAAAGGATGTTAAAGAAGAAGGGGGCACTGAAGCATTCTACATCCAAAGCTTGCTAAGAAGATCACTCCTTCTAACAAGAGCTCTCTCTTTTTTTTTTTTCTCTCTCTCATCAACCTTATAAACCCTCTGCCCTATAAACTTATTTCTCTCAAACCTCTATGTAATACAATCTCAAGATCTTGCTAAAGATTAAAATTGTTAACTTAAAGCTTAATCTCACTCAAACTTTTAAGTTTTATTTTTGAAATCTATATTTCAAACTCATATTGTAAACTTTCTTTATCGATCAGTTATTTGCCAGCAAATTTATTCTCTATATTTGCATACTTGCATGTATTTTTTATTAAAAAGGAAACTATTGAGATGAAATATTTAATCAAACGAAGATAGAATATTTTGATAAAACACAAAATTTATCTAAATCATCTAAAAGACCTTGAAAGAATCTTAAAACGACAACATAAGCTAAACCTAAGACTACAATAGTTCGACAAAAATTTCTGTAAAAACTAAAGGATGACATTATAATGGACCAACATCTACTCTAGCTTGATGATGATATTAATGCTGAACTAGCATTTTGGCTGCAAACATTCCACAGGACTTATTTTTAGTTCAAGGACTTGTTCATCAACATAGTCTAGCCATAAAATTATTAGACATATTAATAGAAAGAGAAAGGCAACACCCCATTGGTTTAGAAGATAAATTACCATTGATCTAAAATCTGACAAAAAGAAACTAGAAAAATAATTATCATGACTTGTTGTTTAAACTTTTTCTAAATTTTCCTATATCAAAATCTCCTTTGTTTATACCACATGAGATACATTTGAATATATATGTATTTCTATAAAATTCTTTTTCTATATAACCCTTTTCCATATTTAAAATCTTAATGGTTGATGAAAAATATACTCTATCCATTATATTTAATATCATTTTTAGCATCTTGGAAATCTTTTTATTTGTTTAGTTTCACTATCCATGGATCCCATTTAGAAATGTGTAAAGTCACCATAATAAAATTATTTAATGTTAAAATATCAATTTTAAAATAGTTTTTTCAACATCTAAATCATCTAAAATATCACTATTATGTAGATAAATCGTTCTACAAAATATTATTATATTCTAATATATGTGTGAATGAATTTATACATTTTTAATAATTTACACATGAATATCTATATTTTTCAACAAATGTGACCCATAAGTATATTTGATCGAGATGAAACTTGGTCTGCTTGATAAACAAATTATGTTAAATACAATGAATGATTGAATTTTCCATCAATAATCAAAATCTTAAAATTTTAGGGGGTTATATGGCTCCGCTTCTATATAACTTGGTTACATTGAAGTGGAGCCTATACATATGTGAAATCTATCTGTGCAGTTAGCTCAAAATGGGCCCCACATACACTTAAATATATTGATACTTTATATAATTTTTTATTCATATATAAATTATATTTGAAATAATTTACATATTGAAAAAATAACTTTAAAATTTTATTTATATCAAACTATTTTATTAGAATAAATTTCTACCATTTTCAGATAAGGTTTATACCCATCCAATTTGGGAAAAAATTGATGTGTTAATAAAATAAATAATTTTAAATATAATAGGTAAAGTATATTATAATTTTATATAACTTGTGGTATAGTTAACTGCACTAGAATATCTATCTATGTATAAATATATATAA
>JAXCLR010000063.1:7673119-7691240 GCA_035584095.1 Annona squamosa | reverse complement strand
TCAAATTAGTCTTTGTTAATCATCAAAACTCATGCTTTGGTCAATTTTGTTTTGTTTTAAACATTGTTTTCAACAAATTTAACTTTCATTTAGGCTTATCTGAAATTCTTATATACATATATATTTTTAATAATTATAATTTTTCTTAAACCCCACTTATCACAAATAAATTTTATATCATACTTTTAAAATTAAAATTAATCATTTAGGAGCCACCTTTAAACCTAAATTCATCACTCATGCACTGCCCAACTTTGTCCAATTAGATGAGAGGTTTTAAGGCTTTAAAATTAAAGGATTTTACCCTTTCATTTTCACATGATTTATATACAACAAGTTTAAAATTTTTAACCCTCCAACCATTCATATACATGTCATACAATCGTCACTCATTCATTTAATTTTTTTTTGATATTCGTTTGATATTAAAATTATATAAAACTCACCCTGCACACATTTAGTTTAAAGAAATCTTATACCTCATAAAAATTTCCTAACTATCTAATTTTATTTATCATATATATCTAGATTTTGGCTTCAAAATTTGCACATTTTGATCTAAATCCATGTTCATATACTATTAAATTACTAAACTTAATGTTTATACGAAAAAACACATACCCGTAACATATATACCCACCTGCCCTTTTTTCCACTTGATTTTCACATCCAAACGGGTTCAAAATTATTTATAAATCACCTTATATATAAATAGTATAAAAGCCCTATGCCTAGGCCACATTTTTAGGGCATCCTCACGTGCAATGTATGATGGAAATTTTGAATTTCCTTTCCTACACAAGATTATACATGTAATTTTTTACAAATAATACATCTCAACATCATTTAAATACATTATATAGAAATTTGGGGCAAAAATATTAAAGCTTTTCAACTCTTGAAATTTCAAATTCATGTATAGGATTCAATTTTCACATTTCATATACATTATTTGGCTCCCAACATGAAGATATCCATGAATCTACGAAAGCCCCCATGATTCCTTCCCATTTTAGGAAGAAATTTCAAAACCTTAAGTCTCCATAGCCAAAAATCCGAACTTCCATCTTATTTTCTATAATTCCTTTCTTCATTCTTATAAATCTACCCATATTTAACAAAATCTCCATGATTTTCATAAGCTTGGAAAGAAAATTTTGAAAATTAACAAAAACTCATCTTCCTTACCTCCGGCCGATGATGTGTCAGCAACGGCGGGGATAGATGGCTAGTGTCGGCGACAGCGGGGATAGATGGCATGGATGCAGCGGCCAACTCTTCCTCTCTCCCTCCTTTCCTTCTCTTTCTCCATCTTTTCTTCTCCTTCTCTTTTTCTTTTTTTTTCTCCTCTCCCCTGCTCATTCTCTTTCTCTCTGTTCGTGCGATGGGAGAGAAAAGGGGCTGCCTTATGTGGCCCCACTTAAGGTAGTTCGCATGTATACATGTACGGCTACCTTTCATATTATTTTTTTAATTTGTTGTAAATATCTATATTAACTATATGTCGCAAATCATGTTATTTTAAATCTTATGATTTGAACTTATAATACATGTTTAAAATCATTAAATCATTGTCATTCATTAATTTAAATAATTTAAATTAATTAATTACTTAAATTAAACCATTTAACTGAAACTCATTAATTAATCTAAAATTAAATAATACATTTTATTATTATTCCATTCAATATTAACACTCTAACTAATCATTATTTATTTATTAATTTTTTTTTCTTACTTTATAATTTTAGGCCATTAATAAATTTCTAATTCTATTAATTTCATGGCCCAAAATTTTCATTTATATATGTCACGTTCTTATGAGTTGCAAATCTGAAAAATGTGGGTACTACAATTAGTCCAACACCTTTGCATTTCCCCCCTTTTCAGCAGCATTTTCATTAGTTAAATGTGCATAGACAGTTACTTATATGGTTGTAAGCTATAAATAGGCAAGCTATTTTCTTCTTTTTGAGTAGTCATCTATATCCAGA
Source organism: Annona squamosa (assembly GCA_035584095.1). NCBI lineage: Eukaryota > Viridiplantae > Streptophyta > Magnoliopsida > Magnoliales > Annonaceae > Annona > Annona squamosa. Next base: position 7,689,246 of record JAXCLR010000063.1, on the reverse strand, counting down.
AAATTCAGATAGTGGCTTCCTCTTTTATTTTCCCTTTGCAAATACCGTGCGGTTTGCATTTGTCCTGCAGCCATTTGAGTTTTTGCCTCTTAAAAATTTTGCTTCAACATAGAGGTGGGTTAGAAGCTTGCCAAAGAAATTTCCTAGGGAAGCTATCAATTTGCATGCTATGGTCTAAACGTAGGGGAAGATTGGCAAAGGACAATATGAGAGAAGAAAGGAGACGAAGAAGTCGTCCACTTGTAGAATCCAGCAACTGCTCGCCACATCCTCTGTTACCGTTGTTGTAGAGGAAGAGAAGAGAAAGGGAGAAGCGAAGAAGAAGGAGAGAAGAGGAAGGGAGAGGGGGAGTAGAGGGAGGAGGGAAAGGAGGAACTTGTCCACGCCATAATGTTGGCCACTCATCTTGCCGACGCCGTCACCCCCTCTATTGCCGTCCACCGAAGGTAAGAAGGAAATGTGTTTTTTTGTGTGTTTTTAAATTTTCCTCTTAAATTGTGTTAAAACCATGGAATTTTGTTTATATCTAAGTAAATCTCTTATTATGAAATGAGAAATTATGAAAAATAGGGACTTGTATTTAACAGCGATGGGAGTATATTACAATTTCAAATCTCAATTTTCATTTTATATTAATCATGTTAATAATGTAGGATTGTGTAAATCTTGATTCTTATGGGCGGAATCATGTATTTAAGAAAGAATTGAAGCTTATGTCAAGCTTTAAAACAGGATAGGCAAAGAAAACATAAATTAGGAATATCACTTTTACTTTTCTCCTGACTTAGATGATTTAGAGGTAATTTTTAGACTGATTTCATGTTGAAATTTTGTTACAAAAAGAGATCAACATCTATCCAACCTTAAACCATTGGACTAAGAATAGCAGTTGGGCATTACATTTTCATAGGGTTGTTATGGGAATTAAATTGAAAGTATGTAGTGAATTATTGATGGATAGTGCAGCATGAATTTTGAAATAAAAATATGATAGTTATAAAAATTGTGAATGCAGAAATGAAACTTCTATCTAAATAATATAGAGAGTGCTTAAATAAGTATGACAATAATATTATGTGGGTCAAAAATATTTATAAAGGTAATGGTTTAAATTAACGATGTGTCTAGTTGGATTGACTTGGTTTACCTCATCAAATTGTGTGATGTAAGGATAGAAGGGGGCTAAATCCTCAACTTTTAAGGCTCGAAAGTACCATATACACTACTTGTTAGTACCCTTTGCCAAAACTAAACTCATGGACTTAAAAGTGGAATATCGTAACTTCGAAACTTTAGAATCTACTTTAATTTGTGAGGACTACCGCATTGCAGTCAAACTTATCTCAGATATCACAAAAATTATATGTGATATAAGATGTTACCATCACTTCAAAAATGGCTCCTACTCTTGTAGAGATTACTTGAAAGGTGCCTGTTTAACTATGTTCTTGTAGTTAATGTGGAGAGCTTAAGCATTTATATTTTACACCTTCTAGGATGCTCTTAGAGAATTTGTTAAAAAAAAATCCTGGTTTTAGGTTGATTTTTGAACTTTGGTAACTAGGGTCAAGTTTATTACCTTTATGAGGAAATTATGATGATTTGTGCCCCATTATTTTTCTTTTTGGATGGCATTTGGGTCTTGTCGTAGGACTTCAATGCTTTGTGGCAACTTTTAGCTTCAATTTATGTCAATTGTAACTACCATATGTCCTTAATTTGGGACGATGGTTTTAATGTATTTAAAAAAGTATTTTTCTCTATGGAGATATTTTTGTCTCACTTGAATTTAGGATATTTCTGTATAGAGATGTATTGGAAAATTTTTTCCTTCCCCATATGAGGTTGTCTTTGTATGAATAAAATGCAAGTTATGTTTTTTGTATAAAACTCTATGGTTGTATGATATGAAGAGAGAAACTTTACTATTTTTCTACTTGTAAAGTGTGCCAAACCTGATGACTAAACCAAGGGATCCTTTTGAATGCTTGGAACAATATCTATTGGTTGCAATAAGGCTACAACTCTATGTGTTTAGAATAGAAAAAAAAATTGCATCCTACCATAGGATAGTTTTTCTTTCCATTTTGTTTTTTTTATTAAAATGTATAGATTAGATTTATTATTCTGTTAGGCTCATCTAATTTTGGTATTTCTGTATCATCATTCTTATGTTTCAAACGAGATTGACATTTTAATTTTCATTGATCTTTTAACAAATTTACATAATCAATTTTATTTCTAAATTTTTTTTTTGGTATAGGTTAAAATGGATGTTGGTTAAAGAAATTTAAAGTTGTTACTTCTACAATAATGTTCTAAAGAGAAACGATTATAATTATTTTGTACATATTTAATTAACATCTGGATGTTACTATATCATTTTTTCAGCCTTTAAAAGAATAGTGTTTTTTTAAAAAACTATTGCAATAAAAAAGTAAAATATATCACTCTATGTCTTTCAAAATAACGATATTTTTTTGAGGTATATGCAAAATTACGTTATTTTTAATCTCTTAGACTTCATTTATATCTTTGTTTTAGTGCAACTCTTTTGAAATTACTTACTTTACATTCTTTGTCAATTATATTAGAGTTCTTAACTGCTTGCATGTAATATTTATCTCATCTTCTTCTTTAATTTTTATAAATCGAGTGATGATGTTCTTGGTTGTGTTTTTTATAATTTTAGAAAAATTTATTTTAACACATTCAAACAAGGCTCATATAATAGTACAAAAAATTTAATATATATATGGGGAGTCTTTGATGATTATTAAAAAAGTGATTTGGTGGCTTAACGTATATATGATAAATATACAGTTGTCATACGAGTCACCCTCTTCGACTACTTTTAAAATTTTTTATTGTTATCCCTCCTAAGTAAGCTTATATAAAATTTTTAAAATATTTTCCTTAACTAAATGAATCTTTTTTAATTATTAAAATTAAAAAAAATTGATTTATCATGTACTAGTGTATTAGACACCAGAAATTGCGTTTAGATGAAATAATAAAATTATAAAATTCTGTATAAGCCCATTGAAGTGGGGTCATGTATTTCCAGAAGAAAAATAGAAAAGTCAAAGCTCATCAATGGCTAGAATATTAACCCCATACGTAGTTTTTCACTATAAATACACTATGAAGGTGTAAGTATATAAAAAAGTTCACAAAAATTAATTAAGGAACAAAGGTAGAATTTAGTTGAAACAATTTAAGACAATTTAGACTAAGAGCCAAAATAAGATTATACATTATAAAAATAAATATCATGAAGTGCTATTTTTGGTAAAAAGAACTGTAAAAAACCTAGTGATGGTACTACCCTTTTAAGATTGTGTGCACATGAGATGCAAATTATATTGAATGTTATTAATTTTTGGACTATTGAAAGGCTAAATAAAATTTGTGCTATTATGATATTTAGTGCTTTATAATTATAGTGCCAACCTTTAAGAAAAACATTATTTCTGAAATAAAATAATTAATATTATCCTTTAATTAATATTCTTAAGTGTGGGATGACTTAGTAAAATTTACAAATAAATTAATCTCCTCACATTATTATTATACAAATTTGATTATATTTATTTTTAAGGAAATAATATATGTGTGGATTAAATTTGTACAATTAATTCATTTGATACTTAATAATTGTGATCCACTGCTATTGAAAATAAAGTTATTTTTGTGAAAATAATTAAAATTACTTGTCAAATAATGTTCTCATGTGAACAATGCAGTATTTTCTTTTGGATTAAAATTAGTTGCAAGGCAACAACATGAGGTGTAGGATAAAATTTATGCAAATAATTTATTTGATACTTAATAATTTTGTTACTATCCTTAGTGAAAATTAAAATTACTTTACTGACATAATTCAAATTACCCATAAAATATTATTCCCACATGGGTATTTTCTTCTATATTACAATTATTCTAATATCAATCATCTAGGTTGCCAAATAAAATTTGTGAAATTAATTTATTCAATGCTTAAAATTTTTGTACCACTCTATTAAAAAATAAAATTACATTTAAGACAAATAATTCAAATTGTCCGTGAAATAATATTCTCATGTGAACCTTACACTATTTTTTCTTGATTATAATTATTTTTAGGTCTTATTTGGTGCTTAAAAATTTGAAGACCAACTATATTAAAAAATAAAAATAATAGCGGAAATGATTGGATGACAAGTTATGGTTGCCTCATGCATGTCACCACATAAACTTATTCTTCTTAATTAATAGATTTATTATGTGTTTTATAAAATTTATTTTCATCTTTACCATATTTTTTGTGAATTTGAAATAAATTATAATTATTGAATTATTTTGTGACAAATAATATTGAATTATTTGTAAAATAAGCTTTATTATTATTGAAATTAAACTATAGGGGTTTAATCTAAAAAAATTATAGCGTATAGAGCTTATTTTGTAATTATTCAATAGGCGAAAATATAAATTAAGGTTCTAAGAATCTTATAAAATTTTAATAATCTTCTGAAATTTATTATTTAATATTTTTTATAATTTACATATTATATTTATAGATAATACATTCAATATAAATTATATAAATAACTTGTAAGCAAAGTTATGACATCACTGGTTGTCAACATATGAAGACAAACCTGTAATTCGAACAAGCAATCCATCTACAATGAAGAATCTCACTATAGCCTTGAGGAGCATCCCCAAATAGTGAAAGAAGTTAACAGCTTTGGCAGGTTGTAATTATAAAACTCCTATAGCCTGTCATTCAACCTAAAAGAAGCCAAAGCACCAAGCATCTATATCTTGCTGGATGTTAATAAAGTCATCTCATGATCAGCTCAAGATCAACCCAAGAGTAACCTAAGCATTTATAAAAGGGAGGTTGAAGAAGAAGGGGGCATCAAAGCATTCTACATCCAAAGCTTGTTAAGAAGATCACTCATTCTAACAAGAGCTATCTTTTACTCTCTCTCTCTCTCACACCAACTTTATAAATCCTCTACCCTTTAAACTTCTTTCTCTCAAACCTTTATCGAATACAATCTCAAAATCTTGCTAAAGATCAAAGCTATTGACTTAAAGCTTGATCTGACTCAAACTTTTAAGTTTATTTTTGAAATCTATATTTCACACTTATATTGTAAACTTTCTTTATCAAACAATTATTTATCTACAAATTTATTCTCTATATTTGCATACTTGCATGCATTTTTATATTAAAAAGGAAACTATTGAGATCAAATATTTAATCAAACGAAGATAGACTATTTTTCTAAAACACAAAATTTATTTAAATCATCCAAAAGACCTTGAAAGAATCTTAAAAGGACGACAAAAACTAAACCTAAGACTAGAATAGTTTGGCAAAAATTTCTTTAAAAACTAAAGGATGACATTATAATGACCCAACATCTAGTCTAGCTTGATGATGATATTGATGTTGAACTAGCATTTTGGGCTGTAGAAATTTTAGAGGACTTATTTTTTATTCAAGGACTTGTTCGTTAATGTAGTCTAACCATAAAATTATTAGACTCATTAGTAGAAAAAGAAAGGCAACAACCCTATTGATTTAGAAGATAAGTTACCGTTGATCTAAAATCTGACAAAAAGAAACTAGAAAAATAATTATCATGACTTGTTGTTTAAACTTTTTCTAAATTTTCCTATATCAGAATCTCCTTTGTTTATACCACCTGAGATGCATTTGAATGTATATGTATTTATAAAAAAAACTCTTTTTCTATATAACACCCTCTATATTTAAAATCTTAATAGTTGATGGAAAACCTACTCTATCCTTTGTATTTAATATCATTTTTAGTGTCTTGGGAACCTTTTTATTTGTTTAGTTTTACTTTCTACAGGTCCTATTTGCAAATGTGTAAAGTCGACATAATAAAATGGTTTAATGCTAAAATATCAATTTTAAAAAAATTCGTCAACATCTAAATCATCTAAAATATCATTATTATGTAGATAAACAATTTTATAAGATATTATTACATTCTAATATATGTATGAATTGATTTATAGATTTTTAATAATTTACACATAAATATCTATATTTTTCAACAAATGTGGCCCACAAGTATACTTGATCGAGATGAAACTTTGTCTGCTAGATAAATAAATGATATTAAATATAATGAATGGATTGAATTTTTCATTAATGATCAAAATCTTAAAAATTTAAGGGGTCACATGGCTCTGCTTCTATGTAACTTGGTTACATTGAATTGAAGCCTATACATATGTGAGAATTTATCTAGTGCAGTTAGCTCAAAATGGACTCCACATACAATTAAATGTATTGATATTTTATATAATTATTTATTCATATATAAATTATATCTAAAAATTTTACATATAGAAAAAATAACTTTAAAGTATTATGTTCAATGATGCAAATTATCATTTTAGGTCTAAAATATCTCATTTCAGACTGGTCCGAAAACATTTTTTTCAATACTTTTTTACTAAAGCGTTAATCTAATAATATTTAATTTATAAACTAATTTTGAAAACGTATATATATTAAAAATATTTAAAATACGTTTGTATTTTAAAATCTAAAAAATATATACACATTTTCAAAATTAGTAAAACTTGATTTCTAAATTAAACATAATTAGAATAACAGTCTTATAAAAAAATTTAAAAAAAAATGTGTTTCAGACTGGTTGCCTACCTCACTTTTTAAAAATCTTTCTAAAACGACACTTGATTAACAAGCATCTCATCCTTGTTATGATAACAATGACTATATTCAACTAGTCACATGCTTCAAACAAGCAGACGTGCACGAAATAAGAGGACTCTCGTGGGCTAAGGCAGTGGGCCAATGGCTTTAGCAAGCCTAATTATGGGCTACCTTTGTTACGGAGACCCCTTGTGCCCAAATATTAAAAATATAAGAAAATCACATTGCATCCGATTCTAGGCGTGTCAATTGTAAAATGTTAACATGAGTTGGGGAAATATCCTAATTTACTTTATAAAATCTTAATTTAATCCCACTTTTAGCTCTATTTTTCGCATTTTAACCTGCTTTGTTGGGACTTTTCAATGCACCTGGGTGCACTTAGATTTAGTGCACTTGGGTGTATTTAACCCATATTTATTTATTTATTTTGAAAATTTTTTTATACAACCATTAATTTAGTTAATTTAGCTTGTATATAAATTTTTATCAATTCTAGATTTGTTATTTTTTTAAAAATTGGTGGTAGTTTCATAATTTGTAAATTACAAACTGCCATGATTTTAAAAATTCAAAAAAATCTAAAATTAGTAAAAATTTATATACAAGCTAAATGAACCTAGATTAACACTTAAAAATATAAAATATATGTTTTGCACCCGGGTGCACTAGATCAATGCTTGACTTTATTTTAACCTATAAAAATTAGTTTAGTTCGGATTAGAAATCAAGTTAATAAGTATATAATATTTAAAAATATTTTTCTTAATTAAATTTATTTAAAATTATGAATCTATATTAAATAATAAAATTTAATTCTTTTCGTAGGAATATTTTCCAATTTATGACTTATATATTAATATAATTGTTGATTAATTTTATTTCAAAGTAATAATGTCTAGTTAATTCATATGTATTATAAGTTAATGTATGATTATTTTTAATAATTTACTATATTTTACACTAATATATGAAATTGGATTGGGTTAGGTTGACAATCATCTAACTTAGACTAGCTTACTTTTGAAATGTGGACGGATCAAATCATGTTATATGACTTATTTTTTCCAAGATGCCTAAACCAACCCTATTATCAAGCTTGTGGGTTAGTCAGGTTCGAATTGAGAGCAACCCGATTTATACCCTTATTCGATTCATCATGGGCAATGGCCAGCAAGCTGACCACATAAATTCAAACTCCGTGTGAAGAAAAAAAAATAGTAGTTTGAGTTTTGTCTCTTAAAAACAAATAGGAATTTATTGTCTTCTTTAAGGATATACAGGAGCTTGTTGTTTACTTTGTGAATAAGCTTGATTTGTAATATAAGATATCGTACCATACAAATAACAATAAAAATACATAGAAGAATCTCTAAAAAATAAGTAAAATTTTTTTTTATAAAAAAAGTAAAGTAATTGGACATGCATGTGAGTTGGTCCTTTGGGAGACTAAAATTAAATACGTACAACATGAGAGCATCTAAAAATTGTTGATCCCTTTACTAAGATTTTGAGACTGCCCAATCGCCATAACTTACTTAAGTTTGATTTTTGATAAAATTTGCAGGAATTTATAATTTGTACTCAAAAACCTATTTTTAAAACTATTAATCTTAGTATATTTAATCTATAAAACTAAATTGTATCATTTTTGAAAATGACTAAAATACCCTTATTTTTAAAATCAAAATTATATATCTCCAAAATAGTAAAACTTAAAACATATAATATATATATACATGTATAAGTTTTTTTTAAAAGAATATATATCGGTTAAATACATCTAGATTAATGGTTTTAGAAAAAATTTGAAAATTTTTAAAAATAAGTTTTGCAATCTAATGCATTTGGGCATTTCTACTATGAGAATAGATTTTTACATACATATATATAGGTTTCACTTCTATGTAACTGGGTCACATAGAAGTGGTCTTATGTAACCCACTTAATTTTTAGTATTAATGATGGATCCAAAATCCAATTCATTCATTGTATTTAACATTATTTGTTTATCTGATGGATCAAGTTTCACCCAAATCAAGTATGTGCATAAACTATATTTGCTTAAAAATATATGTTCTTGTGTAAATTATGAAAAATGTATACGTCTATCCACACATATTAGAATATAATAATACTTCATACAATAATTTATCCACACGATAGTGATATTTTATCATTGAACCATTTTATTATGTTGATTTTATACATTTATAGGTAAGACCTATATACAATGAAATTAAAAAATATAAGGATTTTCAAGATTCTATAAATGATGATAAATATAATGGATGAGGTAGATTTTCTATCAACTATCAAAATTTTAAAAATGGAAGGAGTTACATAGAAAAGAGATTTCATAGAAGTGAAACTGTCTATATATGGAGAGAAATGTTCAAGTGTAGCTTTACTATACCAAAATTAAGGTGCAACTACCTCAAAATAGGTCTCGTATAATCATAAAATTATAACATACTTCACCCATTATATTTAGTATTCTATTACCACATTAATTTTCATCCCAATTGGATATGGGTCTGGACTCATCTAAAAATTGTACAAATTCAACATAATAAAATATTTTGATACAAAAAACAACTTTAAAGTTATTTTTTCAACATATAAACTATTTGCAATAAAATTTATGTACGGATAAATGATTATATAAAGCATTAATATACTTAAGTACATGTGGGGCCCATTTTAGGTCAAATATGCCATTAATTGTAGTGTACGAAAATGCACAGGAAAGATTCTCATATATATATGAGTCGTGATAACATACAATATATTGTATATTAGCTTAACATACAATGTTCAATTATTTTATTTTATTTTTTGATTTTTCTTCGAGAACATATTTTCTTAAGTTTATTTAATTCATATATTAAGTTTTGGCATTTTATAATATGTTTACATATTTATTTTTATTTTAAAAAGTCAGATGCACATAAGTCATTTTTCACCCCTTAAAAAAGTGATTTTAAAAAATAAAAAATAAATTCATAAAACTATTATAAAATGGAAAACTTAGTATATGAATTAAATACACTTAAGAAAACATGTTCATAAAAAAAACTAAAATAATCAAATACTGTAAGGTAAGCTAAACCTATAGTATATTATATGTTATCATGACTATATATGAGAAGTGATAGGGCTAACAAATGACATGCTTAGCCTTCTTTAAAAACCCATTTAAAATACTATCTTTTGCTTTTTTCTTCTTACACTTATTTATCTAAGTTAATTTAACATGCAAATCAAGTTTTATCATTTTTAGATGTGTATATGTTTTTTTAAAAATTTTAAATATTAGGATATTTTATACACATATATACACATAGATTCTTAAATTTCTCAAAATATATATACATAGATCCAAAAATGATAAAACTTAATTTATATGTTAAATAAATTTTAATAAACAAGTATATAAAAGAAAGATGTATTGAAGATAATTTTTTTAAATGAGCTAAATGAGACATCTGCTTAGCTTGTGCCTCCAAAAATCACCACAGCTGCTGCCCTCCGCCACCATGTTTGACGCCATTTCCATTTCTCTCATCACCGTTGCCATTATTACCTCATCTTCGTTTCCTTACATCCATGTCCCTCATACCATCATCAACTTCATTCCATGGCATGAACAATTGCATTTAAAAAAAAATCATTACTCCCCATCTGCATTTTTTTTATCCATATCTCCTTACATCTTTCAGCATTCCGTCTACGCACCATGTCTGGCATTGTTCTCTTTAATAAAAATTTTCTTTTTATATTACATTAAGCCCGTTATCATTATATTCAGCATTCTGCTTTTTTTTAAAAAAAAAAAAAAAATCATTTAGCGCCGTCCATTCATCTAGCACTACGCCGTCCTTTTAAATATATATATATATCATCCAGCACGTCATCTAGCATTGCATTTCCTTTTAAATTTTTTATTTATATTTCATTCATCACGACCAGCATTTCTCCCCCAAAAAAAAAAAAAAGGTCAAATTGAGATTACTTCCTTTGCCTCTAGCAGTTAATTGCGGAAAAAGGACTTCCATTTAATAGACAATCGCTGTTAAAAAAAAAACGTTTATTCAAATCAAGCGTCAGCCGAGGCTATCACAGCCTTGTGAAGACCCCACCAACCATAGTCTGCGTGCGCAATTAGAAGGACCTCGATGGGATAAATCAGGAGGTGTGTCCCATAGGCAAGAAGCATCACAGAATGATATGATTTTGGGCCAGACTCTGGAAGAAAGGAAATCCGATCGAAAAGGTAAGGGCAGGTGGAAACGAAAGGTGAGAGGCATGGATGATTTATCGGAATATGGTATAAATGAGATACCCAATGTGATAAACTGCAAAAGAAGTCTGATAAAGGAGCAACAGGAGATTATTCCTAGCCACAAACGGATATTTCTCATGATGACAAGGAAGTGGCGGCTGAGGAGGATCCTCAGCCCCACCTCGGTAAAAATGGTTCTCTTAGCATGGAATTGTCGTGGGCTTGGGAACCTACAGGCAATTCGATGTATACTTGACTTGGTCAAGAAAAAAGCTCCCAAAATGATTTTCCTTTCTGAAACGAAACGGACTGCAAAGGAGATGGAAGGAATCAAACACAAACTCAAGTTTGACTGTTGCCCGGCGGTGGATTCTATAGAAAGAAGGGGCGGGATAGAGCTTCTATGGAACAATGACTTTCCTGTCATTATCAATAGTTTTTCAAATCATCATATAGATGCAGATATACATGGTTGGAGGTTCACGAGGTTCTATGGCCATCCCAAAATGCAACAAAGAGCCCAGACTTGGAATCTCCTGAGAACGTTAAGCAACCGGGCGGACTCCCTGTAGTTAGTTATGGGCGATTTTAATGAGGTAACGGGGTCAAATGAATATTTGAGCCAAAGGAACCGTTCTCAAACATAGATGGATTTTTTCTGTAATATTCTGGACAGGTGTAATCTGGTGTATCTTGGCTTTGTGGGACTGCCCATGATGTGGAGTAATAACCGAAAGGGTACTCATCGGGTGGAAGCCAGATTGAATAGAGGAGTGGCAACGCCAAGTTGGTTATCACTTTTCCCGTATGCGAAAATCTTTCATTTACCTGTGGCCTACTCTGATCATTGCCCTTTATTGCTAGTTTTGAACACATTGCTCCGTAAAGGAAACCACCAAGGGAATTCAGATATGAGCTATTTTGGGCAAGAGATAGGGAGACCCATCGGATTGTCAATCATGCATGGACCTCGCAGCAGTGTCACGATCTCTTTTCCCTGATTCCTCTGGAAAGGAAGATCAAGTCTTGTAGTATGGAACTCACTAAATGGAACCGATTGAGGAGAGGGAATCTAAGAAGAGTCATAGAGGAAAAGCAACGGGAGCTTGCAAACCTTATGGATCAGAACCCCACTGACCATAGATATGAATCCATAAAAAGAACCAAGGTTCAAATCAACATTCTTCTGGAAGATAAGGAACAGATGTGGAGGCAGAGAGCGAAGACCCATTGGTTACACGAGGGGGATAGAAATACGGGGTTTTTCCACTTAATGACATCAAATCGCAGAAGGATTAATACCATCGACCCCCTAATGGACCCCAATGGCCATTGGGTCAGTGATCAAGATAAATTGCTGGACATGACGGTGGCACATTTTTTATCTCTTTTCTCTTCATCAGATCCAACCCATTGTGAATGGATGAATACTACCATTTCCACAAGAATCACGGATCAGCAGAGGCAATCACTGATTAGAACCCTTGAATTTGATGAAGTAGCCAAGGCAGTTAAGGCGATGAGCCCTACAAAGGCTCCGGGGCCCGATGGGATGTCAGTGGGATTTTTCCAAAAGCATTGACAAACGGTTGGTCAGGATGTCTTCCCGTGGTGCAAGCACTTCATGGAACAATCGGATTTGGATCGCCAACGCATGCAAATCGAACAGCTAAACTCCACTACCATCTTCTTGATCCCGAAAATAATGGGAGCTCAATCTTTGGCTCATTTTCGCCCGATAAGTCCATGTAATATTGCTTACAAGATTTTGGCTAAAGTTTTGGCTAACAGAATCAAACTATGCCTCCATGAACTCATCAGTGAACATCGAAGTGTGTTTGTCCCAGGCCGGCTAATCTCTGATAATATGTTGGTTGCATACAAAGTTATCCACTCACTTAGGAGGAGAAGGGAAGGTATGAAGAAAGAGATGGCTATCAAACTTGATATGTTCAAGGCGTATGACAGGGTTGAGTGGGCTTTCTTACAGCAGATCATAGAACCTATGAACTTCGGACCAGTGTGGACTAGATGGGTTATGTGTTGCATTTTAACGGTGAGGTATAGGGTGAATGTGAATGGTTTCAAATCAAGATACTTTAAACCCTAAAGGGATTACGGCAAGGTGACCCACTATCTCCTTACCTTTCCCTCTTATGTGCTGAAGGCCTATCTGCCCTCATTGCAAGCGCGGCTAACTGTGGGAGAATCAATGGCATCAAACTAAATCCTAGGGGCCCACCCATCACTCATCTTCTATTTGCGGATGATGCTATCATATTCATCTAAGCGGTGAGGCGGGATGTTCAAAATCTCATGGCAATTCTCTAACAATACTCGATGGCATCGGGTCAAGTGGTAAATGTTGATAAGATGGCTGTATTTTTTAGCTCAAATGTCAGAAGTAATGTGAGAAGTGAACTTATCCATCGGCTTGGATCTATGGGTCAGGACTTTGATCACTATCTGGGGCTCCCTGCATGGCTTGGTAGGGCCAAAAAGTGCATGTTCAATGGTCTTAAACAACGCATTTGGAATAAAGTCCAAGGATGGAAGGGTAAGTTCCTCTCTTTGGGAGGGAAAGAGGTCCTCATCAAAGCAGTTGCCCAAGCCATTCCGACCTAAACAATGAACATCTTTCTGCTTCCAAAATCCTTTTGTAATAAAATCAACAGAATGCTAAGCAGATTCTAGCGGGGGGAGCAGGACAATAAATGAAAAATGTGTTGGGTTGCCTGGAAGGACATGTGCACATCTAAGTTATCAGGCGATATGGGATTTAGGGAGTTACATGCTTTTAATCTTGCTCTTCGTGGTAAGCAAGTCCGGCATCTCATTTCGTGAACAAATTCGCTCTGCTATAAGGTCCTCAAAGCCAAATGCTTTTCGTATGGCGATATATGGAGCTCCAACGCAAAACCTTCTGACTCTTTTACCTAGAAGAGTATCTTGAAGGCCAAGGAGATGATACGGAATGGTTGCAGGTGGCGTATTGGCAATGGGAAGCGGGTGCAATTCTTCAAGGAAGCATGGCTTGAGGACGGTTGACAAAAGCGGGACCCCTCCCATGGACAATCTCGGATGATGTGTTTGTCAATCACTTCATAAATGAAGCGGAGCACTCGTGGAATATGGAGAGGGTCGTGGCAGCAGTGGGGGAGGTGGGATGGAGACAAGTCAGCCAAATACCCCTACCCCATACGGATATTGAGGATCGGATGTTTTGGATTCACGAACCGAATGACACTTATTCTATGAAATCTGCCTATAAAATGCTGAATGTGGCTATGGAAAATTCGTCCAACGTGGCAATTTACAAAGCTATTTGGAAGACAAAGCTGCCGAGCAAGATTATGATATTTGGGTGGAGACTTTTCAAAGATGCGCTACCAACACGGCAAAATTTATTGATAAGGAGTATTGACATGGACCCATGTTGTCTTTTTTGCAGATCTGAGACGAAAGATGTTGCTCACGTATTTACGAGGTGTCAATACACAAGGGATATTTTCCTGAAAGCTGTTAGGATTGCCTATCCTTGGGAATTGGTACAGGATATTTTTCGAAACTTGGTATCTACAAACAGGCAGGGAAGCCTCGCTTTATTCATCCTCTACTGCTGGCGGGTGTGGTACTTGCGCAACAAACTTAGGAAAGAGGGAGTTCAACCAATTTTTGTCAATATCATTGAATGGTGCAAGGACTACCTCGAGCAATATAAGAGAGCAAAATTTCTTATTCTAGATGGGGCGATTGATAGGCCCCTGGTGGTAAGATGGTCCAAACCACCAAGCGGTTTTCTCAAGATGAATGTCAATGCGCGGAAACATGATGATAATCAGGCTTTGGGGTTTGCTGCTTTTATTCGGGATTCTAATGGAAGTTTCATTGCTGCAAAGGGGTGGAGACGAAGTGGTATCATGGGATCTCTATGTATGGAGGCGACAACCTTCATCGTGGGTCTCAAATGGGCTATTCAACTAAGGCTGAGGAATATCCAGTTTGAGACTGACTCTCTTCTCCTCGTCAACTATATCTCAAAGGACAAACAGATTCTCTCACCGGTCGGGGTACTCATTGTGGAAATCCAATCCCTTCTATCTTCCTCCCAACATTTTTCTACCCATCATGTGTTAAGACACGGTAACGTTGTGGCTCATTCCCCTGCTGATTTTGTTTCTATTTCTTTTGTGCACTGTCAGGTGTGGTGAGATAATCCCCCTCATGTTATTTTGGAAAAATTTTGTACAGATAATTTTTTGGCAATGAATAGCTTGGACCCTCTTATCCCATCCTCCCCTCCAAGTGCAGAGGAGAGGGGATAGGGCATGTCTTTTTCATCGAAAAAAAAAACTTGTGATGGGCTCAGTTGGTCACCCCTAGCTCCTATAAGATCTTGTGGCTCAGAGGAGATTTTATGTGAGTAGTGTAGTCTCCATTTACGAAGATGTGGATTTATAAGTGCAATCTCCCTTTAGTAAAATGTGGATTTATAAGAATATCTTAGAGATTCATTGCAATGCATGATAAACTTCATAATTTATTCATAGTCTATGGACTTGAGTTTATTAGCAAAACGAAATATGTACTACTACCGCGGTACATGTACCAAAAAAAAAGTTTACCCTTTAGCAATAAAAAATTTATTAGTAAAACGAAACATAAGATTGATCCTATACACCTTTTGGTTTTATTTTAGTTTTAACTGTCCAACTCTTTTACTTTTTTCTTTTTAAAGTTTTGCTTTCATACCTACAAAGTTTGGTCCAAATTATAGTAGTTATGACTTTTTTACAAATAGTGAGTTTGGCTACAACTAAAACTTTTTAACTCTTCATAGCTTTTTTTTTGGTTATTTATTTACATCTTTCTATATAACTATTCTACTTTTCAATCATTTTTACACAAGTACTCATACAACTAGCTTATCTATTTAACTTTATTACCTTTATCACATTACATCATTTTTATCCTAAAAACTTTTTATGCGTAAATTTTATTACTTTCCAGATACACCCGTTATGTGCCTACGAGATTTGCCTTAAATTGTAGGTATATAATCACTTAGGGCTTAAAAAGGATGAAAATACCTTAGCAAACAAATAAAATTATAAAGTGCCTACAAGATTTTGA
>JAXCLR010000063.1:7649601-7659832 GCA_035584095.1 Annona squamosa | reverse complement strand
TTTGATCCTTCAATTCATATATTACGAAAATTATATATTAAAAAAAAATCAATAACCCAGGGTTCATGACCTTAGGGCTTCATAAATGATCCTAAAATTTGGGGTTCCACATATGATCTAGCTGAATCCAGTAATCTAGATAAATCAGGTGACTAATATGTCAATAATTTCGGCTATTAAACTGATTTAGTATGAGTATAAAAATGGGACAGCCCCATCGATTTTTTGGATGTAATGACCCAAAATTTCAACTCAATAAAAATTTTGTCTTTCTCTCATTTATCCATTCTCTCATCTCCTTCCATTTATATATATAAAAAAAATCCATAAACCTATGTATATATTTCTTCGTTCATTCTTCATCCAATAGGTAATAGGTAATAGAATTTTCATCACATATTTGTTAGAGTCGAAGAGGAGGTAACATATCTTTGTTCAAATCCCAAATGTGTTTTCAAAGTAAGGAGAAGAAAAACAAGTCATCGTCAAATCACGTTCAGAAAGGTAGATTTTATGGGTACTAAAAAGATGAAGGGAATCAATCACGCAAATGATTAAATATACAAAGGTTTGGAACTTGTTATTGGTATACTTTTAATTCTCTGATGCTCAATGATTATGCAGTTATGACTTGCTTTGGTCGTTTGGTAGATTCGTAAAATATCTATTAATTTAAAAATTAGGTTAACGGTTGATTAGTGAATATTCTCTATACAGAGCAAATAAACATCAATGGGATGTCTTTTTTAATGTTCTATAGCAAACACTAATTATAGTGGAGAATATGTTTCATCTTTTATGTCTTCCTATTTCTGCAAAACAGCACCACATTGAACTTGCCCTTTGTCATTTAACACAAAATGGTGAGCATCTTAGTCTCTTAACCTAATTTTCTGCTTACCCTTTGTCATTAAAGCAACAAGAAGGGTAGCATTAGGTTTGCGAGAGGCAAGAGGAGAGAGGTGATGTGATAATGGGGAGACATAAGTAGTGAATCTGGGAGTAGAATGTGGTTTTCATCCATGCAAGGGAGAAATGAGAGAGAGGACATGCCCGATGGAAAAAGTCATCCTCTCAGGGACTTTTCGTGAATTTTAATAAAGATTTATCCGACATCATATATTCATCTCACACGATCCAATGTCCTACATTAGAAGCACTTAGCTTGGCTGCATATGATCTAACGCTCATATATATAATTTTTATATAGAAAAATAATTATAAAAAATATTAATATATTTAAATGAATGTAGGCCTATTTTGAGTCAAGTACCATAACTTATGATACATACAAATGTACAGGATCATATCTCGTATGGATCATATGCATTTACATAAATCTTAAGTTACAGTATATTTTACTCAAAATGGTCCCTATATGATCATAAAAGTATAATATATAATCTACTCCAATGATACTTAAAATTGTTTATCTTATTAGCATATTAATTTTTATCTAAATTGGATATGTGTATGAGTCTCATCTGAAAATGTTATTATATCAACGTAATAAAATAGTTTGATATAAATAGAAACTTTAAAACAATTTTAAAATTATTTTTTCAAAATGTAAACTATCTTCGACATAATTTATATATAAATAAATAATTGTGTAAAGTATTAATACATTTAAATAAATGTAGGGCCCATTTTGAATCAAAAGTATCATAATACGTATAAATATACGGGATCACGTATCATATATGAGACCTTATCCTCTAATTTACACATATTGTAACTCATTATACATTTGGCTCAAAATGGGGGTGCATGCACTTAACGTATTGATATTTTATAAAATCTTTTATCCATATATAAATACTATATTAAATAGTTATATATTAAAGAATAACTTTAAATTTTTTATTTACATCAAACTATTTCATTAAGTTGATTTGTGCCGTTTTTATTTGGGGTCCATACACATTCAATTTGGACGAAATTAATATGCTAATAAAATATGCAATTTTAGACACAATGCATGAAGTACATTATAATTTTTTGATCATGTGGGGCCTATTTTGAGCAAAATAACATAAGTTACGGTATATATAAATGTAAATGATCAAAACTCTTTCTCCGTTTATATATAAGCTCATTATTTCTTGTCTGCAGAAGGATTCAATAACTAAATGGTATAGAATGCACAACAGAGCAGCAAGATTAAGGACATTTGATTTTTTAAACATATTTGGACAGAGGGTAATTTAGACATTTAAAAATAGAAGATCACGGATATTAGGTTAGATTAGGAAAAGTGAAAATTAAAAGGTTAATCTGCTAATGTTGGAGGTTTTACTAAGCTAAAATTCACACTAAAAGAGATTTTGCTTTTTAGCATACCTAGATAGTTAGATATGCAAACCACCCCCAAATTAGGGAAGTGACACAAAATTTCGCAAACGGCCCACCATAAGGCCAGCTGTGCACTCAGACAATTACAATGCCACCATATGCCCGCCTATTTTACTTATCAAACTTGATGCTTGCAATGTGTTTGTCAAAATCAGCTAATTTGCCTACTTCATTATCTTCCCAAAAATCGAAATCTTTATGCTGGTTTATTTATTCAGTAAATAAGCCATAAGGATTTTTTTTAACAGAAAAGAAAAGGCCAAACCAAATCAAGCCTAACTTTCCTAGATGGATTGGATGGACTAGGCCTCACGCTCACGAAAGAGGCATGCAACTCTAAGATTTCCCCCCATGTTCGCCACTCGACACCCACTCATTGGCTTTACATATATAATCGCATGCAAGGGCCAGAAAAGTTAGGTTGAAATAAATTTCCTTAATGCTATATGATGCCATCGATGAAATGATGAAGGGACGACAAAACGTAAGGATAAATAGATATGCTGGACAAGGACGTGAGTGGTGCAGTGAATCACTTGTCATATATGGATGGGAACTAGCAAGCTAGCCAATCTACTCTTTCATGCATCTGTGAAGGTCGATGGTCTTTTTCTCTTCATTTCTCTAGATTTCTCTCGCACTTGCAGGCCCGAGCTTTTGTACTTTTATTTTGATTTGCTGCCTCAGTTGTTACATAGCTTTCTCGCCCAAGAGCCGTGACAACGCATGTGCTGTATTTCCTGAAACGTTGTGGACAAGTCGAGTGCGTTGGGTATGCTGTTGAATCAAACACTATATATGCCGAATGTTCGATGACGATAGCTCAAACAAAACGTTTCGACCCTTGTGTCATGACAAAATGTTCAATTTTGTGTTTTAAATCCTCCAACTTTGTCTATTTGCATTTTTAACTACGAAGTTTGGCTGTTTACATTTTAAACCCCGAAATTTTGGTTCATTTGCATTTTAAACCCTAAATCATAACGGCGTTAAAGAATACCGTCAATTTAGGCAAAATGACGTAAGTACCCTCCGATATATTTTTTATAGAAAAAACCTAAATTTTTATCAAATGTAAAGGTGTTATTAAAGTCTCTAATAATAAAATAAAGAAAGCCTAATAGTCAAGTTTAAAATGTAAAAAATATATTTTTTAAATATTGGAGAGTATTTACGTCGTTTTTCATAGATTAATAGTGGTTTTTAACGCCGTTATGGGTTAGGGTTTAAAATGCAAACAGTCAAACTTCCGAGTTTAAAATGCAAACAGTCAAACTTCCGAGTTTAAAAATGCAAATAGGCAAAATTAGATGGTTTAAAATGCAAAATACCCTTTATATGAAGAGTTATGATAATTTACGGCTAGCTACATGAGGGTCAAAAAATTATGAAAATGCTCTTGTGTTTAAAAATAAAAAATACTTAAAAATATTCAAAACTAGTAAAAATGCATTTATGGATTAAATACATCTAACATTACAGGTTCACGAAAAAGTAAAAAATATATATACAAATAAGTTTTTTAAGCCAACCTAACATAGGCTGACCTAACTAAATCACCCCTCTTATATGAACTTCTCTAACACAACCTAATCCAACATTTTTCAGGTTTGGAATCAGTAAATTTGAGTTTAGAAATTGTGTTTGAATCCAATTTGGACTAAAACTAGGTTAGGTTGGGTTTGAGTATGATGAAACCCAAACCAAAAATTGAACCTAGATTCTGATATATATATATATATAGTAAGAAAAAATCATGCATTACACATATGGCTTTAATATGAATATATGATAGAGTAAAATATTTTAGATCTATTATTTTGTAAATGGTTATTTAGTGAAATTGATGATATAACGTTTATGTTTTTAAAAATATAAACTAATAACACTAACCTAAATTTCCCATGAATTCTCCCTTAGATTACAACTCGAATTCAAATGAACCCATCTTGAACTCGATTTGCTCAAATTCAACCGGACCCATCCCGAACTTGAATTATTGAAGTAGAGTTATGGTTAAAATTTTAGAAATAAAGTTAGGTTAAGAATATTAGAGTTAACATGTTATTCTCTAGGTTTAGATTTAGGTTGTCACTTAATAACCTAAGTTGTACTCCTAGATTTAACTGGCATACTAACTTGCCAACCAAACTAATTTAATTTTTCTACTAGTCAACAACACTACCTTTCAACCTTTCAATGATTTGATTTTAAAATTGCTTGCCTTTTTCGTAGTGATGGTTTTCAAATCCCAATTCAATTGGACCCATTGGGGGCCACCAAATTTTTGCAGCCAATTTTATATTTGTGGCATATAATAGTAAAGGCAGATCAACCAGTATCTCATTATTCCTGATTTATTTGTTGTATTTGATGGTGCAGTATATGATTTGGCCCTGATTTTTTTCTCTTTTATTTTTAATAAACAAAAATAGAATTTAGAAAATGATAGACAAGGAGAGTGTAAATTTTTGAAGAATTACAAAAGGCCTTCGAAACCAAGGCAGGGCAGGGAGTCCTGATACCATGAGAAAGAAAAATTTTAGATAGAAATAGGTATTTCATATATTAAGAAGAAATGAATTTACAACTTACGCAACTCAAACGTTAACGAGCCAGGAGAAAACAAGAGAAGGTATAAGAGTCATTGTCTGTTGTGGCCTTATTGACAAATGATGAAAAAAGGAATTCTACGATCCTGAACTTAACTTACTCCAATTCAACTGAAACCACCCGGAACCTGACTCATTGAAGTAGAGTTATGTTAAAATTTTAGAACTATTGCTTGGTTAAGAATATTATAGTTAACACGTTACACTCTAAGTTTGAATTTGTGTTACCACTCAATGACCCAAGTTGCACCCCTTGGAGCACTAACTTACTAACGAAATCAATTTAAATTGTCTACCTGTCAGCACTACCTTTCAACATTCCAATGATTTGATTTTGAAACTGCTTCCTCCTTTCGCAATTATGGTTTCCAAATCCCAATTCAATTTGGAGTCATTTAGGGCCATAGTGGTGATGAATCAAAATCCCACTAGTCATAGTTCTCAAAAAATCCAACTAATCATATTGTTTAATATACCAACCAAGGCTAGCTAGGATGGTGGCTGTCAGTGGCGCAAAATGTGTGCAGGGCAACGGGGAGCTTCGAATCGCGCTACGGGCGGAAAAAATTGGTGGGAGCAAAAAATGTGGTCTCCCGGATGGATGGAGTGTGGGAGCTGGTGGTCTCTCAGGTGGTTGTTGGAAGCTATGTTTTCCTTATTCTTTCGTGGAACTGTGTCTCCAGATTTCTTTGGGAATATGTGTGTCCTTTATATTTGTAAGAATGTCTCAGATCTTTAAGTATAATATGTGTTGAGATACATGTAATTGTACTAATAAAAAAAAATCATATTGTTTAATATTATTTATTTTGTGATAATACTAACAGTATTTTAGTCTATGGGCATAGTCTCGTGGTACACATTCTAGCCTTGTGCCAGTAGATCCAAGTTTTGAATCCTAGCGGAGGAGTTTTGTTTCCCATTTCAGGAACATGCTTTCTTGCAAGTAATGTTATTTTCAAATAATTGAGTTGTAAATATGTACCTTCTAAAATAGAATCATAAAAATATATATTTATATATACTATGGAAAAACTAAAAAGCATTTAGAAATGCATTAGATTGTTGTAATAATTTATAAAATCAATCATTTATAAAAAAAATGGTTTAAACTTATCAATTAGTATGTTAAATTTATAGTTTAATCAAATGGGGCCTGCGCAATGTGTTTTCTTGATAAAGAGAGAGACACGGGCTCTGTTCTGGTGCCCTCTGATCAAAACCAGAAGCAGAGGGGAAGGGACGGAGCGAACCCTGGTAGTCCCAAATGGAAAGAGTACAGGAATTAAGACAAATCATCGATTTGCATGAATGTGAAATGGAATGAGGAGGTTGTATATTTGAATTTGGAAAAGTATCCTAAACTATAAAAAATAAAATAAAAAAGAACTTTTTGAAAAATGTAAAATTGTATCACATATTCATCCAATGAGTTATATTGAATTAGAACCCCATCATAATATGGTATCTTTATGCCCTGCCTTACCCTTTTGTTTTTAAATATCTTAATAGTGCCTTATTGTCTAAGAAACATAAATTTGTCGAATTTTGGTCTCATTGGACAAGCGATGGAATTAAACATTTATAGCAATGCTTTTAAAAATTTTAACTTATTATTTTATACACTACAAGAAAAGTTATCATTGCAACCAGTTTTGCAGCAAAGTTTATATTTGTGGTATATAACAGTAAAGGCAGTCCATTATGTGATCAGTATCTCATTATTTGTGATTCATTTGTTATATATAATGACATGTGCAGTATATGACCTGGCCTTGATTTTTTTCGCTTTTATTTTCATAGACTAAAGTGGAATTTACAAAATGAGGAAATGCAAAAGGCCTTGGAAATCAAGGTACGGCAAAGAAGCCTGATGCCATGAAAAGGAAAATTTTTAGATAGAAGTATTTCATAGATTGAGAAGAAATGAATCTATTGGACTCAGATGTCAACAAGCTATGAGGAAACGAGAAAAAGGTATGAGAGTCGTTGGGTGTTGTAACCTTATTAACAAATAATGAAAAAAAAGAACTCTCTGAAATGGCTATCCAAAATACAATTCATTATAAAAAAAAATGCAATTCACAAAAGTGGAAGTGGAAACAGATTGTTTAATTCTTATCAAGTACCTTAACGACAATGAAAGCAACTTATCCAATGTTTTTAAAATTGAGCCATACAATGAGTTCTATTTTGTCCAGTTCAGGTCGGACAAGCTCAACTATTGTTCTAAACTATTTTAAACTGACAGGGTTAGCTAAATAGCTAACTTATTAGCCCAAAGAAACTACCAGCAACATCACGAGAAGCAGTAGATTTTTGAAGACCAAAGCCCTTAGACTAAGTGGCATCTAAGGTCCCTCACCCTTTATAACACCTCACCTTTTTTATGGTGTTACAAATGAGGTCTACTATACCAAAGCTGAGAATAAGATCTCCTAAGATGGAAATAGATACCAATGTGTAAAATCATAAAACTTTTAACTGTTACATCTCAAGTTTGCTCCTTATGGAGTTATTATACAATTTCCAATGTCTAAAATCAAAATAAGCAAACATTATAAGATAATTTCAATAAAGTTCTAAACTTTTTTGTCTTTTCCTCTACTAGGTTCGCCTTTTTCCCGTGTTGATAAAGACTCTAATATAGCATTGTATTCCTGTTTTTCCACTAAAAACAAGAACTATGTGAGCTGAAAGCTCAGTAAGTAAAAATATATTTTTATTTTTTTTTCTAAATTCATTTTCAATCATTTTGATTTTTTTTAAAAAAATAAATACAATATCTATATTGTCCTTTATGCACAACAAATTATAATAAAAATATTTTGATACATGTGCATACATATGTCAATTTTAAATTATGCATTCATACTATGGGTATTGTCATCTACTAGTGCTCGCGTGCAGCCATGCGACATATTTGTGAGTTAAATCATCTCCTTTGGTAGTCCTGAGGTCGCTACCCAAGTGTTACCATACTACTTTACTCTTTTGTGGCAAACCCAATATGCAATTATGCATCATGCTCATGAACTTTAATTAATGCACCATTTAAATTCACTACTAAACATGATTTTGAAATAATAATGCTCATTTTTTAATAAACAAATCTGAAAGAAAATAAATAATCACATTTCATAGCAAATCATAATATTCACATAATATTTTCAAAGGCATGCTTTAGTAAAAATTTACTTACCTCTGAGTAGACTTTAAAACTCTTCTTTTTTTCAATTTTTTTTGTAGTAGTCTCAAGTCTCTTTTCCTAATTTTCATCACAATATGTTCATTATTTCACTTTAATTTTCATAAATATTATCTAAAATTCCATTTATGACTTTCCCAAATTTTCTCATAATTTTAATTGGTCAAAATTCTATTTTCTCCTACTTATTTTTATTTTATTTCACTTTTAAACAACTTTATTTCATATATAAAAATAAATTTGGACTTACGCTTCTTTAAATATTTACTTTTAATTTTTTGGGTATTTTTCATAATTTTTTGTATTTTTTCAATTTTTTCTGTATTTAATTTGACTCCCTTTTTTTTCTGCCACTAGTGAGTTGGCCGCCGATGGGCTGCTGCTGGCGGGCCACAACAGTGGGTCAGGTTAGTAGGCTGGATCAATTGTTGAAAATTAGGTCAGACTGGATATGGGAGCTGGTTACGTTTACGTGTACTAAGCTCTTGGGCTTTTATTTCTGTGAGCTTAAGCTTGGTTTCTGGGCTTCTAATTCACTGGGCCTGTTCAGATGAGCTTAGCCCACTAGTCCAGAAGCTTATTCATTTATTTATTTATTTTCAACGGTCCATATTTTTCAACTAAAATAACTTATATCTCTCAATATACATATCTGTTTGATCTGAAATTTTAGGGATAAGCTTATATAATTATGTTTTATAATCTGGAAGGTTTATTTTCCAAAATAATATCTCTATCATCAAATTTAATATAAAGGGTTTAATAAAGGGTTAATATTAAATATCACTTCAAATAGCCATATAAACATAATTAGTTTATCACATATACTGTAAAATATCTCAAATAATGTTTTTAATGGTTCAAATTATTATTTTTGCATCTAGATTTTCCTATAATTAATTTTTTTGTTTTTCTCTTAAAATATATATTTACCACTCTATATTATGTGTAAAAATCGTTATATCTAAAAATCTATAAGTTTGATCATGTTGAAATTTTGCAGCCAAGCTAAACATATGATTATCTTGTTATTGTATGGTCAAAATTCTCTGATTATGCCCACAAGTATGTTTATTTTATCATATAGCATTTTCTACCCTTTATGTGATACTTCTCATTGAAATAAGTGAAATTTAAACATCAAATATTTCAATAATACTCCTATGACTAATTAACCATGCTAGAAGTATTATGAACGAATTAGATCTAAGAAATGAGTTGCATATATTGTAAAAGTAATGAAATTAACCGAAAAGTTGTTCTACTCAACTTACCTCCACAAAACTCCTTTTCTTTCTTCCTTCGGCTCTGCTTGCTCCCTGTCTCTTCCGTAACCTCTCCTTCAACGGGTAAAATCTACATCACATTTCTCATTTTTATACTAATGATTTGCTAAACGGCTTAATTTCATACCGTTACCTGCATGGCCCATCATTTTACCCGTACTGCATGGCCCACCATTTCACCCGTTACTGCATGGCCCACTATTTCTTGAGAAGGTGGCCGTTACACCCTTAAAGTAGAAAAAGCCTCTTTTATGATGTCCTACAAAATTATTTCAAAGGTCCTAGGCAACAAATTGAAAGGGTGTCTTCGTTCTTCAAAATATAATATCTGAGTAGTAGAGCCTTTTTGTCCCAAGCAGGCCAATAACAAACAATATGGTTATAACATATGAAAAATCCACCAAATAAGAGCGAGGAAGAAAAGAAAATGCGAGCATGTGGCTGTTAAACTAGACATATCAAAGGCTTACGCTTGGTTCAAATGGGAACTGCTATTTGCTATTATGAAGAAGATGAACTTTGGTGAAATTTAGATTGAGCGGATGAAAGGATGCTTGAGCTCCGTCAATCATAAAGTTATGATCAATAGACATAGAATAGGCACTTTTATCCCAAGCAAGGGATAGAAACAAGGAGATCCATGTTGGATTTTGGACACACATGTATAATAATTATATATATATCTATATATATATATCATAAAGAGTGATCTAATTTTTAAAATGATCTTATAAGATTTTATGGGTCTAAATTATATAATAGAGTATAGA
>JAXCLR010000063.1:7625505-7638098 GCA_035584095.1 Annona squamosa | reverse complement strand
ACTATTCATCCGAATTTCATGCATAATTATTTTAACCTTCATTTCCATATATTTCATATCCATCAATATATATTTCTTAAATATATTACCTAGGATTTACAATCTTAGGGTTTTGTACACATCTCAAAGATCGGGGTTCCACAATTTATCACCCAACTAGTGGATATGGATTTTGATAACCTCTATTAAATCGAAAGTGAATGCGTCATTGCAATTTTTAGCCTCGATTTATTTTCCATTGTAACTACCGTATATCTATAATTTGGAATTATAGTTTTAATGTATTTAGAGAGCGTTTTTTCATTATGAAGTTGTTTTTTTTTCACTCGAATTTAGGACATTTTTGTAAAGAGCTATATTGGGGAGCTTTTTATTTTCCTTGTTGAAGCTATCTTTATATGTATAAGATGCACATTGTTGTTGTTGTTGTTTTGTATGAAGCTCTATGGTAGTATAAATATAAAATTTTCAAGGTATTGGAGAACCAATTAAGATCATAATTAGAGGAAAATGAAAAATAAATTCTACTATTTTTCTAATTACAATGTGCGTCAAACCTAACCTACCAAAGATTTTCAATTCTCTCGAATTTTCTAATAATACAGACAACACTGAAGCAAAAATCACTTTTGGATGGTGTGTAAGGAATGGTGCAACCACAAAAATTGCCTACCTTTTCTGTGTCTGTTTTCGCCTTTGATGATAGGCTACTGTTTGATTGATTTGTTGTTTAAAAAATGCGGTCTTATTTCTTTTTATTTTTTCTTTTTCTCGCGACTTTTTCATTTTCACAGCAGCATGGATATCCCAATGAACTTGTTGATACTAGACTACAAATTCAAATAGATTTGCAAAGCTTAAGCCAAACAGAAGATCAAGTTTAGTTATTGGAATTTTACATCTTTGATATATAGATTCACGTTCTATTGGCCTTTTTTGTTGGACTTTTTGCCACCAATTTAACTAGCAAGCCGCGAATTGGCCATAGGAAGAGAGGCAACTGCTACAAGAAGCATTAAGAGATGGACGGTTTGAGCTGCCTTTGGGTGTGTTTGGTTGAAGATAAAACTTTTGATTAAAAGTTTTTGGAGTAGAAGTTGTCAAATCAATAGAAAATGATGTGATATAATAGGAGTAATGATGAGGGGTAAAGAGAATAAAATTAAAATAGATAGGTTAGTTGTATGGGTAGTTGTATAGAAATGATTGAAAAGTAGGGTAGTTTGTGTACAAAAATATGAAAAAATAATTAAAAAATAAAGTAATTATGAAGAGTGAAAAGTTTTAGATTGAAAAGTTTTAGTTGACACTTTTTTATCCTAAACAAACACACCCTTTAACTAAATTTCCTCATTGAAGATGCATTGATACTCACGTGTAGAGTGTTGAAGTATGATTCAAAGCTCTCGTTGCTACATCCGCCTATTTTCTCACATTCTCAGCAACGTGTCCATATTCTATATAACCCATTCATATTTAAAATCTTAATGGTTGATCTATTGTATTGAATATCATTTTTAGTGTCTTGAGAACCTTTTTATTTGTTTAGTTTCACTATCTATGGGTCCTATTTATAAATGTATAAAGTAAATGTAATAAAATAGTTTAATGCTAAAATATCAATTTTGAAATAGATTTTTCAACATCTAAATCATCTAAAATATCACTATTATGTAGATGAATGATTCTATGAGATATTATTACATTCTAATACACGTGTAAATGGATTTACACATTTTTAATCATTTATACATGAATATGTATATTTTTCAACAAAAGTGCTCATAAGTATACTTGATCGAGATAAAACTTGGTCTGTTAGATAAACAAATTATGTTAAATACAATGAATAGATTAAATTTTTCATTGATGATCAAAATCTTAAAATTTTAGGGAGTTACATGGCCCCGCTTCTATGTAACTTGGTTGCATTGAAGTGAAGCCTATACATATGTGAAATCTATCTGGTGTAGTTAACTCAAAATGAGTTTCACATACACTTAAATATATTGATACTTTGTATAATTATTTATTCATATATAAATTATATTTGAAATAGTTTATATGTTGAAAAAATAACTTTAAAATTGTTATTTATATCAAACTATTTTATTAGAATAAATTTATATTATTTTTAAATAGGGTCCATACCCATCTAATTTGGACGAAAATTGATGTATTAGTAAAATAAATAATTCTAAATATCATAGGTGAAGTATATTATAATTTTATATAACTTATGGTATAGTTAACTGCACTAGAATATCTATGTATAAGTATATGTACGTAAGGGATGATTAGTTGAAAACATTTCCAACCTGCCTTAGGGGAAATGCTTGATCTGTGCCTAATCAAAATTTTGTGAGATCTAAGGCATTCATGGTGCTTGAGATTATATTTACATCATTAAAATCAAAGTCATTTACAAAATCTATATAGACATGCATCACACTTGAGGTAAGAGTTTTAACATATTTACAAAGGTTTTCAATTAATATTAATTTATAGAATACTATGATTATTTGAAATTTTTATTTCTTAACTAAATATAACCTATTAAACATGTTTAAGTGATTAGGATTTCATAAAATCATCTTATTTAGGCTCAAGTAAAGCCTTTCTTAAAGTGAGTCCGCCGGAAACATTTTCAACTACAAAAGTGAGAATGCTTGATTTTGAATAATCCTTATGGGATAATGATAATATACAATTAGATTTAGCTCTTGCTTTTTAAATTAAAATTTAGATTAAAATGGGAACTATTTACAATATTGATTAGGTTCAATGATGCAAAATGATCATTTTAGGTCTAAACTGTCTCATTTCAGACTAATCTGATAACATATTTTACATTTTTTTTTTTATGAAAGTGTTAATCTAATAATATTTAATCTATAAACCACTCGTGAAATACAAGACAGCATCAACCAATAATGAAAACTACTTGGATTACCCTTGTTAACTCTAATTCATTCTCTCCTCCTGCAACATTGATTGGTCCCTCTAAAGTCTTGATATGCTTATTTCCACATGGAAAATTAAAAAAGGATGGCCAAATGTCACAGTCATGCACATCATAAATTGGTTAACCAAGGAGGATGGTGGTTCTGAGAAGGCATTTTGCACCCATGGTCTCTCATCGTCTACTTCTGCAAAAAACACCGGCCAATCAGTAAAATAAAAATTAGTACCTTTCTTAGGTCAATATGTTGGACCCGGCCATCTTTCTTTGTATCTGTTGCCCGCATCTATAAAGCTTCTAGATTTCATTTGCTCATTTATTTCACACAAGTTCACCCTCTCCATTTGTGGTTATACATCGAAACATTAGGGTTCTTCATAAATCATTTCTTGTGGATGGTGAATATTGAATCGAATGATGTGGCTTCTTTTGTTTCTCTTTTGGTTTTTCATAAATTATATGGTCGGCTTTTCCTGCTGCATTGAATTCAAAACGGTTATACTTTTGATTCAGGAATAAGTTATGTTCCGAATGAGGAATTCGAATCTTTCATCTAGTTGCAAATTACATCAGTTCATTGTTTGGATCGTGTTTGAGGAATGGTGCAACCACAGAGGTACTAGAAAATTGCCTACCTTTTCTGTATCCGTTTTCGCCTTTGATGATAGGCTACGATTTAATTGATTTGTTGTTTAAAAATGCAGTCATATTTCTTTTTATGTTGTCATTTTCCCGCGACTTTTCGTTTTCACAGTAGCATAGATATCCCAATGAAGTTGTTGATACTATACTACAAATTCAATTAGATTTGCAAAGCTTAAGCCAAACAGAAGATCAAGTTTAGTTATTAGAATTTTACATCTTTGATATATAGATTCACGTTCTACTGGCCTTTTTTGTTGGATCTTTTGTCACCAATTTAACTAGCAAGCCACGAATTAGCCATTGGAAGAGAGACAACTGCTACAAGAAGCATTGAGAGATGGATGGTTTGAACTGCCTTTAACTAAATTTCCTCGTTGAAGATGCATTGATACTCACGTGTAGAGTGTTGAAGTATGATTCAAAGCTCTCGTTGCTGCATCTGACGATTTTCTCACATTCTCAGCAATGCGCCCATGTTCTCCACACCTGCTGCAGCATGTTCTCACTTGTAACAGTCCATTAGTCTAGCAGCTCTGCATTTCCCTTTCTTCAGCAGCATTTTCATGTAGTTAAACATGCATAGACAGTAACTTGTATGGTTGTAGGCTGTAAATAGGCAAGCTGTTTTCTTCTTTTCGAGTAGCCACATATGTATCCAGACAACTCATATAGCGCATTCCTCTTTTATTTTCCCTTGCAAATACTGTGCAGTTTGCATTTGTCTCCCAACTATTTGAGTTTTTGCCTCTTAGAATTTTTGCTCTAACAAATTTGGTATCAGAGACCGGTTCCATTCCTTGCCAAGTTGAGAGATGACTAGCAATGGAAATGTAATGAGTGCTGCACAACCACTCATTCCCGTCTTCAAAGGATAAAGCTATGAATTATAGAGCATGAGAATGGAGACTCTACTAAAGTCTCAAGATTTATGGGACTTAGTAGAAAGCGGGTATGCAGATCCTAATGACGACTTCGAATCTTTCATCTAGTCGCAAATTACATTAGTTCATTTTTTGATGGTGTGTAAGGAATGGTGCAACCACAAAAATTGCCTACCTTTTCTATATCTGTTTCCGCCTTTGATGATAGGCTACTGTTTGATTGATTTGTTGTTTAAAAATGCAGTCATATTTCTTTTTATGTTGTCGCTTCCCGCGACTTTTGGTTTTCACAGCAGCATAGATATCCTAATGAACCTGTTGATACTAGGCAACAAATTTGAATGTCCAAAAGGGCTAAGAAAGATTTGCCATAAATTTGATTTTTAAGGACATATGTATGTAAACGTCAAAACGGGGTAAAAGGGGTACCCTACATGTTTGAGATGTTGCTGTTTTGGAAGCAACTAAATTATAAATTTTAAATATGTGATAATACCCTAAATTTATATTTAAAAAAAGCATGATTAATTTCTGAAAAATTATAGTATAAAAATCTATTAAGATTTAAGTATTGAAAGAGGCGTTGAAAAAATGAAAAAGAGGTCCTAACATTGCTATTTTAGAACCCAATGATGAATGGATTAAAATTTTGAAATTAAACCCTAAATTATATATTAATTAAGAGGTTTAATCATGTTGAAAATTGGATACAAGTTGCTGTGTTAAGAAATTTTAAGAAACACATAATATATGTGTAGTAAGATGGGTATATATAGAAGGTTATGTATGGCTAAATGGTAAATGACTTACATGAATTGCTAAAATGCAAAAATACATGAATATGTGATGAAATGCATGATCATGTTGTTGTATTGATGATTATTGATGATCTGAAAATTTGATATGTATTTATGAAGCCTAACACGTCATTTATAAGCTTAAAATAAGCATTGACATAGAAAAAATGGAAAATAGATGAAAAATGAGGAGATATAAATCCCCACATGTTGATTAATGAATGGATATTATATGTTTACCCCAAATATGGGTTCAGAACAAAATATGGAATGGATGGTATGATGCACAAGTGAATATTATGTATGTGTACCTACTTGAAATTGAAGTTGGTTTTGTATGAAATGGATTATGAGATTAGAAAACTAAATGAATGCAAGCAAATAAATTTGTTATGAATGCAATGCCATTTTTATGTATAGGCAAAGGAAAAGAAAAAGTTGACACGGAAAGCTAAGGCAATGAGGTAAGCAAGCAAATTTTCTAAATGCTTTTGTTTTATCAAAATGTGTTGAAATACTTGCTAATGATGTTCTAACTATTTAAATGGTTTAGTAAATGATTGATTTAAATTCTTTCTAAGACGTGTTGAAATACTTTCGCAATTATTTATGACAAGTGATGAATCATGAATTTATGAATGCAAAATTATGCTTGCATGTCAAAAGGAATGTTTATGAAAGATGCATGTGCACAAAGCATGAGGTCTACCCCAAAGGTGTAAGTGGACTGATAATCCCCCTTTGGTGTGGCTAAGTTACTAAGATAGGCCTCGGGCTAGCGGCGCGTCCCTGGATTGGGAGAGATGATGAAGATGTATAAGGAGCGTGTTTTTATGATATACCTTCGAGTGAGTATAATATTGTTTTCCAAGTTATTTTAAATGAAAATGAATTGCCTGAAAACCATATAGCTTTCTTATTAAGTTTCAACTCACAATTTTATTTTTCAAATCCTAAAGACAAGTGAAAGGAAGCGCTAAGCAAGGAGCACGGGTGGAGATTCAAGGATCAATAAAATTTTATAAATTACTTGTGGATGAACTTATGGATTGAATGGTTGTATGATGACATTAATTAGTTGTTTTAATATTGTATAAGAATTATGTTATGAATTGTGACTATAGATGGTGAAAAATTTTTTACAGTCAAATGTTAAGGTATGAATTAACATGTTATGATTAAGTATAGATTTTATGATATCACATGTGTATTTCCCAAATGGTTTAATGACCTAAAAAGGCATTTAATGAAAATTTGAATATATGAAATGATATAAACTTCTAAAGAGTCAGGATTAAGTGGATAAATATCTAATAAAACCCGTCGTGCGACAGGCCAACGATCCTGATCACGTTACCAATCAATAATGGTCCTGGAGCAAGGATAATGCTGTGACGCTCAGACTAGGGCGCCACATAATATATGGGCTCCGCTTTTATGTAACTAAGTTACATGTAAGTGGAGTCATGTAACTCCTCAAAATCTAAGATTTTGATCCTTGACAGGAAATCCAATCCATTCATTATATTTAGCATAATTTGTTTATCTAGAAAACCAAGTTTGATACCAATCAAGTATGTTTATGGGGGTCATATTTGTTAAAAAATATATATTCATGTGTAAATTATGAAAAAAATACTAAAATATTAATTTTAAAGTAATATTTTTAACATTTAAACCCTCCAAAATATCATTTCTATGTGAGTAAATGATTCTATATAGTGCTATTATATTCTAACATGTATAAATGAATCTAAGAGTTTTCATAATTTACACAAGAATATATGTTATTTAACAAATGTGGCCTATAAATACACTTGTTTGGGAATGATACTGGTCACTAACATAAACAAATGATGTTACATACAATTAATGTCTTAAATTTTTCATCAATGATAAAAATATTAGATCTTGAGTGAATTACATGGCTCCATTTCTATTTAACCAAGTTATATAGTAACGGGGACGTGTATATACATGAGATATGATTATATACAAATATTGTATACATGTTTAAGCTATAGTATTCATTTTTATTTTAGTTTTTGATTTTTCTTCATAAGTATGTTTTTCTAAACATATTTAATTGGAAATTGTTCATGTGCACCGGGGTACAAAAACCCATTTATTATTATTTTTTAGAAAGAAATTTTATAAAAAAATTTATATAATTGTTAGTCTAAGGGTATTGAATACATGTATTAAGTTTTACCATTCTCGTATTTTTTAAATATTTATTTTGAAATTTTTAAAATCAGTAGCATTTTAAAATCACTAGCTAAAAAGTCCTTATATGGACAGACGCGACATGCTCATATTCGCAAAACTTCCTTACATGGTTGGACGCCATGATGCCCACATTTGCAAAACCCAGTACCTCTCAGCTGCGCATGCTTTTGATTCAAGACGTTTACAAATAGGGGTAAATTTGAACCAAGTTTAAGGAGGCTAATAAAATCCACTGCAACAAAAATTAATTTTAATCCATAGAACAAGTCAAGCGGGTACCAAGCTGAGAGTTGTCTAAACTTGTCAGTCTGATAACTCAACCCATTTTGCCAACCTAAGCAAGGAATAGATCTTTTAGCATTATTTTATTCTCGTATAATTGTCATATTTATTCCAACTTTATCCTTATTATATTACATCATTAAAAACAATGCCTATGTTTAAGCTCATTTTGAGTCAATATTGCCTATTTGTTTTGTTTTATTCCCTCTAGTTGGAATTTGTAGGTATAAAAATACGAGAAATAATTTTGTTAGTTCGGACTAAGTAAATGTCTCACTTAGCCCACCTCAAAAATTCTATTTAAAATAACGTTTTTTACTTTTTTCTTCATATACTTATTTATCTAAGTGTATTTAATATATAAATCAAGTTTTACCATTTTTGGATATGTGTATATATATTTTTTAGATTTTTAAAAATAAGAATTTTTTAAATACATATATGCACATAAATGTTTAAAAATCTCAAAAAATAGATAAAAATATTCAAAAATGGTAAAACTTGGTCTATATGTTAAATACACTTAAATAAACAAGTTCATGAAGAAAAAAGTAAAAAAAAAATTGTTATAAAAATTTTTGTAAAGTGGACTAAGTGGGGCATTTCCTTAGCCTAAGCTAACAGGATCACTCCCCCAAAAATATTGCTCTAAAATGCTGATGCAATATTTTGTATTTAATTGCTTCATATTATCATATAACTCAATTACTGAACCAGTGTATGTTTCCACCCTGATCTTCCAATATTACAATTTATAAATGGGCTACGGCTCAAGTTAATGTTTTAGGAACTTAAATGAGTCTTAATTCGGTCTAATGTCATCAAGATTAATTATGATATGTATTTCCATAGGAAAAATATAATAATAATAATAAGGGATTTTTGCAAATATGCTCACAAGATTTGTAAGAAATTGCAAGCATGTCACTTCTGTTATGACATTGTTCAAATTTTTTGTAAAATGATCATAATGCACTTTAAGCTAAGTCATACACTTGTAATTTTCTAAATATGGTAGACGTATTTGCTATTTGGTTATTTCATATATTTTTACATATATTACTATTTTAGATTTTTTGCAAATATGTTTAATCGTTTAGTTTAAAGGGTATTACCGTTATTTTATAAAAATTCTAATGAGGTTTTGATAGATGGAACAGGTTTATAATTTCATACAAATCTTACGATACATTTGTAATATGGGCAAACTTAAGCACACGAATGCAATATTAATTAAACATCTTGACATAATCGTAAAAATTCCTGACAATAATAATAAGCGGAAACGTCGCACATATCACATCAAACGAGCGGTATTGTCAGTCAAAGAACGTGTTTTTGCGTCTCTGATCCCATTTTCTGAAAGTTTCAAAGCCACTATAGTAAAACTTCTTTATCACGCATTTCTTCCATGCAAGTCCATCATCCCCATTTCATTCTTCCATCTTTCTTGCTCCTGCCTTTGGTTGTTGATAACTCTGTAATGTCTGCTTATGCTTTGCACTGATTTCATCTCGACACCAAAATATCAAGGTTCTTCTTCACTACTTCTCGCTTTGCATTAATTTCATCTTGACACCAAAACATTGAGGTTCTTCTTCAGTTGCTTATTTCTTATTTTGTGGAGAATCTCAATTTATGGGGGTTACTTTACTATGGCATTGCGAACGCTGTCGAACCAGAATCCCACATAGTGGGCAAGAATTGGATGTGTGGCTTCCATGTTTCGCAGAAAAAAGCACGATTGTTTTGCCAAAACGCTTGGCCAAACAGGCCTTGTAGACTGTTAAGCTTGTGTTACCTGCACATTGACAAGACAGGATACCTTTTCCTTTGCCATCCTGGCACGGAAAGCTCTGCAGCCATCTGCATTTGCTCTCCTCCATCTTCATATCAAGTAACCAATCTCTGTCTCTTCGAAAAACTCATAACTACGTATCCGTCCTTCCTGTTCTGCTTTCTTCTTCTTTCTCTTTACTGGCATAGGATTCAACACCAATTTTATCGCCACTTATGAAGCCATCTCTAAATCCATATAACATACTTGAGAGTGTTTGGTGAAGAAGCACTAATAAAGCTTAATTTCTTTTTCTTTTTTTTTTTCTTTTTGAAGGTGAATAAAGCTTAATTTTTGTGATGTATGCTATGTAAGGAGCAAGCCACGGATTATTTTGGAAGGTATACAAAAAATTTTGAGCGAAGATGTAAAAATTGTGTAACAATGGGCTAATGCTTAAAATATAAGCAATACTAAATTACCATACGCAATAGGAACCTACATATCAAATATCAATTGAAGACTTACAAGAATTAATTCCACCATGAGATAGTACTCGTTTTACACAATTTTTGATAATTCGTTAATTCCCAACATGATGAGCATGAAAGCACGACTACTAATTACAAGAATCATAATTTTCATTTCAGTTTGTCTGGGTTCAGAGAAATTAATGATGTCCACAAAAAACGTATCAATACTCTGCCGATACGGTGGCGACTTCGTTGAAGAATCTAATAATGAGGTTTGTTACAAGGATGGCACGAACTGCATCATACGGCTGGAGGCTCAAGAAATCAACTATTCTAGTCTGCTATCCAAGGTGGTTGAAGTTTGCAGGTGGAGTAGGCCTCAGATTGGCAGCATCAAGTACAAACATCTAGAATGTGGCTTAGACTGTCTTGTGTCTCTTGAGAATGACGAAGACATCGACAGTATGATGAAGGAATTTTCTCAAAACAATGGCCCCATCCAACTTTTTGTTTTTGCAACCCAAAAAATACTTCCTCTCCACAAGACAATCATCCCCAGGTATTAAATTTGTCAAAATGTGGTCATTTGCACTTATCAATTGATTATGCATTCATGTCATTCTTTTACTTTATTTCTTATGATTCTATATGTTGGAATCTTAATTTGGAGCAGTACTGGTAAAGAAGTCGCGGAGAATCATCAAGGAAGCAAAGAAATGCCGCGACCTAATTGCACTATGAATATCAATGCTGAGACTGCAGGTGTGCCCAGTGTTGGCTTGCGATCAAGAATGGAAAATGAAATTGCGATGGATAATCGTAGCGTAACTACCAACAACCGTACTGATCATAGTTATGCCGGTGATACATTGCTAGCGTCAAGAATGGAACTAGAAGAGGGCCAGGAAACGTCATTCCAACCTAATGCCAAGACCGCAGGTATGCCAACTGATGACTTGCAATTAGAAATCGATCATGAGTTTGGGACAGATAATAATAATTTTCCTAGAAATGGCGGAATTGAATACGGTTGTGCAGATGATATGTTGCCACCATTGCATCCGGGAATGGAAATAGAAGAGGGCCAAGAAATGCCACTTGGACGGAATTCCAATATGGGTATCAATGCCAAGATTGCAGGTATGCCAGCTCACTACTTGCAATCAAGAATGGATCATGAGTTTGGGACGGACAATCGTAATTTGAGTAGCAACGATGGTACTGAATATTGTTGCGCCAATAATAATAAGGCGTTGCCACTGTGGCCGAGGATGGAACTAGAAGAGGGTCCAGAATTTCCTGATGGAAATGCTTTCCACAAGTTCTTGAGGCAGTATGCCATAAATTTAAATTTTGAATACAAGAGAACTAGGTTGGGACGTGGCCGTTTTGCTGCAAGTTGCATGAAAAAGGATTGCCCATGGAAGATTCGGGTTCTTAGGCTCTCTAACCAGTCTACCTTAAAAATAACGTCTTTAGAAAGAAAGCATACTTGCGACCAAGGCAAGCATTTGGAAAGGACGAAACATCGTCAGGCTACAATGGAATGGATTGCTGATATCGTTGAAGATGGGAATTACTTGCAATGTACTCCCAAATTTGTTACTGGCTTGATTAAAAAAAATATGGGTTTAACATCAACTATTATAAAGCTCGGAGAGGCATAAAGTTGGTTTGCGAAAGAAGGGATTCTGTTGGCAACAGTTGTCAAGGTTACGATAGTGATTACAATGTCGAGAACATTTGTGATGACATTAGGAGAACAAACCCTGGAAGCAGAACAGAGCTGCAGAGCAGATCAGCAGATAGTAATTATTTGAAACTCTTCATTTCATACGAGGCTGCGGTCATCCCGATCTTTCGAATGGTAGGCACACGAGCTGTCAAACTTTTTCGTGTGAAGGTAGGAGTGAAAAGGCCATTTGTTTGGCTCTTCGCCTCGGGCCACGATACAGACGAAAGAGCCCTTCTACTCGCGTACGGGTTTATTGAGTTAGACGAGGAGGAGGATCTGCTTGAAGATTATGGGTCTGTTTGGGATGGCATAAAACTTGCCCAAACGTGTAAAACTTTTCATGCAAGGGGCCTGTGTGGAAAAAGTCGTCACATCTGTCTTCCGTCGACAGCACCCCTGCTGTTTTCGTACCTTTGGCAGTGCCGGACGTTTCTCGGGCATGGTAATGAGGGAGAAAACAGGGGAGCACGGTGAGAGAACCCTTGTGCTTCGTTGCCCTAGCGCCGCTTGCGAGACCAGCGGCCTCTCACGACTCGCGCAGCCACCCATGCAAATCCGTCTATCGCCCACAACACGTCGACTTCTTCCCTCCAGAGTTGCTGCTACGCGTGCATGCCGTCGCCTGAGAAGATCGGCTCGAGCAAGTGTTTCGGCACAAATTCGTCGGCGCGAGTTTGAGCAAGAGCATTCCAAACCGTCCGTAACCTCACCGGCGAAAGCACTGCACCGTGGAATCAACGCGACAGGTAAGGATCGCCGCCCTCTTTCTGTACAGTTACTCTTCACATAAAAATGCCTTGGTAGTGTTCGTT
>JAXCLR010000063.1:7600826-7612176 GCA_035584095.1 Annona squamosa | reverse complement strand
CAATCATTTCTATACAACTACCAATACAACTAACCTATTTATTTTAAATTTATTATCTTTATTCCTCATCATTACCCCTACAATATCACATTATTTCTACTAATTTAACAACTTTTATATAAAAAACTTTTCATCAAAAATTTTACAACTTCCCAAACACACCCTTAGCTTATTTTCAACATATTTCCAACAGGTGCGACTTCGGGTGTAAGCAGGCTGCTCAAGTTGCTCCTCAGGTCGACTTGGTTTTAAACTTGACCCAAGTCGCATGTGGAGTCGACTTCAGGTGCAACTTTGGATTTCTGTAATTTTCAAGTCTCTTTTTCAGGTCAACTTGGACTTGAACTTGACCCAAGTCGCATGTGGAGTCAACTTCGGTGTAACTTCACTTCCTATGCTTGCTTGATGATCTTGAATTTCTTGGGTCACTTAATTTTCTTCATATTAATTGTACTTTTACTTAGTATGATCATCCTAACTTGAAAACATTTAACTCCGTGTCTTAAAATCTTAAATTCTTGAATCTTGAAGTTCATGAAGAAGTCCAAATGATAATTCTTGATCCAAAATTGATGAATTCATGCAACTTAGCTTATTTTAGCCTCGATCTACCTCCATTTGATCTAAGTTGATTGTTTGGGTAGACTTGGTCTTCAACTTCACTGAAGTCATAAGTCAAGTCGACTTGGTCTGCGACTTCGCCCAAGTCGCATGTGGAGTCAACTTCATTTGCGACTTCAATAGCTTTTACTTTCCAATTTTAGTGCTAGACAAAAAGTAGCCTTTGAAGCCAAAGTTGGAGTTGACTTAGGTATCGACTTGGCCTAAGTCGATGCTTGAGCTGACTTGGGGATCAACTTGACCTGTCATGCTTCATATTTTTCATTTTTATAACCTTAAAACATTTCATAAACTTATTAGTAGCCAAAACTTACTCAAGTTAAGTTGTTAATCATCAAAACATATACTTTAGGTATTTTGCATTTCATTTCAATACTTGTTTCCAACAATCTCTCCTTTTTTGATGATTGACAAAACTAATTTGAGTATATACCTTTCGATATCTTTAAAACATGCCATTTTATTTTGTTTTGCTATTTTTAGGATAATCATAGATCATTTGCCTTTTGAATTAATATACATATTCCATTTTCATCATTTGCATATTTCATCTTAAATAAACATTGCACATAAATGTTCAATCAACCATTTCAATATCATAACAGAACATAAACAAAGCATATAATAAACTTTTCATAAGTAATCAGGACATAAATAGACTTTTCATAAACGAAATTATCATATATGATCAAAATATTTCATACACGTTTCAAAAGAAAATTAAACCTTGTATACAAACTACCTAACCCAAAATTCTACAAACTAAAAAAAAAAACCAACTCAACTATTCTCCCCCCCTTTTTGTCAATAGATCAAATAGGGGTGGACTCGCTGAGATTTGGTGTATAGAAATGGCGATATAGGATAGGGCATGGATTGAAGAGGAGGAGCGGGTCGGATGAGTCTAACGTGGGCCAAGGAATAGAAAGATGATATGGGGCCTAGAGTCGGATCTTGGTGCACTGACCTGATGTCAAATGGATCCAATTCAGGTACTGGTTGATTCCTGTTGCTTTCGGATGCCAAGTCATACTATACCGTTCTTAGCTCTTGATCCATGCGGTCCTGTCTTGAGTGCATGTCCATGATAACAGTTAGGACCCCGGTAATCTAGGACGTCAAGCGATCCTTAATCTGCTCTAGGTGCTCCCGGATCACATTGACCGAGTTGTCCCAAGACGGTAGCCGAGGAGCGGGGTCTGGGATCTTCGATCCTTGTGGTGAACAAGATCCATGTGATAGCAGCGAAGCGAGCTCGTCGGGAGCATCTTGTGGTGGAGCGGGTTGCTCCTCTGGTGATGGCGAGGGCTACTCCCCCTAAACCTGTGCTCCTCTGGCTTCTTTTGGAGCCAATACACCCATCCTTTCTTGGATCTGCTCCGCCCTAAACTGATCCACGTTTATTTTCATTCTTTGAAGTAGGGCCTTGTTGATTGCATTCATCGGCGTCACTACTTGAAACGATTCACCATCAATATCCACCTCAAAATGCTCTAGGATCTTGGTGATCCATGTCCCATGAGGCAAAACCTCTCATGGGTTGTCCTTCTTGGAGGCTAGGGCCTCATGGAAAAGTCGTGGGAGGCTGACTTTGATTCTATTGGCGACTTTCCAAAGAATATCTACCTCATGCTGGTTCAATTGATTTCTTCCTCCATCTTTTAGATAGATAGAACCTTCAACCTAGGGGATAAATCCATGTAATGTAAAAACTTGACCCCATGATGATATTTGTTGCTCCTAGTGAGCTGATTGTACATTTGGATGAGGGACAGGTCTGCAGCAGTGGTTCATCTTCAAATGGTACTCCTAGGATTCGTCCCACCTTCATAAGGGCATGATGTTGACTTGGGCAAAGGTGCTAAAGTACTGATCATCCCATAAATAATAGAAAATCCTCGTTAGTTTAGGATACACCTTATCATCTGCCTTTAGCAACCTAGTCCAACCTTAAAATTCCAGTAGCTCCTTGATTTCAAACTCATAATCGCTTAAAAATTTAAGAGAGACAAAGAGAGAGAATTTTAAGCTGCGCGGGAGGAAAAGGGAAATGAGGAAGAAGAAAAGATAGAAAGAAAAGGGAAGAAGGAAGGAAGCTCGATGGTCACACGTTCGAAGTTGATTTGCCCTATGCGGAATCAGCTTCGCTTTCTGGAGTTGACTTCACCGAAGTCGACTTGGGTTGTTTGGAGTCAACTTGGCCTATCGACTTAGACTTTTCTAAGTTCATTTCTCCTATCTAATTGTCTCTAATTTGACTCAATCATCCCCATATTATTTCTGATTTTGTAAAAAGATTCTTTTGCTAAAATTTTGGTGAATATATCTGCAATCTGATCCTCAATTTTCATATATTCTAAACAAACATCATGATTTTCAACATGTTCACGAATAAAATGATGTCTTACATCTATATGTTTGCTTCTAGAATGTAATACAGGATTTTTAGTCAAACAAATTGTACTTGTATTATCACATCTAATTGGAATATTATGATAATTAACACCATAATCTTTTAGTTGTTGTTTCATCCAAAGTAGTTGAGCACAACAGCTCCCACTGGCTATATATTTGACTTCCACCGTAGATAGAGCAACACTAGTTTATTTTCTTGAATACCATGAAACTAACATGTTACTAAGGAATTGACATGTTACATTAGTACTTTTTCTATCTATTTTGTATCTGGCAAAATTCGTATCGGAGTAGCCGATTAGATCAAAAGTTGACCCCTTTGGATACTATAGTCCAAAATTAGAGATATTTATCAAATATTTAAAAATTCTTTTTATAGCCATTAAATGTGATTCTTTAGGACTGATTGAAATATAAAACACATGCCAACACTGAATAGAATATCAGGTCTAGAAGCAGTTAAATATAACAAAGAGTCTATCATACTTCTATATAGCTTTTGTTCGACACATTTATCGTTTCAAATGTGTCGATCTTGATTGTTGAACTCATTGGAGTGTTTGCTCCCTTACTAGTTTGCATTCCGAATTTCTTTAGCATTTCTTTGATATGTTTGGATTAGTTTATAAAAATTCATTCAGCTTGTTACTTAATTTGCAATCTAAGAAAGAAATTTAATTCTCTCATCATGCTCATTTCGAATTCGCTCTGCATAATCTTAGAAAATTCTTGACAAAGAGTTTCATCAGTAGAACCAAATATTATATCATCTACGGAAATTTGAACAATTAAAAGATTTTTACTTTTATATTTGATGAATAATGTAGTATTAACCTTTTCTCTTTGAAATTCATAATCAATCAAAAATTTGTTCAACCTTTCATACCAAGCTCATGGAGCTTGTTTTAGTCCATATAATGCTTTGGTTAATTTATAAACATATTTTAATTAATCTTTTTTTAAATCCAGGGGCTTGTTCAACATAGGAGATGTTTGGTAACATGTAAGTTGTGGAATTGTGGGATGAAATGGGAAGTGAGAAATGGAATATTTTGAAAATTGTGTGATTGATATGAAATAATAAGAATAAATTTGAAATAAATAGGTTTGTTAGGAGATATTTATAGGAAAAATGATTGAAATATAAGAGTAAAAGTAGAAAATATGATGATTGGTTGTTAGATGATGAATTTCGAAAACCGTGTTTAACATGATTTTCCATCCCATGTTTTCCATAAACATTACCAAACGTGCCCATATACTTCTTCATTCAAGTATCTATTCGAAAATGCGCTTTTCACATCCATTTGAAATAATTTGAAATCCACGTGAGAAGCAAATGC
This sequence comes from Annona squamosa, assembly GCA_035584095.1. NCBI lineage: Eukaryota > Viridiplantae > Streptophyta > Magnoliopsida > Magnoliales > Annonaceae > Annona > Annona squamosa. Next base: position 7,607,797 of record JAXCLR010000063.1, on the reverse strand, counting down.
TAGTAAAATATGTATTGTTTCTAGTCTAGCCACAGGTGCTCATAATTCTTCAAAATCAATCCCTTCTTCTTGGGAATACCCTTTGGCTACTAGTTTGGTTTTGTTTCTTATTACAAATCCACTTTCATTTAATTTGTTTCTAAGTATCCATTTAGTACCAATAATAGTGCAATCTTTGGGTCTAGGAACTAAATGTCATACATTGTTCATTTTAAATCGATTTAACTCTTCTTGCATTACAATAATCCAGTTTTCATCCTTAAGAGCTCGATCAATAGTTGTTGATTCAATTTTTAACACAAAAGCACATTGTTCACAAATATTTTATTTTGACCCTTTAGTCTTTACTTCTTCATAGATATTGCCAATAGCTTGGCTTATTGGATGGGTATTTTTGAATTTTAAATTAGTTGGAGGCTTATAGGAATTGTTACCTTCACTTACCCTTTCCTTCGTGAAATTTTCTGGCTTGGGCTCCGTTTCTTCTTGTTGCTCTTATTGTTCCACTTTTGAATTCTTTAGTGTATCATTTGTATCATTTGTATCACTTAGTTCATCCTCCTTTCTCAGAGTTTGGTTAAATTCATCAAAGACAACATGTATTGATTCCTCTACTATTTGGTTTTTTTGTTGAAAATTCTATATGTTTTGCTATTTGATGAATAACCAAGGAAAATTGACTCATGGCCTTTGGCATCTAATTTTTTCAAATTTGTTTTTCTATCGTTTAACAAATAGCAAGTATATCCAAAGGTATGAAAATATAATATATTTGGTTTTCTGCCTTTCCAAGTAAATATGCGGTCTTTTCAATATTGCTCTAATGGTAACTTGGTTTAATACATGATAAGCTGTACTTACAACTTCACTCCAAAATATTTTGGACAATTTACTCTCATTTAGCATAGTTCTAGTCATTACTTGTATTATCTGAATTTTTCTTTTAACAACTCCGTTTTGTTGTGGAGTTCTTGGTGTAAAACATATATGGTGATTTTCTTTTTCATTGCAAAATTCTATGAATTGTTTATTTTAAATTCACCACCGTGATCACTTCTAATAGAAATAATTGAAATTTATTTTTCATTTTGCACCAAATTTGAAAACGTGATGAATATAGAAAATGCTTCATATTTGCTAGCTAAGATTATAATCCAAGTAAATCTTGAAAACCGTCAACAATTACAAATACATACTTTTTCCCACTGATAGTTAAAATGTCTGATAGCCCATAAAGATCCATATACAGTAATTCAAGTGGTTTAGTTGTTGAAATTTCTTTTTTGGTAGTAAATGACATTTTGGGCTGTTTAGATAATTGACAAGCCTTGCAAATCTTATCGTTGTTATATTTAAGCTTTGGTAACCCTTGTACTAGACTCTTTTTCTACAATGTTTTAATATTTGACATATTTATATTGTACACTATATCCATGGATCATTTTCTATGGCTATTAAACATTTTCTCTCAAGTTCATCTAGGCAAACTAAATATACATTTTCATATCTTTTGTCACTAAATACTATATATTCATCATCAAATACATTGCAAATAGAGAATTCAAATATAACTTTATATCCTTTATCACATAATTGACTAATGTTCATTAGGTTGTGTTTGAGTCCTTCAACAAATAGTACGTCCTCAATACATGCATTTGAAAAACCATAAACATTTCATTACCTTTTATTTTACCTTTTTCATTATTTCCAAAAATAATTGTTCCTTTGTTGCGTGGGTTGATCTTATAGAACAGTTCTTTCTCTCCTGTCATGTGTCTTGAGCAGCCACTATCTATAAACCATATGTTATTGGCCTTTGCTCTAAGACAAACCTGCAAAAGTAAAGTTAAGCGGAGCTCATCCTTTTAGTACTCATTTTATGGGTCCATTTAGGTTAGTTATCTATTGAAACCTACGTTGATCTTCCTGTAAAGTTATAAATTCAATGCTTTTGGGCATCCAAGCCAATTTTGCACCAAGATTTTAAAATGTTCTCAATCTACATTGAAATGCCTTGTGTCCCATATTGTTGTAAAAATTACAAGCTCCTGAAAGTCTAGGAGTGGGAAGCCCTTTGGTAATTAGTTCCCCAGTTAATCTTTTGGTCTAAATCACATGATTTATCTTAGGTTTAGCATGAATGTGTTTGGCTTTATTCTTTGGAGTATTAGATTTGCCCTACTCAAATGTGGTATACCCAAGTCTTTTCTTACAACTTTGGGTGGTCAATTTCAAAAATATTTTGACACTTTCTGCAGGATTAGAAAACTTAGCAAGCGATTCATTTAATGATTTATTTTCCTTTTTGAGTTTTTGTAACTCATTTATCAAAGTATTCTTTTCATTTTTCATTTAATTAACCTTTTCAACAAGTTTACCGTTCACAATTATTATTGCATCACATTGTCTTTTCCTTGTCGTGAACTTATTTTCTAATTTTTTAATTTTCTCATATAATAAATCATAGGCTTGTTGAAGTTCTTTTAATTCAGCACATTTGAGGCATTCATTTGTAGAAGAAAAAATTGAAAAAATTTTTTGTTTGGAGGTTACATCTTGATTACTTGTGCAGTTTATTGAAGTAGCTTGATTCTCCAAAATTTCCGTCGCTGCAAGACACATGTTGGAATTTGCCATGCAACAAATTCTTGCGCAATCCACTTCATTTTCTTCACTTGAAGAGCTGCGTGTTGTAGATTCTTCCTCGTTTACATATATGTCTCTTCCTTTGATTCTTTGAAATTTTCTATTGTCGCCTCGATCTTTTCTTTCTCTTCGCTCTTTTGCTTTGATTTCCTCAGGCGTTGGACATTGGGCTTGCATATGCCCCATACCGCCACACCGAAAATATTTTATTGTGTCTTTCTTTTTCTCCTTGGAGTTTCTTTTTTTCAAGTTTTTAAAAATTTCTTTCTTTTCTTATAAATTTTCTGAATCATTTTGTAAGTAAGTTTCTCATCATTGTTTTATGATGATGAGGTAGAGTCGTCAGAATCTTAAGCGAATTTTAATGCAATTGCTCTCTTTCCTTTGTGGTGATCTTCATTTCTCTTCTTGATTAGCTCATGTGACATTGATGAGCTAATGAGGTTTTCTAGCTTCAATGTGTTTAGGTCCTTGGCTTCTTTTATAACAGTAATCTTCGGAGTCCATGATTCGGGTAGGGCTCTTAGAATCTTCATGAACTATTTAGATTCTGAGATAGCTTTTTCAAGACCTTTCAAAGCATTAACAATTTTTGAAAATCTAGCAAACATTTCAGAAATGTTCTTAGTAGCCAATATTTTGAATCTTTGCAATTCTCCAATCAAAATTTTTCCTCTTATCCCTTGGACCTGAGATGTTCCTTCATAGATAGATGCTAATGTATCCTGTATTTCTTTAACAGTCAAATAAGAGGATATTCTATCATATTTAGAGGCAGTAAGAGCACAAAATAATAAATTCATAGCCTTAGCATTGCTCTTAACAATTTTTGATTCCTCGTCGGTCTATTTGGAAGCTCTTTCATCAGTAGGCAGGGTCACACCATCTTGGATTGCAATCCAAGAGTTCATATCTGTAGCCATAATGAGTTGTTTCATATATAGCTTCCAATAGCGAAAATTGTTCCCATTAAATAATGGTGGCCTAGTAAAATATTGATTTTTGGCAAATACGGAAACGAAAGTAGATTGATTTGCCATCATATAAAAGATATCTTTGCTAAAATTCAAAGACCTGCTCTAATACCACTTGTTAGTCACGAGTTAATAACAATTACCTAATAGGGGAGGGGTGAACTGGGTATTTAAAATTTTTTAATTTAAACTGGAAATTGTTCTTCCGTTTAGTTTAGTCCCATTTAATGAAACAAATGAAAAGTAATAAGATAATGAATGCAGAAATAAAAATCAGTGGATAAGATTCATAGTGGTTCGAGCAACCTTCCCTACTCCACTTTTCCAAGCTCACACCCTTGTGACTTGGGTTCCACTATATATTCCATGAATATAACTAGAGCCTTCGCTCTCTTCTAAATTCTAGCTCTGGGGGAAATATACAACATACAACACAAGTAGGTGACAAGTCCCACTACAGTCACAATGCTACTTTGCTATCACATTGTTTGAAACACCAAAATCAAACCAAGTATTAAAACCAAATAACAAATTCAAAAAGAAAAACATCTATACTTTACAGATTTATGTAGGCAAGTTTAATCTCGAGGAAGAAACTCATAAAAGTGATTATTTCATTGACGTTGGAGTATGCAGCAAGTTGAGCTTGTTCTTCCTTTAAATCGTGTATAGGTCACTCAAGGCTAGAAGGAAATGAGATTTAGACCTTAGTAGCTTTTCTTTCCTCTTTTTTTTGTTCTTTTTACTTGCTTTCACGTTTACTTGAGTGTCTATATATAATGGAAGGAGAGATTTGAATGTTAACGAGTTGGTTAGCGTTAGTAGCAGGTGGAGTGTCTATACATCATTCAAATTTTCGAACACTACTAAGCTTTACTTGAGTGTCTATACATCATTCAAATTTTCGAACGCTGCAACCGAAGTTGCAGGTGGAGTGGACTTCGGGTGAGACTTCACCCAAGTCGCAGGCTAGAATCGACTTCAAGTGCGACTTCGAGTGTAAGCAGGTTGCTTAAGTTCCTCCTCAAGTTGACTTGGTCTTGAACTTGACCCAAGTCGCATATGGAGTCGACTTCTGGTGTGACTTTAGATTTTTGCAATTTCCAAGTCTCTTCTTCAGGTCAACTTAGACTTGGACTTGACCCAAGTCACCTGTGGAGTTGACTTCGGTATAACTTCACTTCCTATGCTTACTTGATGATCTTGAATTTCTTTGGTCGCTTGATTTTCTTCATATTAATTGTACTTTTGTTAATTTATATCACTTGAAACTTAATATGATCATCCTAACTTGAAAACATTTAGCTCCATGTTTTGAAATCTTAAATTCTTGAATCTTAAAGTTCATGAAGAAGTCCAAATGATAGTTCTTGATCTAAAATTGATGAATTCATGCAACTTGGCTTATTTTAGTCTTGATCTACCTCCATTTGATCCAAGTTGATTGTTTGGGTCGACTTGGTCTTCAACTTCACTTAAGTCGTAAGTCAAGTCGACTTGGTCTGAGACTTTGCTCTTCAAATTCTGTGCTGGTCAGTTGAATTCGATGTTAGAGTCGACTTGGTCTATAACTTCTCCTAAGTCGCATGTGGAGTCAATTTGTTTGTGACTTTAGCAGCTTTTGCTCCCTAATTTCAACGCTGGACAAAAAAAGCCTTTGAAGTCTATGCTAGAGTCGACTTGGGTATCGACTTGGCCTAAATCGATACCTGAGTCAACTTAAGGATCGACTTGACCTATCAGGCTTCATATTTTTCATTTTTATAACCTTAAAATATTTCAAAAACTTATTAGTAGCCAAAGCTTACTCAAATTGAGTGTTAATCATCAAAACATATACTTTGGGTATTTTGCTTTTGATTTCAACACTCGTTTCCAACAAAATTTGCATTTTTAAATGGAGACTTACAAGAGGAAATCTATGTAGCTCAAGCTGAAGGTTTTATTATGGAAGGCAATGAGATAAAAGTGTGAAGGTTGAAAAAGGCCTTGTACGGCTTGAAGCAAGCTCCGCAATCATGGTATAGTAAAATTGACAGCTATTTTCAGCAAATTATTCATAAGAACTAAGAATGAACCTACTCTCTATATCATGAAGCAAGGTATAAGTGATTTCATCATCATTTTTCTTTATGTTGATGATGTCATTTACACAAGCTTTTCTAACTCACTTATGGTTGAAGTTAGAACACGCATGATGGAAAAGTTTGATATGTCAGATATGGTGTATTCCATTATTTGCTTGGTCTTTAAGTGCAACAAGCAGATGATGGAATTTTTATTTAACAAAAGAAATATGGTAGGGATCTTCTTAACAAGTTTGGTATGCTAAATTGTAAATATGCAGCTACACCCATGAATATTAACGAGAAATTACAGTCTAAAGATGGAGTGGAGATGGCTAATGCTACGAGTTTTAGAAGCTTCGTTGGGGGTTTAATTTATCTAACCCACACTCAACCTGACATTACATTTTTTATTGGTTTTATTTCAAGATGCATACAATATCTTTCAAGAAATCATTATGGTACAACAAAGCTAGTTTTGCATTACATTGCTGGAACAATGAATTTTGGAATTTGATATTCAAATTTTTCCAATTTCAAGTTATGTGGGTTCACTAATAGTGATTGCACAAGCTCACTGGATGATAGAAAAAATATTTTTGCAAATGTTTTCACTCTTGGTTCTGGAGTTATTACTTGGAGTTCAAAGAAACAAGCCACAACGGCATTGTCTTCTTCAGAAGGAAAATATATTTCAGCAATTCAGCGACATGTCAAGCTGTTTGGTTAAGAAGAATATTAGCAGATCTTCATCAAAGGCAAGAAGGTGCAATTGATATTTTTTGTGACAACAGAGCAACATTTGCCATGACAAAAAAATCTAGCTTTTCATGGCAGAACAAAGCATATTGACATCTGTTTTCATTTGACCAGAGATTTGGTTGCAAACGAGGAGATCGCATTAAAATATTGGAACACAAATGATCAAATGACAAATATACTTATGAAATCTTTATCAAACTTCAGATCTCAACTTAGTGTCTGCAAGTTTGAATCGAGCGAGAGTGCTGAAGGATGATTCAAAGCTCTCGTTGCCGCATCTACCTATTTTCTTATGTTCTCAGCAATGTGTCCATATTCTCACCAACGGTCCATGTTCTCCATACCTGCTGCAGCATTTTCTGATGTGTAGTAGTTCATTAGTCCAGCATCTTTGCATTTTCCTCTTTTTCAGCAGCATTTTCATGTAGTTAAATGTGCATGGACAGTTACTTAAATGGTTGTAGGCTATAAATAAGCAAGCTATTTTCTTCTTTTTGAGTAGTCACATCTGCATCTAATA
>JAXCLR010000063.1:7590078-7600726 GCA_035584095.1 Annona squamosa | reverse complement strand
GCAAGCTATTTTCTTCTTTTTGAGTAGTCACATCTGCATCTAATAAGCAAGCTATTTTCTTCTTTTTTAGTAGTCACATCTACATCTAGAAAATTTAGATAGTGTATTCATCCTTTAATTTCCCTTTACAAATATCTTGTGGTTTGCATTTGTCTCCCAGCTATTTGAGTTTTTGCCTCTTATAATTTTTGCTCCAACATAAAGGTGGGTTAGAAGCTTACCCAAGAAGTTTCCTAGGGAAGCTATCAATTTGCACGCTATAGTTCGAACGTGGGGAAAGATTAGCAAAAGAAAGGAGACGAAGAAGCTAGCTACTCGTAGAATCCAGCAGTTGCTCGTCGCATTCTCTATCGCAGCTGTCGTAGCGGAAGAGAACAGAAAGGGAGATGTGAAGAAGGAGAGAAGAGGAAGGGAGAGGGGGAGCAGAGTTAGGAGGGAAAAGAGGAACTTGTCCACACGATAATGTTGGCTACTCATCTCACCAACATCTTCACCCTCTTTGCTGCCGGCAACGAGAGGTAAGGAGAAAATGTGTTTTTTGTGTGTTTTTAAATTTTCCTCTTAAATTGTGTTAAAACCATGGAGTTTTGTTTATATCTAAGCAAATCTATTATTATGAAAAGAGAAATTACAAAAAAAAGGGATTTGGATTTAATGGTGATGGGAGTATATTAGGGTTTCAATTTTCAATTTTCATTGTATAGTAATCATGTTAATAATGTAGGATTGTATAAATCTTGATTTTTATGGGCCAAATCATGTATTTAAGAAAGAATTAAAGCTTACGTCAAGCTTTAAAAATGGATAGGCAGAGAAAACATGAATTATGAATATCGCTTTTACTTTTCTCCTACCTTAAATTATTTAGAGGTAATTTTGAGACTGATTTCATGTTGAAATTTCGTTACAAAAAGAGATCAACAGCCATGCAACCTTAAATTGTTGGACTAGGAATAGCAATTGGGCATTACTTTTTCATGGGTTTTTTATGGGAATTAAAATGAAAGCATGTAGTGAATTATTGATGGATAGCGCAGCATGAATTTTGAAATAAAAAATGATAGTTATAAAAATTGTGAATGGAAAAATGAAACTTCTATGTAAATAATGTAGAGATGCTTAAATAAGCATGAAAATGATATTATGTGGGTCAAAAACATTTATAAAGGTGATGGTTTAAATTAACAATGCGCGTAGTTGGATTGACTTGGTTTTCCTCGTCAAATTATATGACGTAAGGATAGAAAAGGGCTAAATCCTCAAATTTTGAGGCATAAAAGTACCATATACACTACTTGTTAGTACCCTTTGCCAAAACAAACTTATGGACTTAAAAATGGAATATCGTAGCTTCAAAACTTTGGAATCTGCTTTAATTTGTGAGGACTACTAAGTTCAGTCAAACTTATCTCAGACATCACAAAAATTATACGTGATATAAGATGTTACCATCACTTCAAAAATAGCTCCTGCTCTTATAGAGATTACTGGTGATTACGTCTTGAAAGGTGCTCGTTTAACTATGTTCTTGTGCTTAATGTAGAGAGCTTAAGCATTTCTATTTTCCACTTTCTAGGATGCTTTTAGAGAACTAGTCTAAAAAAATTTTGGTTTCAGGTTGATTTTCTAACTTTGGTAACTACGGTTAAGTTTATAACCTTTATGAGGAAACGATGATGAGTTGTGCCCTATTATTTTTTCTTTTTTTTTTTGGATGGCATTTGGGTCTTGCTGTAGGATTATAATGCTTCATTACAATTTAGCTTCAATTTGTGTCAATTTTAACTACCAAATGTCCATAATGTGGGACGATGGTTTTAATGTATTTAAAGAAGTATTTTTCTCTATGGAGGTGTTTTTGTATCACTTGAATTTAGGATATTTCTGTATAGAGCTGTATTTGAAAAGTTTTTTCTTTCCTCGTATGAGATTGCCTTTGTATGAATAAAATGCAAGTTATGTTTTTTTGTATAAAACTCTATGGTTGCATGAATATGAAGAGAGAAAGTTTACTATTTTTCTACTTGTAATGTGCGCCAAACCTGATGGCTAAACCAAGGAGGGAATCCTTTTGAATGCTTAGAACAATGTCTATTGGTTGCAACAAGGCTACAACTCTGTGCATTTAGAATAGAAAAAGAAAACATTGCATCCTACCCTAGGATAGTTTTTCTTTCCATTTTGTCTTTTTCATTAAAACATATAGATCAGATTTACTATTCTGTTAGGCTCATTTGATTTGGGTATTTCGGTGTCATCATTTTATAGAAAAGTTTGATTTATGTCTCAAAAGAAACTGACATTTTAATTTTCATTGATCTTTTAACAAATTTACACAACCAATTTTATTTCTAAAATATTTTTATTTTTAGTATAGGTTAAAATGGATGTTGGTTAAAGAAATTTAAAGTTGTATTACATCACTTCTACAATAATATTCTAAAGAGAAATGATTAGAATTATTTTGTACATATTTAATTAACGTCTGAATGATACTATATTATTTTTTAGCCTTTGAAAGAACCGTGTTTTTTAAAAAATTATTGCAATAAAAATATAAAATATATCACTTTATGTCTTTGAATATAATGATATTTTTTTGAGGTACATGCAAAATTACATTATTTTAATCTCTTAGACTTCATTTATATCTTTGTTTTAGTGCAACTATTTTTAAATTACTTGCTTTAAATTCTTTGTCAATTATATTAGCGTTCTTAATTGCTTGCATGTAATATTTATCTCATCTTCTTCTTTAATTTTTGTAGATCAAGTGATGATGTTCTTGGTTGTGTTTTTTGTAATTTTAGACAAATTTATTTTAACACGTCCAAATACGGCTCATATAATTGTACAAAAAATTTAAAATATATATACAAAAAACTTTAAAATATATATATGTAGAGTCTTTGATGATTATTAAAACAAGTGACGTGGTGTGTTAACGTATATATGACAAATATGTAGTTGCCATACAAGCCACCCTCTTCGATTATTTTAAAAAATTTTATTGTTATCCCACCTAAGTAAGCTTATATAAAATTTGTAAAATTTTTCCTTAACTAAATGAATCTTTTTGAATTATTAAAATTTAAAAAATTTTGATTTATCGTGTACTAGTGTATTAGACACCAGAAATTGCATTTAGATGAAATAATAAATTGTTAAAAATTTGTATAAGCCCATTGAAGTTAGGTCATGTATTTCCAATAGGAAAGTAGGAAAGTCAAAGCTCATCACTGATTAGAAGATTAAGCCCGTACGTAGTTTTTCACTATAAATACACCTATTAAGTTGCAAGTATATAAAAAAAATTCACAAAAATCAATTAAGGAACAAAGGAAGAATTTAATTGAAACAGCATAAGGCAATTTAGACTAAGAGCTAAAATAAGATTATATACTATAAAATAAATAACATGAAGTGTTATTTTCGGTAAAAAGAACTGCAAAAAACTTGGCGATGATACTACCCTTTTAAACTAGTGTAAGCATGAGATGCAAATTATTTTGAATGTTATTAATTTTGGATCATTAAAAGGCCAAATAAAATTTCTGCTATTATGATATTTAATGTTTACAATTTTAGTGCCAACTTGTTAAGAATAACATTATTTCTAAAATAAAATAATTAATATTATCCATTAATTAATATTCTGAAGTGTGAGATGAATTAGTAAAATTTACACATAAATTAATCTTCTCACATTATTATTATACAGATTTGATTATATTTATTTTTGAGGAAATAATATAGTTGTGGACTAAAATTTGTGCAATTAATTCATTTGATCCATTGCTATTGAAAATAAAATTATTTTTATGATAAATAATTAAAATTACTTGGTAAATAATGTTCTCATGTGAACAATGCAACATTTTCTTTTGGATTAAAATTAGTTCTAGGGCAACAACATGACGTGCAGAATAAAATTTATGCAAATAATTTATTTGTTACTTTATAATTTTGATACTATCTTTATTGAAAATTAAAATTACTTTACCGACATAATCCAAATTACCTGTAAAGTAATATTCTCACATGGATATTACACTATTTTCTTCTAGATTATAATTGTTCTAAGATCAATCATCTATGAAATTTGTGGAATTAATTTATTCAGTGCTTAAGAATTTTGATACCACTCTATTAAGAAATATAATTGCATTTAAGATAAATAATTCAAATTTTCCATAAAATAATATTCTCATGCGAACATTACACTATTTTTTCTTGATTATAATTATTTTTGGGTCTTATTTGGTGCTTAAAAATTTTGAGACCAACCATATTAAAAAATAAAAACAATAGTGGGGATGATTAGATTACAACTTATGGTTCCCTCGCGCATTTCACCACATAAACCAATTCTTCTTAATTAATAGATTTATTATATGTGTTTTATAATATCGATTTTCATCTTTACCATATTTTTTGTGAATTTGAAATAAGTTATCATTATTGAATTTTTTGTGATAAATAATTTATAAAATAAGCTTTATTATTATTAAAAATAAACTATAGGGGTTTAATCTAAAAAAATTATAGTGTATAGAGATTATTTTATAATTATTCAATAAGTGAAAATATAAATTAAGATATTAAGTTCAGCAAATATATTAATTAGATTATAAGTTCTAAGAATTTAATAAAAAATTTATAATCTTTTGAAATTTATTTTTTAATTTTTTATAATTTACATATTATATTTATAGACAATACATTCAATATAAATTATATAAATAACCTATAAGCAAAGTTCGTCATCATGACAACACCTAACCACTAAGCAACATGTCAGCATGACATCATTTGTTGTCAACATATGAAGACAAACTTGTCATTCAAACAAGCAATTCATCTACTATGAAGAATCTCACTTTGGCCATGTGGAGCATCTCCTAACAGTGAAAGAAGTTAACAACTTTGGTAGGCTGTCATTATAAAACTCCTGCAAGTCGTCATTCAACCCAAAAGAAGCCAAAACACCAAGCTTCTCCAACTTGTTGAATGTTAATAAAGGGGATGTTTGGTAATGTGTAAAATTATGGGATCGTAGAAAATTATGAAAAATGAAAAAAAAGAATATTTTAAAAAATATGTAATTGATAGAAAATAATGGATGTATAGTCAAAATAAATAGGTTTGTTGTATGTAGTTTGTAGGGAAAACGATTGAAAAATCGGGGTGAAAATGAGAAAAATAGTGTGATTGATGGAATAATAATTAGTCTTAGAAAACCAAATACCATAGGAAAACCATGGTTCCCATACTCATATGTTAACAAACATCCCCAAAATCATCTCATCATCAGCTCAAGATAAACCCAAGAGTAACCTAAGCATTTATAAAAGGGAGGTCGAAGAAGAAGGGGCATTGAAGCATTCTACATCCAAAGCTTGCTGAGACTATTACTCCTTCTAACAAGATCTCTCTCTCTCTCTCTTTCTCTCTCTCTCTCTCTCCCTAACCTTATAAACCCTCTATCCTAAAAACTTCTTTCTCTCAAACCTCTATGTGTGACACAATCTCTAGATCTTGCTAAAGGTCAAAGTTGTTGACTTAAAGCTTGATCCGACTCAAACTTTTATGTTTTATTTTTGAAATCTATATTTGAAACTCATATTGCAAACTTCCTTTATCAAGTAGTTATTTGCCCGCAAATTTATCTCTATATTTGCATACCTGCATGCTTTTTCATATTAAAAGGGAAACTATCAATATCAAATATTTAATCAAATGAAGTAGACTATTTTGGTAAAACACAAAATTTATCTAAATCATCTAAACGACCTTGAAAGAATCTTAAAATGACAACAGAAGCTAAACCTAAGACTAGAATAGTTTGGCAAAATTTTCTTTAAAAACCAAAGGATGACATTATAATAGCCCAACATCTACTCTAGCTTAATGATGATATTGATGTTGAACTAGCATTTTTGGCTGCAAACATTCTAGAGGACTTGTTTTTTATTCAAGAACTTGTTTGTCAACGTAGTGTAACTATAAAATTATTAGATATATTAATAGAAAGAGAAAGGCAATGACCCCATTGGTTTAGAAGATAAATTACCATTGATCTAAAATCTGACAAAAAATTAGAAAAATAATTATCATCAATTGTTGTTTAAACTTTTTCTAAATTTTCCTGTATCAAAATCTCCTTTGTTTATACTACTTAAGATACATTTGAATATATATGTATATACGATGTCGCTTCTATAGAACTCTTTTTCTATAAAACTCCATCCATATTTGAAATTTTAATAGTTGATGAAAAATCTACTATATTCATTATATTTAATAACATTTTTAGTGTCTTAGTAACCCTTTTATTTGTTTAGTTACACTATCTATCGGTCCTATTTACAAATGTGTAAAGTCGACATAATAAAATGGTTTAATGCTAAAATATTAATTTTAAAATAATTTTTTCAACATCTAAATCATCTAAAATATCACTATTGTGTAGATAAACGATTCTCTAAGATATTATATTCTAGTATATGTATGAACGGATTTATGCATTTTTAATAATTTACACATGAATATGTATATTTTTCAACAAATGTGCCCTATAAGTATACTTATCGAGATGAAATTTGGTCTGATAGATAAACAAATGATATTAAATATAATGAATAGATTGAATTTTTCATCAATAATCAAAATCTTAAAATTTTAGGAGGTTACGTGACTCTGCTTCTATGTAATTTGGTTACATTGAAGTGGAGCCTATACATATGTAAGAATTTATCTAGTGCAGTTAGCTTAAATGGGTCTCACATACACTTAAATATATTAATACTTTATATAGTTATTTATTCATATATAAATTATATTTGAAATAGTTTATATATTGAAAAAATAATTTTAAAGTTGTTATTTATATTAAACTTTTATTAGAATAAATTTGTACTATTTTTAGATAGAGTCCATACCCATCCAATTTGGATGAAAATTGATGTGTTAGTAAAACCAATAATTCTAAATATAATAGGTGAAATATATTATAATTTTATATAACTTGTGATATAGTTAACTGCACTAGAATATCTATCTATGTATAAGTATATATAAGCAAGGGATGATTAGTTGAAAACATTTCCAACTTGCCTTAGGGGAAATGCTTGATCTATGCCTAATCAAGGTAATTTTGTGAAATCTTAGGCATTCATCATGCTTGAGATTATATTTACATCATTAAAATCAAAATCATTTCCGAAAAATATGTATACGTGCATCACACTTGAGGTAAAAGTTTTAACATATTTACAAAGATTTTTAATCAATATTAATTTATAGAATACTATGATTATTTGAAAATTTTATTTCTTAACTAAATATAACCTATTAAACATGTTGAGTTAGTAGGATTTCATAAAATCATCTTAAATTAGGCCCAAGTAAAGCATGTCTTAAAGTGAGACGGCTGGAAACATTTTTAACTACAAAAGTGGAAATGCTTGATTTTGAATAATCCTTATGGGATAATGATAATATACAATGAGATTTAGCTATCGCTTTTTAGATTAAAAATTAGATTAAAATGTGAACTGTTTACATTAGATTAACGTGTGAACTGTTTACAATATTCATTATGTTAAATGATGAAAAATGATCATTTTAAGTCTAAAATGTCTCATTTCAGACTGGTCCAAAAGCATATTTTTTTCAAAATTTTTTTTATGAATGTGTTAATCTAGTAATATTTAATCTATAAACCAATTTTGAAAATGTATATATATTTAAAATAACTAAAATACCTTTGATTTTAAAATCTAAAAAATATATACACATTTTCAAAATTAGTAAAATTTGATTTCTAAATTAAACATAACTAAAATAACAGTCTTATAAAAAAATTTAGAAAAAATGCGTTTCGAACTAGTTGCCTACCTCACTTTTGAAAAATCTTTCTAAAACAGTGCTTGATTAACAAACATATTGTCCTTGTTATGATGACAATAACTATATTCAACTGGTCACATGTTCAAAAAGCAGACGTGTAGGAAATAAAAGGACTCCGTGTGGGCTGAGACAGTGGCTTTAGCAGGCCTGAACTAGGGGCTTCCTTTGTTACAGAGACCCATTATGCCCAAATATTAAAAATATAAGATAATCGTATTGTATCTGTTCTAGGGGTGTAAATCGTAAAAGGTTGACTCAAGTTGGAGTAAATACAACCTTAATTTACTTTATATCTTAATTTAACCCCACTTTTAACTCTATTTTACGCCTTTTAACTCTATTTTACGCACTTTAACTCGACTTTATTGGGACTTCTTCTAATGCATCCGGGTGCACTTAGCTTCAGTGCACTCGGTGTATTTAACCCATATTTATTTATTTTGAAAATTTTTATACAGCCATTAATTTAAGTTTATTTAGCTTGTATATAAATTTTTACCAATTTTGGATTTTTAAAATTTTAAAATCCATGGTAATTTCGTAATTTGTGAATTACTAAATTGCCATTGATTTTAAAAATTCAAAAAAATTTAAAAAAATCCAAAATTTGTGAAGATTTATATATAAGATAAGTAAACCTAGACTATTACTTTAAAAATATAAAATACATGTTTTGCACCCGGGTGCACTAGAACGATGCTCGACTTTATTTTAACCCTATAAAAATCAGTTTGGTTTATATTAGAAATTGGATTAATTAATATATAATATTTAAAAATATTTTCTCAATTAAATTTATTTAAAATTATGAATCTATATAAAATAATAAAACTTAATTCTTTTTATAGGAATATTTTCCACTTTATGACTTATATAATCATATAATTGTTGAATAATTTTATTTCAAAGCAATAATGTCTAGTTAATTCATATGTATTCTATGTTAATGTATGATTATTTTTAATAATTTATTATATTTTATACTAATATATGAAATTGGATCGGGTTAGGTTGACAGTCATCTAACTCAAATCAGCTAACTTTTGAAATCTGGACGGTTCAAATTAGGTTATATGACTTATTTTTTCAAAGATGCCTAAACCAGCCCTATTTATCAATCTTGCTGGGTTAGTTGGCTTCGAATTAAGACCAACCTTGTTTATACCTTTATTCGGTTCATCACGGGCAATGGCCAGCAAGTTGCCCACATAAGTTGAAATTCCATATGAAGAAAAAAAATAGTAGTCAAAGTTTTATCTCTTAAAAATAAATGGGAGTTTATTATCTTCTTTAAGGATATACAAGAGCTTGTTGTTTACTTTGTGAATAAGCTTGATTAGTAATATAAGATGTCATGCTATATAAATAACAATAAAAATATACAGAAGAATCTCTAAAACATAAGTAAAATTTTTAAAAAAAAAATTGAAGTAATTGGACATGCATATCAGTTGGTACTTTGGGAGACTAAAATTAAATACTATACAACATGAGAGCATCTAAAAATTATTGATCCCAGTACTAAGATTTTGAGACTGCCCAATCCCCATGGCTTACTCGAATCTAATTTTTGATAAAATTTGCAGGCATTTATAATTTGTACTCAGAAACCTATTTTAAAACTATTAATCTTAGTATATTTAATCCATAAAACTAAGTTTTATAATTTTTAAAAATAACTAAAATACTCTTATTTTTAAAATCAAAATTATATATGCATATACTCTTATTAAGATATTAACGATGGATTCAAAATCTAATTCATTCATTGTATTTAACATTACTTGTTTATCTAGTAGACTAAGTTTCACCCAAATCAAGTATATGCATAAACTATATTTGCTTAAAAAGATATATTCTTGTGTAAATGTATACATCTATTCACACATATATTAAAATGTAACAATATTTTATAGAATTATTCATCTACATGATAGTGATATTTTAGATGGTTTAGATGTTGAAAAAATCACTTTAAAATTGATATTTTATCATAGAACTATTTTATTATGTTGATTTCATACATTTATGAGTGGGACCTATATACAATGAAATTAAAAAATAAAAGAATTTTTAAGATTCTATAAATGATGATAAATATAATGGATGAAGTAGATTTTCCATCGACTATCAAAATTTTAAAAATGGAAGGGTTATATAGAAAAGAGATTTCATAGAAATGGGACCGTATATATAGACAGAGAGAGAAATGTTCGGGTGTAGCTTCACTGTGACAAAATTGTGGTATAGTTACCTCAAAATAGGTCTCGTATGATCATAAAATTATGACCTACTTTACCCATTGTATTTAAAATTATATATTCTATTACCATACCAATTTTCATCCTAATTGGATATGTGTATGGACCCCATCTGAAAACTATGTAAATTCAATGTAATAATAAAATACTTTGATATAAATAAACATTTTAAAGTTATTTTTTCAACATACAAACTATTTGCTATAAAATTTATATATGAATAAATGATCGTATAAAGTATCAATACACCCAAGTAAATGTGGAGCCCATTTTGGGTCAAATGCGTCATTAATTACAGTGCAGGAAAATGCATAGGAAAGATTTTCATATGCATATGAGTCATGATAACATATAATATATATTTTTTTGATGAAAAGGAATAACTTTACCCCGACCCCCCCGCACATAGAAAGGGGTTCGGGATAGAGTAATCCACAGAATTCATTGCTAAGAAATTGTCTACACATAGTTCTCTA